>BRZM01000005.1:2733495-3221213 GCA_033238685.1 Lates japonicus | reverse complement strand
ACCATCTCAACAACCTCACTCATCACTCCCGCGCCTCTGGGATGCTTCCTGCGTACTGTGTAGCTCAAAGGAGGGAACTTAAAGGCAAGGAAGGGAGACAGCAGATGGGGCCTAATTAGACTACGATCTCTCTCACACATACATGCATTACTTCACCCCTATTGCTTGTTCTTTCCTTTCCTTCCTGCCTCCCTCACTTTTTCTGCCTTCATTCCAACCCCGAATATCAGAGTTAGGGTAAACAGATGAAATGGGCGACCGATCTAGATGGGTAGTGTGAATGTGAAGAGGAGGAGGAAGAGTGGGAGGAGGGAAGAAGAAGAAGACAAGGAGGGAGAGAAGGAATATGAGAAAGAAAGCAAGTTTATTTCGGTGAGCGCTGCAATAATGGAGTCTTTGTGTTTGGTTAAGAGCCATGAAATCACCGAAGTGACTGCAGGCATGTAGAGTGCTGCTGAGAGAGAGAGAGAGAGAGAGAGAGAGAGAGAGAGAGAGAGAGAGAGATTATCTGAGGGTGGTGGTGGTCCAACTCCACATTAAGTTTGGTTTCAGTAGCTGCATTTTGGGTTTATGATAGACTTGGGAATTGAAAGCATTATAATTTAGAGACCAATGAAGTGGAGAGCCTCTGAAGGCAGCTGTTAAGTTTGTGTCTTTGTAAATTGCTAAAATCAATTAGCATGAAGTAAGTGTTTTATATTCACCTCATCCAGCAGTTCCCAAAATCTAATTCTATTTAGCTACCCAGGAGTTTCTGAGCTGTAGTTGTTTAACTGGGCAGATTGAAACAGTGAGAGTTTAAGGTAGCGACCAAGAACCGCAAAGGCCTGGCAGGTAAAAGTCTGGCGATGGACCGGCGTCACTCTCCTAAGACACGTCATCTCCACTGCAAACACTAAAGACAAATTATAAGCCCTCAACCAACAGTGATCAAGCAGCACCGCGAATTAGAAAAGGTGTTCCTGACTAAAAACAAAATGAGTGTGTAGTGTCAGTCTGCGACGAACCATGTCCCTAAACTGCTATTTGTGGGGTGTGCACGGATTTAACTCCTATAGTGAGCGTCACTGAAGCTGGTGCAGTCTCTCGTGAGCTGACTCAGCGCCACATCTTGCACGAGCCACCGACTATAGGTGGCAGGAACAGGAGGGGTGAGCAATGTTGTAATGTAAACAATGCATAAAATTCAGCTTTGTAAATGTTTTACAAGGAAGGAAATGCATTCGACACATTTGTTCATTTGTATGTATCAAGGACACACATAATGCATTTTGGTGGGCAACACATAATGTTTGTTTACAAGAAAACTCCACAGGGCTCCTTTAATTTGAAATGATGTGTATCAACCATTTGGGGCAGCAAACACGTGGTGTGGTTACACTGTCAAGAAATGCAACTGAGGAGTAGGAGCAACTAATGCAAAGCATCTATTTATGGCGCAACCAGACAACATGATTCACTGCATCACATTATCTTTCATATAATAAAGAAGACAAAATAAAACTGTCAACAGTGTCAGACACTGAGGTCATGATTGAATGGTGTCTTCTGAATTGAAGCACTGGCTTTTGTTTTTTGCATTATGTCCAGTACATGCTCGAAATATTTCCTGTAAATGTCTCGGGTGTGATTATGCAATATGAACACTATGTGGGAAAGGCGGACTCATGCAAGTAACACAGAAAAACTACAGAATTTGCTGTACTATGAATGGCACTTTAGTTTATGTAAGGATAAAATGAACCAGATGTAACCAGGTGTTGATGAGCTTTAGAGGTCTTGGTAGGCAGTCTCCTTTTTTTTCAGTCTTTATACTAAGCTAAGCTAACTATCTGACTGGCTGTAGCTTCATATTTAGTGTACAGATATGAGAGTGGTGTTCTCTCCTAACTCTGGGTAAGAGAGTGAATAAGCAAAGTAAATGTCAAAGTATTACCTTTAAAATCTTAAAGATTATAACCTTGACTGATAAACTGTTCCCTAAATCCATACTGTTTATACAAGAAGAAAAGTTTTTGATTGGTTTCATATTAGTGTTGAAATGAATCACACCTCTGAAATTGATATCTCTAACTTGGACTTGGACTGAGAGCCCAAGCTCATGTAGAAACACTGACACCACTATAAATAAGTAACACACAGCACCTTATGTAAAAAAATAAATAACACTTTAATACTTCTGTCAGTTCTATAAATGTTCATAGAACTGACAGAATCAGAGCAAAATATGAGTGGAAAGAGGGAAGGCTGAACAGTCGCTGGTGCTGCTGTCTTCTCAAAAGGAAAACAACGTTGTTAAAACTGTTGCGCAAAATAGACCCTCTCATATGAGAATCACAACCACTTTTAAAAGAGACAGAACCATCACTTTCCTTTTGGACAGCGGACATGAAGGAGCCAGACAGAGCCCGAAGGGAAAATGAGCTCATGTGTCAAAAAGATCTATTTATCATTACTTTAGTTTTATTTGTGGTTGAGTCTTTAAAGCTTAAGTCATACTATCCTGTGGGATGTGTGGGTCTGATCAGTTAAAGTATAAAACCAGTCATTTTTAGCCCTGACCTTAGATTGTCTCATTTTTGATGAGACATTTTTGATACCAATTGCTGAGTATGCAAAATTAAGCAACTATTACAATATACAGATGCTGGGAGCAATGCTGTCTCTCAAGTCACACTTACACAGAATAAACACACTCACACACAATGTAATGACAATGTAAAACCCTTAATGAAATGGGACCTGAGTCCAAATTGTCATCTGCCTGTAGACTAATGCTGCAGAGCTAGTTGTTTTAACCTACTTAATGGACGCCAAGGCTGTGTAATATACTGCATATATAAGCAGCTGGCTTAATAACAATTAATACGCTTATCTATCTCCCCAAAGTTATTACTTAGGATATGTGAGAACTATTCACAAATTTCTGTGAAAGTCGTACATTTAGGGCTTTTGTCAACATACCTGCTTTAAAATGATAACAAATCCTCTAACATCTGCATTCTAAGGCATCAATAATATCAGTTCTATTCACATTTGAGTCAGCTATATCCAAAGAAAGGAAGAAGTTCCTACTTAAGTCTGTGGTTGACTCTAATGACGTTAGACATGTGCACTCAAACACAAAAGACATAAAAATGCTGTGTCACTCTTCTGCTTCCGCTTCATTCAATATGACCTCAAAGCAGCATGTAATGTGGAATGAATGTGAACAATGCCAAAACTGGTCTGTTAACAACTGAAGTGTTCATTCACTTGTTCAATCACAGCTAGTTAAAGATTTGCCTGACTGGAGTCTAAGCATTGCTTTGTTGATTCTCAATCACTTTTCGGAGCAGGCTTTGCGTGTGCAATATGTTGGAAAATACAGTACCCAAAAAAGTGAACATATACAATACAGAATACAATGACAGAATTCTAAAGGATAAAGCTGGTGATATGCTATATTTTTGTAAGTGTCAACAAAGTCTATGAAAAGACTAAATAATGAATTGATTTTACAAACAAGTACTGCCTTTTTAGGGAAAAATAAAGTCCCCATGGGAATATAATGACTACCTTGGAAAAGCCTGATACATCTTATTCTTCTGTGCCATTGAGCTCCATTGTTTTTCAAAAACCATTGAAAAACACACCAGTGAGCCACAGCATTTCACTGGGTGACATGTTTCTTCATTACAATGAACATACAGTACACACTGTAGTTTATACTGGGTCATCATAAGCCGAATCCTTTTTTAAGTAAAAATACTTAATAGTGCAACAGATTAATCCATAGTTAAAAATATCACACTATGTACTCCTTATAGAGTGACAATTGCTGAAAAATACAATGCCCAGCTGTTTTAGGAAACCATGTAGCCTACATGTTTTTGACCCATATTTACAGATTCATGCCTTTAGTAGGACAGAATTGGCTTGGGTCTGAGAGCCACAGACAGGATAGCGAAGTCAGAAAGTACTACACACTGATTAATACGTTGTTGGTTTTGGTCCTTCCGTGGGATTTATTGAACTTATCCTTGAAAGTCATTAAGGCAACCATTACAACAAACATTTCTAGAATCATCCTCCAACCTTTGGCAGCAGCGAACATTAGCTGGATTTTGTTCGCGTTTTAAACCTTGTTTGAATCATCAGCATGGCTCCACACCAAACATCCTCCGCACCTTCACTATTATCTAATAACAAATTGCTTTCACAGCTTTTGTTTTCTTTGCAAATTGTGTATTAATTCAGTTGTCAAGTGTCCTCTATCTGTAAATGCCTCTCATTGACTGAGTTCTCCCACATTCACAACCTGCTAGCTCCCACATGCACACCACATTATAGAAATCACAGGTTTATATAAAACAGTGGCAAACCTGCTAATGAAAGCAGCTTAGATGAAAAACTACAGCTCAGCTGAAAAAACTAGAAGTTGAAATCTGAGAATGCACAGGTGCTCAATTTTGATTTTTCCTCATTTATAACTGTCTGGTTTTAAGAGGTGAGTGTAATGTTTGCACAGCCTCAGGCCCATTTACATCACTGCCATCACGTAAAGATCACAGCAGCACACACAGACACACTGGGGAGTTTCCCTCATACTGCTGGTATACATTACAATCAAAGCACTGCTGTCTCTCCTACATGATGTACACCACTACAAAGACTTCAAAGGCCAGGAGCCCCAAAGTGTCATTTCCCTAAAGCCTACAGGGTGGATGAATGCTTACATCTGATATCTCTGACAACCACAACTGTGAAACCTGCTTAAATAAACAACTTCTGGACAATTTCACAGTGAATCTAGTTTCTGTCAACTCCCTATATTTTAGTGCTATAAATGGCTTTCCAACAGTTTTCCTCCAAATGAATACATCCTGACTTTCCCATATCACATGAGTGTCTAGATTCTATCTCAGAGGCCTTTTCACCTTGTCAAGAACATTTGGATTCATTTTGTTGACATGCAAAAGTTAAAATTCAAAAATATTACCACTGGCACCAGCCTTCAAGCACCCATTTCAGCTGAACCCCACTGAGTACAGTCACAAGCATGTGTTTGTGTGAATATGAGAACACACACAAACAGAACATCAGTGCTGCTGCCCAGTGCAGTGGGCGCTTTCCACTGAAAGACCCTTTGTTTTGGTCGAGAGAAAACTAAAAAGGAGCTTCAGCATGACTGACCCGGAGGGCTGAGCTGAAATAACCCTGTGTGTGTCTGTGAGCACACAAAAGGCTGCAATGTTAATATTAATAGGAAATTACCACTGACCATGAGTGAAAGAATGCCTTTGGGTGACAAAGGGATGTAGGAAGAGAAGAGGAACAAGTGAGAACAGTCTCAGGAGCTTTCATGAGAGAGATTTAAAGAGAAGTGAGACTGAAGTGAAACAGTTTGAGAGTCATTGGTCAACTTACTGGTTAAGTGACAAAATCACAGACAACCAGAATTATCCACATGCCCATTTGTGCAGCTGACTGTGACATATTATTGTAATGCTTCAACAGGTTGAGCAATAGCAGGTAGCAGGTTACTAGCATCATTGTAAGTGAGAAATAAGAACTTCTAGCAGCTGTAAATCTAAACGGTCTGCAATCTGTTATGCTGTGCCACTAAGTCTGTCAGTACTGTGTAAGAAAGTACTCCTGATATCTCAGACTCAAACCCAAATTTCACGGCAAGCCATCCAACAGTTGCTGAGATATTTCACTAAAAGCAAAAATTGTTACCTTCTGTTGGTGCTACATTAAACATTTTGGGATCACCAAATTCTGAAGCTGCGTTTTTTTTTGTTTTGTTTTTTTCAGAAAATGGTGGATTGGGCTGAAAGTGAGCCACTGCCCCAAGTTTAAAGAACACCAGGGTCTTGTTTAGGAGGCAGAGTAAGTATGACATGAATGTACTGGACTTCGTGATGAAGTCTCCAGCTGATCTACATTCAAGACCTCACCTACGGTCTTGGGAAATTACCTAAAAAATGAGATCACAGATAGAAGCAGCCAAAATTAGTCCTTCATAGGGTGTCCAATAGAGACAGTGCAATGAGTCTGGACAGCTGAAAGAAGCTTGAAACATAACTGCTTCTTCTTCACTTTGAAAGCATCCAGTTGAGTTGACAACCCCAGGATCCATTCTTGTAGAGGTTTTATGGGCATGTACAAATGTGAGCAGGCACCAGGTTAGAACCAGAACAGGAGAATCTTGCCTGGTATCACCTTCCCTCAGGAAGTGCTGGAGGAGAGTTATGTCTGTTCCCACTGCAACCCAGACTCTGATTTGGACAAACAGCAGGAAATAGATGGCATAGAAGCAAAAAACTTTTAGATCCCCAACTTTATTGATCCCCGAGGGGAAATTTGTATTTACAGAACAAAGGAAAGTCAGGATATCACATAAAATTGTTAAATCTGGCTATATTCATTTGGATTATGCTGGTGGCTCCAATTTGTAAATCACTCAACATATCAAAACAGTATGCTAAATTGTTATTATTGAAAACTATAAAGCAAATGATCTGCCAAGGACAGACATAAAGAAAAACATGATGTAGATATGGAGGAGAAAACAACAAGAGGAGGAAGGAGAAGAACACTGCTCTAGAGGTTTAATGGGGGAGATGGAAAGAACGAAGATAAAGATGGAGGAGAGGAAGGGCGAGCTGGAGGGAAACTGTTATTTTTAGGTATAAAGGCTGCAGTGTCTCCCAGCTGAATACACACACACAAACAAATGTAAACACAGCACGTGGTGCACCATTACCCTGTCGCTCTTTTGCCATATGACAAACACAAACACAAAGCCCACAGGCCAAAAAAACACACAGGGAGCTGAGCTGACACACACACCAAGGTTTGACTGCACGCCCAGACACTCCAGTGTCATCTGTTTGCAGCAAGAGGAGGGTGAGGTTCGAAAGAAACAAACACACCAGGTACCCTGTATATGTGTGTACGTGTGTGTCTGTGTGAGGGGGTTAGCTTGAGGTCATGCCAAAGGCAATACACTTCATCCATCTTCCAATTACAAAACAGAGATTGTGTGCAGGATAGATGATCCTCTTATCAGTTGTTCACACTGTCATTGTAATCAATCCGCACAGAGACACACACACACACACACACACACACACACACACACTTGGTAGGAGGTGGAGTCAGCAGCAGGTAGACCGGTCTAGTGCAATCAAGGCTAACAGTATTTTGTGTGCCAACGTGTGTATACAAGTTTGTGTGTGAATGCTGAAAGGAAGCAAACAAGCACACACAGAGGCACGGCTGGAAGCAGGAACTGGAGAAGCCTGAAATGGACTGAACTTTCTGACTGATTTTTAAAGTTGCGCTAATCAATATTTTCATATTAACAAAGGAATTAAATTACTATCTTTACATGAAAGGTGTATATCATAGTAACAACCCCACAGGAAACTATCACCCAACACTGCAGTTAACCTCAGCACCACCAAGGAAGTTAGCCTATTGTTTTGATCATCTGGCCCGCAGTTGTTTATCTATTTGTAAAACCAAAATGGCCTGCAACTTTGCTGTTTGGGTTCAGTCTCACTGCTCTCATCAACCTTTTTGTTGACAAGAACAGAAAAAGCTGCTGCCTGTCTGGCACCCACGACAGACTGACAAAATTAGTGGTTCCTAACATGTTAATGTTGTGTTTCGTGCTTGTTGTTCTGCTGCTATGTGGCCAACACATTTTCTATTTCTGCAAGTTCTTCATTACAGGTTTAAAGTTTGCCAAAAATAGAAGCTTTCTCAAAAGTGACATTTAAATAAGTGATACAGACAATTTTGCTCACAACCAGTTGGCTTTGGTTTTTCAAAATGGTTGTTTAGCTTCAAAATACAAAGACGGGCAGACAAGAAAATAGGTTACACATTTATTGATGATGATATTATGTGACTGTTAGCTATCTGCAGGAGGAATTTAGCACTAGCCGATACAAGTGTGAGATCATTTATGTATATTGTATGATCAGTGCTCCAGGTTGCTCTCATGTTGATCAGGGGTAAAAGCCAAATTGGTATCTAATGCTGTTGTAGTCAGTGCTGCTGTTCCCGATTCAAAACATACACAGTTACTGTGTTGTCTGTGTAGTGAAAGTGTTTATCTGTCTCTGTCTGTGACATAAGACAGGCAGGTTTATTACACATGAATGTTGTTCATGTGGCCCTGTTTATCTCACTGTAGCTTCTAACTGTATAAACAAAAGACTTGCTATCACTAACTGAGTGCCTAGATGCACATGTGAGCTGCAACTCCAAGTCAGTTGCCTCTTGCTGCCATATAAAACTGCAGGTTTAAAATTCATTTGTGTTGTGTTTTGTACGGCTTTCTACACAGTCTAACAGTAAGCCACAAATACACTGCCATTGTTAAGCTCATTGTTGCACTTGAGTGCATTTAATGTTAGGATGGGGATTTGGCTCTCAGATGAAAAAAATAGATAATCCTTTTATGGAGGTAAAACTCATTGTTTATAGTGTTATTAGAATTATAATAAGTGTTATATCTCTTTTATTTTGTTAGGGAAAAGTGTGTCTTGGCTCTTTCAGCCACAATGATATGCTGCCGCTCCTGCACACGTATACAATGTCCCCCCCATTGTGTTTGTGAAATCAACACCCGCATTCTCCTCTGGTCCGTCTGTTACATAATGCTCGTCTGCCTCATTACAGCCACACCAGACTAACGAGGGTTAACGAGAAGCTTCCGGCCTGTCCGACGCGCACGCGCACACACACACGTACACACACAGCTGGATGAACACAACATACAAGAAATGTGTTTTCCTGTCTGCATGTTTGGTTGGTGAATCCAAACACACAGCTGGAGATGGCACATTCCAGTGGAGAGAGATGGGAAACTGTATGAGCTGGTATGCACACACACACACACACACACACACACACACACACACACACACAATAAATACATAAATAAATCTGTGTTCCCAATGAGTGTCACTGCAAATTAAGCAGTACTAAAATAGAGAGACTGTAAGAAAAAAAAGGGTTTCAATAAAAACCAATAAGCTCACTTTAAGATGGTTAGTTCTTAGCATTGTGAAATTTTTGGACAGATATTAACATGTATTTGTGCATAAATAATGACACAGCAATGATCTGTCTGACAAATGATGCACTTATTGCAAAACATATCTCATTTACATCACTACAATTTGCTGCAAAGTGTTCAATGTTTCCCTATTTTATCTTTGACTAAAAAAACTAAATGCAGCTTATTGAGCCAAATATTGGCAAATTTCAGTGCTCTCATTGGAAACAGCTAAACTACTAAACTCATTCATGTTTTAGTTCACTTTCCCAGGCAGAGAAGTCTGAACGAGTTACCTCCTCTCTCTGTACCCACATAAAAGTAACAACAGCTTCAAGAGAACACACCCAACAACACAAAAACAAAGGCGCTTAACCACAGAGAGATTTCTAAGGACATCAGATCATCTTACACAACTGAACGACAGGACTTTAACCTCCCTCCATCTATTATCACCTCTCCTCCTCCTCTTCTGTCTGTTTTATGGTTTTCCATTCTCACGCCCCAACCACTCCCCCTGAACACAGCCTCCATCTCCATTCTCCCCGAGGCCTTTGGGAACAGGTGTTGCCTCCCCAAGGTGGCTTGTTTTGTGTGTGTGTGTTTTCTGCTCACCCCATCCGACAAAGTGGCCTGGGCTTTTTCCTGTCTTTGTGCCAAGGCAGGTGGGACATCCCAGCCTGAGATAAAAATGCAGCATTTCCCATAAATTCATTACATCAGCCATTTTCTGGCCAAAGAAAATCTCCGTTCCTCCCTCAGGTGCTGTGATGCACAGAGCTTAATCTAACCTACATTTTCAACACTGTTTGTGTCTGGTCCATCACATCTTTAAAGCGAAGTATGTAACTTTTTTCAAATATTTTTAAGTTGAAATATGCTCCATACATTTTAATGTAGAGAAGTTCTGTCAAAGGCTTCTGTGACCCAGGTTCATCAAACAGCCTGGCAGCAGAGCAGAGATATCCCCCTCTAAAGTTTTGAAGCGAGCATCAGAGAAGGCCAAAGTCCGGGGTGAGAGCTCATGCTTTGCCTTCAAGTCTCATGATGGCACCTACACTTTGAACTTTTTCTATGCTAGTGTCAATTTTATACCAGAGCACTTTTTTGATGCCTTACTTTGAAACAGTCTGGCATATAACTCCCCTGTTTCTGTCTCCAGCCTTCATGCTAGGCAATGCTAACCAGCTGCAGGTGGTAGCTTTATACAGAATATACAGACAGACAGCAAGAAAAAGAGAAGTCTATTCCCCAAAATGTCTTATGAAATCCTTCAGGGTGTTACAAGCCAGGAGCACAACTCCAATCAATTTACATATAGAGCACTGAATTCAACTCGTGCTTTAGATGCCATCGATCAGATTTGGACACATCTCACATCTGTTTTGCTATTTTCAAAATCACACTCTGTGGCCTCAAACTATTTTGAACACTGTCTTTCTCTCTCCCTGCAGCTGACAATCAAGAAACACCGATGGAACACATTTTCTATTTCTTGCCTCACTGCATCTCTGCAGCTTTGATGAGCGATGTTTTTACCTTGTTTCTATCTTTGGTGCCATGTGCTCACGGCTGAGGTATGCTTCCAAGAAACCTCCTGTCAATCAGTCTACAATTGTAATCTCTACGAGTTCCTGTAGTTTCATAATCTGTTCAGCCGTGGCACCTATCACCACTCATGCAGGGGTCTGCATTAATCTGATTAGACCAGATTATTAGTGTGGGTGCAAATGCCCCTGGCAATGCTGACCTCATATTGATTTGACCTTTCAGATAATGATGAATGAGGTGCTTAGTGATGCTAATACAGTGAAGAGTTTGAGAAATAAAGTGTAAAATGCAAGAGGACTACTGGCAAACTCTGGCCATTACAGAAACATTTCAGATAGAATTCATTAGAAAGACCTTGAGTATTTTCTCTCTCTTCATGAGTGTCTATAGTCCAATTTTTGTGACTGTTTCCTGTGAATTTTCAGTGGTCTTTGTTGGCACTAATTGCAGATAAAGTCTGTCTAGCAGGTGATGATTAACCCGGCGGGAAGAAAGAAGGATAATTAGAGATTCCTTCTTGAGATTAAAAAGGAAATTCACTTTTATACAGAGACTGGAATTTTAAGTTAGGTTAAGAGAAGGCAGTTACAGAGTCTGTCTCAGGTTCAGTTCCAGTAAGAGCAGTGTGCTAAACACAATCTTCTAAAAACAAAATGTGACTGTGAATTGAGTGAAATAAATCTGAAAAATTAAACTGCCAGTGGAATAATTTCATTGTTATGATTATGTGAGCTGAGTTGCAAAAAAATGTTTTATAGAAGTAGGCAGATGGTGAGAGCTGTGTAGGACGGGATGTACTGAACAGCAGAATGTCAACTACAGCTGACTGTACTTGGCACTAACACTGCACCACTTATTTGTGTGTGTATTTGTTTGTGTGGAAGTACAATCTTCTATTATGATCTTGTGTTATGAAAGCCTTTTCAGCTGATGTCTTTGGACAGAGCTGAACAATTAATTGATTTTACACTGAAAATGCAATCTGACTTCTCAAACCAGAGCCACAGTTTCAATTGCTTAATTATCCATGATTTATCAATCTGTAGATGAGTTTACTGAGGTACAGTTGCGTCATTTAACTTTCAGATTACCAGCTGTTGTTGACAGCCAGCAGAGAGTGAACAGTAGTTGGAATCTCCCACTTAACCCTCTAAGCACATCTTATCGCTTTCTTAAGCTTATCACCTTGAGAGCACTGAATTAGAACCTTAGGAATTTGTGGCTCTAAACTAGCTTGTCCTGTTAGTCTGTGAGGCTAACGCTAGCTGAAGAAGTACAGAGATGTCAGCAGTATGATTAGTGGATGTCAGTCAGTTGTTAACACTTTTTGGTTGTCATTATGTAGCTGTTGCTGATACACATAATGCCATTTTTTAAAGCATGAGTATTGCTAATGCTACTAATGTGATACAATACCAAATGAGGGCTAATTGCTTTTGTAACTCAAATACTTAATACTTAATACTTAAATTGTGATTATGACTGATACAAACTTATCTTGTTCAATGCTAGGCAGATCGCAAACAGGCCTGGGGTTTTGTGTTTTTACGCATTTATGAGGAAAGTGAAATTTAAATCATAATTGTTGTCAGAAAAATCGCAATTAGTTATTTTTCTCAAACCATTCAGCCATGTTTCAGGAGTGAAAACATGGAAAGTGGCATGAGAATATTCTTGTCTATGTAGCATTTCTTAAAGGAACAAGGATTTTGTGTTAAATTAAGGCTTAAAGTGAAAGTTAGTTTGGGTCAATTAGGTGAACTTAAGGTTAGGTGACTGTAAGCGATGCAGAAAAGAAAAACTAACAATACATAAAGCTTCTGAAACATCATCTGTGCTTCTAGCAGATCCTCACTAGTGTGTGTGGGGGTGTGTGTGTAATTATTTATATCTTCACTGTCAAATGACACCACCTGAGTTTACAGTGAGTGCTCACCACATGAGGGGAGGTGACTTCATGAATGAAACTGCAGATCTGTTTATTCTAATGTGTGCCCTCTGTGTGTGTGTGTGTGTGTGTGTGTGTGTGTGTGTGTGTGTGTGTGTGTGCGTGTGTATGTGTGTGTAATCCCTGTCTGCTGCTGCTCCAACAATGCCACTGGTTAATCTCCAGATTATCAGCCAGTTTCACTCACCCAACAAAACCCTCCATCCACACACACACACCTGGCAAAGCATGATGGGACAGTTTATCCTGGGGGCAACTGGACAGGGCACGATGCCCAAACATACAGGAATAATAATAGACAGAGTGTGTGCATGTGTGCGTGCACGCATCTGTGCAGAGACAATGTACAAGAGACAAAAGCGAGTTAAGTGAAGTGTGTGTGTGTCTGTGTGAATGAAAGAGAACAAAGACAAGTTGCATTCACTTTTCCACTAACACATACAGACACACACAGTCATCCTACAAGACTAAACATCCCCCCTGACACCCAAACACATTCCTACAGGGTGACAGCACACACACATACACAAATATAAGATGGCTTTATTTTTCTGTAAAATGACACACACACACCAGTAAGCTGCCAGAGGTGTTTGATGCAGTGTGACCTAAATTCTTCACTTTTTAGAGCTGGGGAAAATTGTGTGTCTGTGTGCATGTGTGTGTGACAGAGAGAGAGAGAGAGAGGATGAACTCACACTACCCCACATTCTTTGCATGGCTCACATAACTTTCCTCATCACTGTGTGTGTGTGTGTGTCTGTGTGTGTGTGTTAGTTCATAGGGCTAAAAAAGTGTGCAAGTGTGTGTTCAAGCTGTGCCCAGCCCACACTAATTGTATTCATTCTGAAGACCTAGAATTAGCCAGACCCCAAAAAAGCCCAATAATTACTAGTTCACCTACGTTGATGCCCACCCTGTGGCAGTGCAGACACACTCAAATATACATACAGTGCTGTACTCACTAAAGCACAGTAAACCACACACTCATGCACACGTTAACTCACACATACTGATGTAGAATCATACAGACTCACACAGACAACTGAAAGAGACACAAGTGCACACACACACAAAAGCATACAAAAAGACACAAAGAGGTACACACATAGAAATACACACAGACTCACATATATACGGTATATACACATGCTGCTCTGATCAATGAAACGCTGCATACGTTGGAGTTATATAAATTAGACAGAGAGAGAGAAAGAGATAGCAAGCTGCTGGCCTGGTTGTCAATAGCAACAGTATTTTGGAGGCTGATCAGTAAGTGCAGTCAGCCCTGCTGCAAAGCATGGTGGGATATTACCATGCTTTTCGCTACTGATTATAATACCTCTTCAGTCTGAATACAGATACGTTTTAACACAGTTTAATACTATATTGTAATTGTATATATTAAAATACAGTTAAATTTACTGTAACATCCAACATTATATTTCAGTAAGCGCCATGCTCTGCTACATGCCCACTTGATGCTGACTGGAATCCCAGCCTTAGACAGGCCAAACAGCTGCATGAACAACATGGAACAGCAACATTTCAACCAAGATGCCTCACATTGCTGTACTGTCATCACTGGCATTTCACTGATTTTTCTACTGAGTGTGATTTCCTTTTCTGTCTTTCCAGCTTATGCACATTTAAAGGGGCTATTTGTACGTTTTCTCTGCTGCCTGGTGGTGGTGATGGTCGCTTGCCAAGAGCTTAAGCTATTGTTGCATTTACAATACAAGAGGTTAAAATGCGCCCTTTGAGCAGTGCTGCTTCCTCAGGGCAGACTAGACACTACAGTCAGATGCTATTGGAAAGTGTTAAGACAGGCTGGACTGGGGATAGCTGGTTAGCATACTAACTTCAGTTGGAGAAAAGAAGTGATAGAAAAAGCAAGAGGTAACATTGCATTGCTTTCCACTGCTGGAGACAGCTCTTGGCAAGTAAAGACATTAAGACTGAAGCTGAACAACATTTCTTCTAGACTGGTAAGTAAACAGCTGTTAATGCTAACATTGGCTATGTTGCAACAGCAAAACTTCAAGGGGGAACTCAAAATCAGCTGTACAGTAAATCCGACACACTCTGGGGTTACTGTATCAGACAGCTCCCCCCAGCAACAGAGCACATTACTCAACTGTTTTCACAGGCTGAGTAGTACTCTTGATGACAAGCAGACTGATTTTAATGTACTAAATAAGAGGAGTGCTCCTTTTAACAGCAGATTAACAAATGTTTCAATGAGCATCAACCTACCAGAGAGCACAAGAAAGCTTGACCTGGTTTCACCTAAAATTCTCAACCTAACCTCTGCTCACACTCCTCTGCCCCAACGGGAAATTTTGAGCCAATCACAGAGACCCGCTGTGGCTCCATCACATGGTACTTTAACTTCTCAAAATGAAACCAATCACACATCCAGAAACGTAACTCTGCCACGAGACAACTCTCTTCACTGGAAATCCTCATCTATCAGTCCCAGGGGAAGAAGCAAGAACAAGCGTGAGTGTGTATGAGTCTCTGTGTGTACATATTCGCAGTGCATGCTCTCAGCTCTCATCTTCCTGCCATATGCGACATAATGCAGAGACAGATCAATACAAGCTCTGCTATACGGCCCACAGACATGGGGAGGGGGCTGTCAGGGTAATTACTTTGTCCTGTGGGGGGTGTATCACTCTCACAGCCAACAGCCTGGATCTGAATATGGGTCAATACACACACACACGCACGATTGAGTGGCCAGTTGTTCCAGATGAAGAACAGTGGAATACAGGTCAAACAGGAAGTGGAAAAGAGCCTAAATATCACTGTCACTTCACTGCAGAGATGGGTGATAACTGGTCAATTTAACAGCTTATCATCAAATGTTTTAAGAGTTAAGATGCCATTTTTCTGACAGCAAATCCCTTATTATCCCAGTTTCCAGGGTGACAGCAGGATGGTGCATTGTTGTTGTGTCGGATTTACCGTACACTTGATGTGGCTGCAAAAAAACAGTTATGTCTATCCTCTAGAGGTAATTTCCTGGCAGGATGTCACCGTTATCTCCCACCTCACATCACAAATCACAAAGGCATCTCAACTGAACTAGCAAAAGTCAGCAATCATTTGAAAGCCACCATCATTTTGAACAGAAATCCTTTCAAGTGTGGGCATTTCAACTAGTTAACAGACACTTTCAAGTCTCTTAAGAGGCATTTTTTCCCTCTCGTACATGTTGGATGCAGCACAAGCAGAAATAAAGGCTCTTCCATTAGCAGAAAAGCAAGTGTTTATAGACTTTTATTAAGAAAAGTAATGTCTTCAGGTAACCAAATAACCAGTGGTAAAACTTTACTATGGTCTAGATAAAGGAAACTCTCACTGTATTTATAATTTGTGAACAGGTAGTTTGGTGTGGGCCCGAATCAGTGGCTGCAGGCGCAGGTTATTGATGAGAATGAAATCTATACGTGAAATGTATAATTTTACTATAGTGACATAAGGTCTTAAGGTGTTTCTGTGGTGTTAAAAATGTATGTTACATTAAATCACTTATATTTCTGGAGATTTTAAATGACAGTCCTGCAATCTTTGTGTTAATTCTTACGCAGAAATCACACCAATAATTCTATACTGTTCTAGTAAATATGATATTTTATGTTGACACTCAAATTATATTCCTACAAGTTGTAGTTTTTCTATAACATGCTTCTACAATTTACCACAGGGTTCCCGTCGCTGGGGGTTAGCCTGACTGCCAATACATACGTTATGTAAACAAACCAAAATATTTGCACCCGTATTAACGAAAAAGAAGAGCTTTGTTGTTGGAAATATGTGCGAGACGCGAATATTACAGTCATAATTGTAAAGGGTAAAACGGAAGGTAGCGGTAAAATATGAAATATAGCTACAGGGTCTGGCTGAATTATTCTTCAGCTGCCGTTTCCTCTGTGTTGTCATTTTAACACACCAACACTGTTCAGTCCTCGTCCTTCACTGCCGGACGAAATGTAACGTCACGGAGTCCATTATCGGACAGGCTGTGTTGTTATCCAGAAATGACATTCGAGCGAATTTACCTGAAAATGGTGAATTCCGTCGTTTCAAGCCGACTCTCCGGAGCTGCCAGGCCCGGATGCCCTCCTCCGCTTTATCCGCCCACTGAAGTAGCCTAAAACACAGCTCCGTCTGTGTTCGGTTTTGGCTCCAAACGCTCCGACAGAAAAAGAAATATCCTCAGAAACACACACGCAGATATGAGGGGTTCGAAGACGGAGAGCTACAGACCAAACCCCCGAAATGTCGTCTGTGTGGCGGTGAAAGCAGTTTAAAGAGGCTGGAGGAGGATCTGCTGTCGACAGAGGAGACGGGAGGGGTGCGAGCTGGCCGTCAAGTGCCACATAGTATAAAGAAATTTCCGGTGACGTTTCAAAATAAAACCATTCACAGCGACCGTATGTTGAGTTCAACAACAACTTTCAAAATAAAAGCGTCAGTTTTAGGCATATAAAGTCTATGGTTTTCGGTCACAGTGTTCAAAATAACTGAAACTGAAAATGTTCACCCTGCAATGTCTATGGGCATATAAAGAAAAATATGCGTGCTACATAAATTCTCCAGGACGTGTTTTGATATATTTAGTTATGTTATATATAGGAATGCTATAATTTAATAGGAAAGTCAATTTAGTTCCGCTCTGATGTTAGTAAAATGTAGTACAATTGACGAAACTGGGCGCAGGGGTATGACATGCAGATAAACGAAACAATAGTATCTTTATTTGAATAGTTTCTTTTCCGCTGTTCCCTGTAACTCTTTTTTTTTTTTTTTTTTTTGCAACACTCTGTGTGAAACATTTTTGATTGAGAAAAAAAACCTTAGCCTGAATATAAAAAGACTGACTTTTTTTTTTAAATTTCAAGTTGAAAAGGTGACCGTGTCTTTAGAGAGTTGTGAATATTTCACTTCTCTTTGCCAAATGTATTATTATTAAGATTAATTAATAGTCTTAATCTGTGTGACAGTCAGAAACAGAAAACTGGGAAATTGGGCATAAATTGCAGACAACTGTAAACTGTCAGAGTTTAATTTTTGGTTATATGCTGCCACCTGCTGGATAATAGCGGCAGCAACTAGAATTATTGTAATTAAATTGTTGAACATTGGTAATATAGATATACAGACGAGAGACAAATTAAAGCAAAAACCAACATAAAGGAAAAAAGAACATCTTAAATGTGCTTTAGCATTGATTCCACAAATTCATAGAGCTCTACTGGAGGGATGAAGCATCATTTTCCAATGAATCTTATTTGGTGTTATGATGATGGCGGGGGACCTTTGGAGGATTTTGGACCCCACTAATAAAACAAACTGGACTTTGGGGGTCAAGTAGCCTGCATTCGGATCCGGACCGGATATTAAACCTAACAACTGAAAACTGAAAAACTTCAGGATGTGTTTAAGTACCGAATAATCTGTCAAAAGATCATTCATGTTTTGTTTTTTCTTGAACATTTGTAATTTATAGCGGAATTTGATATACTCTGACATTTTAAAACTGAAAAATTATTAATGGAGAAAATAAGTGACAGATGAATCGATGATGAAAATAGTCCCTGCTGCTCTACAATAAAAGAGGCGCAGACTCAGTTCAAAGTCTGTTTCCTGTTGACGGTTCGGTTTCATTTTGCCTGGTTATTGTTGCCCGTATCATTTTCTCCATTTTAAGGCAATGTAAGCTACATTTTCAGTCTTCTCCTGCTGAATAACTGTTTTCTCGTGTTGTTAGCGCTTCTGCTGTCAGTTTATTCAACTAGAAACTGCAGGAATCTGCCGCTCGATGCTCGGTTAACTAGTAGGCCTAACTCTGATAAACAAACGCAACTAACGAGCCGCAACCTTAATGCTAATTTTGTACTGTTGAAGTTGAAGCGGTGGAATAAGAGAAGATGACCAGTTGGTCGATGGTCAGATGCTGAACACAGAGCCGTTATTACTGTGTAGCACCACTTGCTAATAACTGGAACCAGCTTTTCCTGTCTGTATCTGTGGAGGAGACGGTGATAAGACGCAGCACTCCCACTGTCTTAGCTGCTGACTGCGGCCTGAGCTCGGCCACAGCCGCTGAAAAGACTTATTTATTTATTTAGATTTACACTAGATTTATACTTTGATTAGATTTACACCACAGAACTGATGTGGACACAGTATGGCAGTCAGAGGCACAACTCAACAAAATATATCACATAGGTCTAATAGTTTTTAGACATTTTAATTGCCGGGAAGTTACAAGTTATACAGTTGTAGTGTCTGAAATAATCAGCTGTAACTTGTTTCATGAAGTTATCTTCTCTAGGGACATTGTAGACAAAGGGATTAAGTCTGGTAACAGATAAAATCAGTGGAGCTCAGTCTGTCAGTGCAGGTAAATGGTCATCCATGCAGTGTGTGTGCTGGGCTGCTCTTTAACTTCACTTCAGTGTCATGACACCACATCATGGACTGACAGTGGTACAGCATCTGGTGGCAACTTCCTCTGCCTCACCGTACTGTCCGTCTGCCTTCAACTGACACTGAAGTGAAACAGGATGAAGAGTCTGTGGAGGAGAAGCTGATGTTTTTACAGGATAAATCATGTTAAGGATGATTTAAGTCGATATGCAGATGAATAATATGTGTTTCCTCCCCAGATGAAGATAGAGCATGTATGTGAGCTGATGTGGATGTGAATTCAGCATCATGAGTCAGTGTGAGGACAGAGAGGAGGGACTCCCTCCCTCCAAAACCACTCTGTGTGAGGAACCTGAGAGTCAGACCAAATTTCAGAGGTAAGACAAGGATCTCTAACTATCTATGACTCTTCCCTATGACAGAGCTCAGCACTCAGATTACTCTACCATCATTATTCACACTCAAAGCTCTGTGTGGGTTATTTTGAAGCCCAGAGCAGCAGCACACACCAGACTCTACTGGGCCTAAACCTGGACCTGGACCTGGACCTGGACCTGGACCTGGACCTGAACCTAGCTGTGTTTCCATGAAGAGTGACTGTTCAATGTCTACTCCTCTGTATTTCAGACAATCTGATGATGAGAGGTAAGAATTTAAATCTGACAGTCATTTATTTCCAACTAAAAGTTAGATGTTGTGTTTATTAAAAGACTGACTATATTTTTCAGTTTTAATCCAACATGCACATTTATCAGTTCTGTTTTTGTTTTAGGATACAACAGCAGAAAGCAGACTCTCCTGAGCCCAGCTGTCTGTCCATCAAGAGTGACTTGTCAAAGGATGTTGTTATTAATTTTAAAGAACAACAACCATCTGCTAATCCAATGTAAGCTGTCATTTACAGTAAGACTTGAGTTACTTTAGAAAAGAACTAGTTTGTATGACATGTGGGATGGGGGTGGGGGGTGGATGTGGGTTGTGATGTGGTTTAATATGGAGAGAGCTACTTCCATGTTCAGATGTCTGTTTCATGTTGTCTGTCCTGGAAGACATTCATAGTGTCGACCTCAGTTGTTCACATGAAAAGTGACAGAGATAGTTGTGTGAAGAATGGAACTTTATCACTGCCACACAGATGACCAAGCACTGAATGAGGTGGATATTCCAGATGTTGTTGGACGATCTGACAAACACCTCTCATGGAGTGTACTGATCCCTTAAAATGTTCTTGATTTGTGTTTGAACCTTTACCACTTCAGGGAGTCATCAGATTCACTGTTGACATCAGCACTTCATGGACCTTTACCTTGTGTCTGTCTCTGTGTGGACAGACATAACGTGAGCTAATTATTCATGATTCCTCCACAGAGTTGATCAGGAGAGCTCAGAGGTTCCCAGCGATCAATCTGCCCAACAGCATCAAACACACTTGGACTCTGTATTTATGGTCTGTACATGTACAGCGACTACTTTTATATTCTGTTCACAAAAATCTCCATGCTGTACTTTTAGACTACTGGATTGCCAGTCTGGCCAAAATAGATCTGATATTTGCGTCCATGATTTCAGTTGGATATTGTCATTCATACAGTATTCTGTTCCAGGTGCTGGAGGAGAACATTGTCACTTTTGTGAAGAATGAGCTGAAGAGGATTCAGAGGGTTCTGAGCCCAGACTACCCAGAGTTTTTAGCAAGTCAGGGGGAGGATGAGGAGTTGATGGATGATGAGGATGAAGAACGCAGGAAGAGAAGCAGAGATGTATTTCTGAAGATCACACTGAACTTCCTGAGAAGAATGAAGCAGGAGGAGCTGGCCAACATTCTTCAGAACAGTAAGAGGATCTCTCTAATGATAATAATATGATAATAATAATAACATAATGGAGTGCATATATACATCTTTCAGGGGAGTTAACATGTTGAAATATTTATTTTATAATGTAAGATCTTATTTGATGTGTCTTCTATCAGAGCTTGTTCCTGTTTGTCCACATAAACTCAAATCTAACCTGAAGGAGAAGTTCCAGTGTGTGTTTGAGGGGATTTCAAAAGCAGGAAACCCGACCCTTCTGAATCAGATCTACACAGAGCTCTACATCACAGAGGGAGGGACTGAGGAGGTCAATGAGGAACATGAGATCAGACATATTGAAACGGTATCTAGGAAACCAGACAGACCAGAGACAACAATCAGATGTGAAGACATCTTTAAATCTTTACCTGGAAGAGATGAACCAATCAGAACAGTGATGACAAAGGGAGTGGCTGGCATTGGGAAAACAGTCCTAACACAGAAGTTCACTCTGGACTGGGCTGACGACAAGGCCAACCAGGACATACACTTCACATTTCCATTCACTTTCAGAGAGCTGAATGTGCTGAAAGAGAAAAAGTTCAGCTTGGTGGAACTTGTTCATCACTTCTTTACTGAAATCAAGGAGGCAGGAATCTGCAGGTTTGAAGAGTACCGGGTTGTGTTCATCTTTGATGGTCTGGACGAGTGTCGACTTCCTCTGGACTTCCATAATACTGAGATCCTGACTGATGTTACAGAGTCCGCCTCAGTGGATGTGCTACTGATAAACCTCATCAGGGGGATACTGCTTCCCTCTGCTCGCCTCTGGATAACCACACGACCAGCAGCAGCCAATCAGATCCCTCCTGAGTGTGTTGACATGGTGACAGAGATCAGAGGGTTCACTGACCCACAGAAGGAGGAGTACTTCAGGAAGAGATTCAGAGATGAGGAGAAGGCCAAAAGGATCATCTCGCACATCAAGACATCGCGAAGCCTCCACATCATGTGCCACATGCCAGTCTTCTGCTGGATCACTACTACAGTTCTGGAGGATGTGTTGAAAACCAGAGAGGGAGGAGAGCTGCCCAAGACCCTGACTGAGATGTACATCCACTTCCTGGTGTTTCAGTCCAAACTGAAGAATGTCAAGTATGATGGAGGAGCTGAGACTGATCAACACTGGAATAAAAAGAGCAGGAAGATGATTGAGTCTCTGGGAAAACTGGCTTTTGAGCAGCTGCAGAAAGGAAACCTGATCTTCTATGAATCAGACCTGACAGAGTGTGGCATCGATATCAGAGCAGCCTCAGTTTACTCAGGAGTGTTCACACAGATCTTTAAAGAGGAGAGAGGACTGTACCAGGACAAGGTGTTCTGCTTCGTCCATCTGAGTGTTCAGGAGTTTCTGGCTGCTCTTCATGTCCATCTGACCTTCATCAGCTCAGGAGTCAATCTACTGTCAAAATCAAGATCAACCTCCCAGAAGTCTGAAACAAGAAAAGATGAATCTACAGAGGCACACTTCTACCAGAATGCTGTTGACAAGGCCTTACAGAGTCCAAATGGACACCTGGATTTGTTCCTCCGCTTCCTCCTGGGTCTGTCATTGCCGACCAATCAGACTCTACTACGAGGTCTGGTGACACAGACAGGGAGTGGCTCACGGACCAATCAGGAAACAGTCCAGTACATCAAGAAGAAGATCGAAGAGCCGCCTTCTGCTGAGAAAAGCATCAACCTGTTCCACTGTCTGAATGAACTGAATGATAGTTCTCTAGTGGAGCAGATCCAACATTACCTGAGTTCAGGAAATTTCTCCATGGATGAACTCTCTCCTGCTCAGTGGTCAGCTCTGGTCTTCATCTTACTGTCATCAGAAAAACATCTGGACATGTTTGACCTGAAAAAATTCTGTGCTTCAGAGGAGGCTCTTCTAAGGCTCCTGCCAGTCATCAAGGCCTCTAACAAAGCTCTGTAAGTATAAAGCATAGGTTACTGGATTTATGCATCATTATATAAAGCCACTGTTAACTATTCAACAGGATTTCTTTCTTATTTAATTCTATATTATCATCTCTCCAGACTGAGTGGCTGTAACCTCTCAGAGAGAAGCTGTGAAGCTCTGTCCTCAATTCTCAGCTCCCAGTCCTCTGGTCTAAGAGAACTGGACCTGAGTAACAACAACCTGCAAGATTCAGGAGTGGAGCAGCTGTGTTTTGGACTGAAGAGTCCACATTGTAAACTGGAGACTCTAAGGTAAGATCAAGTTACTGTTCTATTCTGAGATATAGAAACTAATTTATGCTTTGTTATAATGTTGTTTAGATGATTACATGTCGCTATTAATGCCTGAAAACTATGACAAAAGTTTTCATTAACAACCAATTTTTCATGATGATATCAAAATTATGATACTGACTGACTGAGTGCAGATCAGAGTATGGAAGTATGGAAACTGCTGGGACCTCAAAATGCTCAGACTTAAAAATGCTTGAAATTTGGGCTAAAATTTCACTGACTAAAAATGATTAAAAATGGTAAATGGCTGCATTTTATAGCACTTATACCGAGGGCATTTAACATGTTGCCGCTCATTCACCCATTCTTTAACACTGATGGCCACAAGGTGCTGGTCTGACCCTCAGAGGACACTTTGTGTAGATAGGAGAGCTGGGATTGAACCACCAGCGTTGTAAATCATAGACAAATCACTCTGCCTACTGAGCCGAATCCTGTTCTGCACTAGCAACTAATAAACATGTTTGTCAGAAAAAATTTAACTAAATCAAAATGAGGTGCCAAAATGAACACAGTTGCATCTGTCATATTTAACTGTCATGTCAAATGGTTTTGAATAAAACAGAAATGATTTAATCTCCTCATTAGTTACTATGTAGATAAAGAGCTCATATTTCTGCTTCACAGAACAAATCCATATTAAATTTTTTGCCTAGTGCAAAAAATGCAGGTCTGTTAGTTTGTTGTCCTTGTAACCCAGTGTTATTTGTGCTCTTGTTCATTACTTCCTCTCCAGACTGAGTGGCTGTAACCTCTCAGAGAGAAGCTGTGAAGCTCTGTCCTCAGTTCTCAAATCTCACTCCTTTAGTTTGAGGAAGCTGGACCTGAGTAACAACAACCTGCAGGATTTGGGAGTGAAGCTGCTATCTCATGGACTGGAGAGTCAACACTGTACACTAGAAACTCTCAGGTCACAGTTTATCAACCTCTTTAACTGATGATCCTTTAAAGTCTGAATTACATAAGTGAACAAACAGTTAACTTGTGTAGAATTGTGTAAAGTACCTTTAACTAAAGTTCAAGTATTTTCTAGACTCAGAAGTACTTTCCATGGGAATTTTGAATCATTTTCTCTTGTTTTTGTTTCTGCTATTCACTTATTTAATCCAAAGATGATGGTTAAAGAATATTCCTAAATTTAGTTCTAAGTGGTCTTGTGCACACAATTTAAACCTCAGTAAGATAGTTACAAGATACAGAAAAAATGAAAAAGCAAAAATCACAAAAAGATAACCCCAAGTGCTCACAGAGGGTTCATGTGTGATGTTTTGTATGCTTGCAGTCTGTCAGGCTGTCTGATCACAGAGGAAGGCTGTATTCTTCTGGCCTCAGCTCTGAGCACCAACCCCTCCCATCTGAGAGAGCTAGACCTGAGCTACAATCATCCAGGAGATTCAGGAGTGGAGCTGCTGTCTACTAGACTTAAGGATCCAGACTGGAGACTGGACACGCTCAGGTATGGAAAGGTCTGCTGTGATCACAGACGATGTATGATAGAAGAGGAAGAGCTGGAGACATTTTCTGATCTCTGAGAAAACCCCTAGAGAATTATGACTATTAGACTGTATCATTTGACCTGATTACCTCATTGCTGCTACAAATGTTTTATTAAATCATACTTTATTTCCTGTCGTATCAGCGGAAAGCCAGCATGGAAACTGCAGCTGGTTTAACTACTCATGAACGAACAGACACTTTGAGCATTCAGAGTGCTTTACCAGAACAGCCCCGAGGACTTCAGATCCCTGTCCATTGTTGGCACACTAATAATATGACATCAACAGTAATAATACCATCTCCATTGCTCAGAGAAAGTCGTTCCACCATGTCTCTGTTTTCTAAAATATTGATTATCAATAACAATTAACCTCTTTGAGATCCTGGTCTTGTAATTATGCAATTTTTTTGTTGTATTTAGTGATAGTAAATCTTAACTATAACATAAGGATGTCATAATTTTATGGAGCCCACAGCCGGTCAATCATAACTTGTGTTTTTGAGTTACTGTTTTTTCAAACACCTGTTTTCAGACTGTCTCTGCCCAAACAAATCTGACAACAAATAAGATGAAGTTATGACATGTGGACATCAGCTGTAAGATTTACTGATGATGATGAACATCACAGACTGTGAAACTGTAGAGCAAAGCAAAAGACTCAACATACATGAAAGATAACAACAACAGTTGGTGTATGAGAGCGATGTAATGTCCATATTTGCATGCTGAAAGAGAATGTGCTGGTCTGACGCCCTTCCTGCTTTCAGGTTGGAGCCTGCTGGAGCCCAGTGGTTGGCACCAGGTCTGAGGAAGTGTAAGTGTGTTTTGGCTCATTAAAACAAAGCTGCACACATGAGTCATCATCAAACCGTCAATAATGAACAGATTAATAACTGCAGCTGTGTTGTATCTTGTTCCCGCCATCAGATTTCTGTGAGCTCACACTCGATGGAAGCACAGCAAACAGAAAGGTCAAACGGTCTGACAACAACAGGAAGGTAACACGTGTGAAAGAGTATCAGCCATCTCCTGCTCATCCAGACGGATTTGACTACTGGTCTCAGCTGCTGTGTAAAAATGGGCTGACTGGTCGCTGTTACTGGGAGGTCGACTGGAGTGGGGATGTTGATATATCAGTGAGTTACAGTGGAATCAGACGAAGAGGAAACAGTAAAGAGTGTGTGTTTGGATGGAACGACCAATCCTGGAGTCTGAGATGCTCTGAGGTTCATGGTTACTCAGTCTGGCACAATAACAGAGAGACATCTATCTCCTCCTCCTCGGTCTCTCACAGAGTAGCAGTGTATGTGGACTGTCCTGCCGGCACTCTGTCCTTCTACAGCCTCTCCTCTGACAATCTGATCCACCTCCACACCTTCAACACCACATTCACGGAACCTCTTTATCCTGGATTTGGAGTCTGGTTCTGGTTTTCTGGTTCCTCTGTGTCTCTTGTCAGAGAGAGAGTCTCCTGGAGTGAAATTTTGATTTCAAAGGTGGGAGGGGCACAGTTAGTGCAGCCACAAATGCTCAAAACTGTGAGAGATATTGCCCTGGTGTTACTCGCCTTTTGGCTGCTGAACCTATATAACAAGTGGAACAGACAACAAATAAATCAATTCAATACTGCCTTCTGAAAAAAGTGCAGGGGGCATGACAGAAGGTTTACACCCAGAGGAGAAACTAAAAAGTTCTAAGAAATGAGGTTTACAGATATTTAATTAAGAAAGCCAGTGTCCATAGGAAAGACCCAGTATCTCAAGGTCATGGTTTTTAATCCTCAGTGGACCGAATTAATTTTGAAGCAGTTAACTTTAGCCCCCCCCCCTTAAGGTTTGAACCAGGCCTCTGTCATACATCATGCCACATTCCAATCCTGATTGGAAACTAGGTTCTTCTTCCTTCAAATATATGTCTTTCATTTTACTGAGAAAATGTTTTGTGTGATTTAATCAGTATCTGTTAAATCAGTATCTGTCATGGGACCATACTGCCATCCATTGACTATGTACTAATCCAGCATCACCCACACAATATTAGGGTTTTAGTTTGTGATGATTATTATACTGTATTTGTCAATCAATGAACAGATTTATTCTTTTGTTTGATTAATTCATCTCTGGTTGTATGTCTTAGATTTGTGATTAATGTGCTGATAAATGATCCACATATGCATGTTTTGTTTTTGTCAATAATGGCATCATTAAATATCATATATTATCTTTGTTAATGTTTTAATTAGTAATGGTGTGAGGCGAATATGTGCATGGAAATTTCTTGTTCTCATTTCTCATTCTGACTGAGACAAAGAAGGGAAGAGTAATGAATATGAACAAGTGTGAATGCAGTTCTGAATATGCATCGATTACCCACACTCCATAGATACTCAAGTAACACCAAAGGGTCATAACTCTACATAATGTTTTAGCATGGCAGCACATAGGAAATTTAGGCAGTAACTGATCTTACAGAGAATAACATTTGTTTTTAACCTCCCGGTAAACGGTGGAATATTGCAAATAAACAGGTAGAGTAACAGGCAGGACGTAACATCCATGTTGCCTCGTTGCGCATAAATCACAACTTAAGGCAAGTAAAATATTCACTTACTTTCTCGATTGATGCACACAGGTAATCCAAATGTTTCTTAATCTGGTAAATTACACACCCACTACAAATTTTTCTTAGTAGCCTCTTTCTCCTTACTTTCCTCAATGGCTAGTTTTCTACAAAACTGACCAGGTGTCATGATCATGCACATCACATGATCACATGATCTCACAAGTCCACTCTCACCTCAAGAGTCTCTCAACTCAATTGAACACCTATGGGAGGTTTTGGACTACACTACGTACTGGTTTTAATTTGTCACGTCTTGTTAGTGACTCTGAACAATGATTATTATTGAAATTGTTGGAATAAACAACAAAGCTGTTGCCATGTGGACTCCATTGTAAGCTAAAGGTTTTACAGTTTCATTGAATGTACAGCAGATTTATCAGCTGCAGGTTAAAGCTGCAAATCTCCCATTCTGACACATCCCAGAGGTGTTCTGTTGGATTCAGATGGTGACTGAAGAGGCCACTGAAGAACTGTGAACTCACTGTCATGTTCATGATCATCATTGTGATATGGAGTATTATTATGCTGGAAGTATCCATTGTGGCCATAAAGGGATGAACATGGTCAGCAAGTATTAAGGGGCTGAAAGTAGACTGGATTATGGATTAATGCTGACACCAAAATCTCACACTTCCAGACCAGACTATGTTTTTCCAGTCTTCATGATAGAACAAACACTCAATTGATCAATAGGTCAATCAATCAATCAATCAATCAAACAATCAATTGATCAAAACTCTGGATCAGGCTCTGTGTCCAGATAAAATACTAGACATTACATGGAATGGTTTGAAAATAATATAAATCAGTGTCCTACAAAAAGACAACTGTGCCATTGTGTCCACAGCTGAGATACAAAACCTAATGTCTGATAAAGCCACAATGACCCACAACAACATGTCACCTGTCACTGATGGCACCATTATAAACGTCTTGAAATACTTGAAGCTTTTCTATATTTTGACCACAGGAGTGCAGTATAGAGCGGTGTACAACACGCTCTGAGCAGTTCATACACTGACACGCGTAAGGGAATGTTTATGTGCATTCTAAAAATATCTTCATCAACTGTCATTTGTTGTGTAATAAAATCATAATTGTAAATAAAACATACACGAATGAGCTTCCTCAGAATGCTTGTTGTACAGATGTGTATGAAACGAGGTGCATATACGGTATTGACACTGTGAGAGTGGGAGTGTGTGTTGTCTTCGCCCTTGACACCAGTTAAAGCCACTCTCCTCAGTGTCCACCGGGATCACATCGGGACTACAACCTGACTAGAAGATGTCTCGGGCTGCGGAAAGACTCAAACTGCTGATCAATCATCTTGATCGATCACCCGCTGCGATCGTATCCTTTTATTACTATTCTATGATCCGCTGTATCACCGGAGCTTCACGGAGCGGAATAAGCGGCCCTGGTTGGCCGATAGCAGCTCACCGAGGGGCGGGCAGCTCTGGTGGAGCAGGCTGGGGTCCCGCTGTCTGTGGGACAACAGGCCTCCAGGAACACGGTTATAACACCGTTATTTTTCAATAAAGGCACTGTTTTGTAGCACTTTGTTGTACGGAAGGAGCTTAGCACTAAAGGTTTAAAGTTGAACATTTGAAGAGTTGTAGGCTACAAAACGGTTGATATTTGTTACGGTTACATGAAAGCTCTGAAGTTGATACTTCTATGTTACATTAGCTTCAAATAGCTTTGAAGGCTAGTTTGTATTTAGGTCAGTTGAAAACCTGTTAGCCTGCTAGTTTTACACTCAGTTAATGAGTTAATATAAATATTACAATGTTAGCTTTTCACACCGTCTCAATAGGTTGACTGCAGCCATTTCACATAACACAAAAGATAACAGAGTTTGTTATCTTTGTGTCTCTGCTAGCTGATGTTGCCTCTGACCTCAGTGACCACAGGTGAAGAATAACAATAAACCAACACCTTCTTTTGGAAGTTGACCAGTAAAATGTAAAAGTATTCTGGTTGGATTTTAGACACAAGTGGTTGAGTTCAGATCAGGAAACAGATCTGAAATCTCTCTTTCTGTGACATTGTCATTGTTGCCTCATTTCACCCTTAACTAGTTTTCTTCAGAGAGCTGCACCGACCTCTGCACAAACCTTCACCTACAGCAGTCAGCCACAGAGACTGAGGTAAAGACCTTTAGCTTTATTCCACCACAGCGTTTGGCAGCGTCAGCAGCTGCCGCAGGGTAAAGGTTCTTGTATACACACTTATACAATCCACATTTGTCAGTCACCCTTGACACACTTTCTCTAGTGCTGCTTGTGTTATTACCTGGTGATGCATTTATTTGTTCAAGGGAAAATAAGAACTCTCACGCTGATATAAGGTATATATGATACGGAGCAGAACACAGGTAGTGATGTACAATACAATACACCGTCTGACTGAATCATTCCTACATTTTGTTATGAGGAGACTAAGCTTACAAGATCAGAGTTCCAGGAAAGTCTTTATATACCCTGCTTGTAGTCACCACTAGCAGGTTGTCATTGTTTTTTTCTGCTGGTATTTACTGTGAATCTAATATGACATTTAATGCAACACCAGCTGCTGTCTGTTAATCATTTCCCACAGACCAAAGAGTCTGCAGCAGCTTTTCACTTCAACTAAACCCATATGCAATCAACTATAGTGTATTGTCACTTTTTTTGGCAGATACACTCTTGATACTGACCTGCTGACCCTAGAACAGCGACTCTTTTATGAGGAAAATGGCTTCATTCTCATCAAGAATTTGGTGTCTGAGGAGGACATCGACAAGTTCAGGTGACGATCACAAACCTTGTTAACTGCAACGAAAATGATTCTAACAGTGAAAAGAAAATGATGGAACTTTATACCCAGTGTATTAGCATGTTATATTTTCAGATGCACTGTGAAGTGCTAAACACGATCTATGTGCGTTCCTCAGGAAGGAGTTTGAACGGATCTGTCGACGGGAAGTGAAAGTTCCCGGTCTGGTGGTGATGAGAGACGTGGCGATATCTAAGTCAGAGTTTGTTTCTGATCAGAAAGCTGTCTCCAAACTCCAGGACTTCCAGGAGGATCCAGAACTGTTCCGGTACTGCACTTTACCACAGGTACAATGACACACATGTACTGCAGATCGTACCTACATCAACTCTTCTTTCACTTAATTCGAAGGTGCAGAGTGTCACACAACCTTCTACTGAATTTTTCATGCTAACCAGCTAGCCGCAGCCAGGCTGGCCATCTCGTTACTTTGTGATAGTGACACACTGTAGCACCCAGTTTGTCCTGAAGAAGTAGCTCTGCTCAGAGGGTGTATTATAACCTCTTATTGTAAATGCAACAATGGCTGAAGTTCTTGGCAAGGGACCATCACCACCACCCGCTTGTTTGATGGCAGAGAAAACTTACATCTAGTCCCTTTAAACCCAAACACTGAACAACAAAAATCTCTATTTTTTCATGTCAGATCCTTAAGTATGTGGAGTGTTTCACCGGACCAAACATCATGGCCATGCATACCATGCTGATCAACAAACCTCCTGATGCAGGTATGGGGTGAGGAAATTACAATATTAGAGCTGAATTAATTTGTGAATCAATCATTTAGTTCATTAAACAAATTGCTACGCAGTGGTTCAGGAAATAAAGCTCATTTTACAGCACAAAACAAAGCTGAAATAGCAACAGAACAGTGTGAATACATCCTGAAATGTCAGTGAAGCTGTTTAATTAACCAAAACCTTAATGGAAAGGGGGAAAGGGATGCACAGATGAGCTTGAGAAATACATGTGGCATGTTGATTACAAAAAATGAGAATTATTATACAGTGAAAGAGAGAGAGAGGTAGAGTGAAAGATAAAGGAGCGAGAGACGTTAATAAAGGCAGAAATGTGGAGATAATCTAGGCTGACTGAAGCACTTAACACTAACAGAGGCCTTGACCTTACACTGCCTTATAACTGTATCACTGTCTGTTGATTGTTAATGAGTGAATGGATTTTGTTCATGTTTTTAGGATCTTGCTGTGATAAATGTAACCTTTTAATAACATTAATAATAAAATGACTGCTCTAATTATGAGACTTTGCTGTGATTTCCTCTAAAGCTTCAGATATACCTGTTATTTAATCTCAGTTATGTCATTAGATTATAAATGATAAAGTCTATAACAGAAAGTCTACAATTAAATGCCAATATTGTATCACAATCAGACATTACAAACAATAATGTAAACTGAAAATAACTGAAAATATGAGGTGAGATTGTAATTTATGTAACCAGAGGGAACAGTCCCAAAACACAAGGGATTATGGGTAATCACAATGCTTGGAAAGCTGAGCAGAACAAAATAACGTCACATCAGATAGACAGACAGATAAGGTCTTATCTGCATTCTTACAGTTTTATCTGCATGAGATACGTGTTTTGAATCTCATGATGACAGGTTACAATAACAAACATAGATTATGGTCTGGTAAACAAGAAGCTTGAGAGCTTGTTTTTCAGCCCTTGTTGCCATGGGATTACAGCATGACCGAAACAACAACCAAATTCAAAAATATAAACAAATCTGTATACATACACATTCAAATCAGACACACTGTTCTTGGTTGTTTGAACAGCAATAGGCACATGTTGGTGTCAGAGGGTTGAGCTGCTTTCAGATGGAGGCCCGGCTATTTCCTGGCTCCCCACACTGGGACCCCCCCCCCCCCCCCCAAAAAAAAAAAATCTGATCCTGATACAGCTAAGACTGTGTGTGTGTATGTGTGGGTGACTTTAAACAGCGCCTTTGTTCAAAAACCCAGAGGGAAGATGTCAGCATCATAGTTTCATTCAGAAATGCAGGAAATTCATTCACATGCAGGACAGATGAAAATGCCGTGGAGGCTTTGTCACAGCCAACACCATAGAAGCAGATGGTGGTAAACTGCCTCTAACACACACACAAATACATATGCTACATGCAAACACAAATGCACATATGCAGAAAATGAATGCATGCACACCTGCACAAGCAGCAACATGAAAACACATTCTGTACGTTCACACACCTGCATATTCACACAAATGTACAAATGCATACACAGCTAACAGTTTCTCTCTCTCTCACACACACAGGTCTAACTGTATGCTCATTTACTGCTAAATGTTTCCCAGACTTCAGATCTGCTGTTGTTTCCCTGAACAAAGTGGCCAGTCGTCTCTGCCCAGTTTCCTTTAAAGGAAACTGAAACACATTTCAGCTTTAACTACATCACACATACTCAAAGGAAAAATCCACAGCAACCAGTGTCCTTTGCATCTCACTGTAGCTCGCAGCGTAACTGTAGCATTAAATACAGGTTAGTATGATAAGGTATGTACGCTGAACCCTGAGATCATTCATACCTGGAACGATAATAAACGGGTTCAGAGCAGCGACAAGATGTTACCACCTGCACACTGCCTGTGAGGGGAATGCACATCATTCATATAGAAACCAAACAATGCACAATGAAGCATGTCAAAGCCAATACAACAGGTCTGTTAAAGTCTAAACAGCTATAATGTGGGGTTATTTTGTAATACCTATAATGCAGGTTTGACAGGTTTGGGATTGATTTCAGATTTAAACCTTTGTAAGTCAGTCTTCAAATTACAAACTGACCTATTTACCTCAATTCGTCCCAGTTCAAGTTTAGTGAACTTTGGCCAGCAAACTTAAATTTAACCTGTGATACAAAGAAAACACACACACACTCACACACACACAGTCTTCATGGGGACTCACTTTTTGTCCTCATAAGGAAGTCACATCCCCATAATGAAACTGTGCGCACAGCTTTAGGTCCCCACAACATCAGTAATACCTAGACCACACACACATGCACACACACAACAGCCCCAACTGTATGAACCTCATCCACCTAGAGAGACAAAAGGGCCACTGACTTCCAAGATGAGTCTTTGATAACTGATTGGCTGCTGGTGAAAGACGTGTCCTCATTCATGTCAACACATCCACAGATATTAGACAGTGGGCAAAATTCAAAATGATTGGAAAAATCTGACTGGGCCTCAGAGGAACAAGTTACATCTTAAAGCAACCAAACATCACATACTGACATTTTTTTTGTTGCCCCTCTCTGTGCAGCTTGTATCTGCTGGTGGGATCACTTAATGACTTGCAGCAGTCACAGAAGCAGCAGACAGCCTCGGTTTCCCCGGGTCTTATTCCATCCTGACTCCCTTCTGTCTCTCTGAGAATTGGAAACAGGCAGGAGAGTCATCACTGCAGACCAGTCTTTCCTGAGGTAGATTGCTTCTTAACTGTAATCTCTGTAAAAGTCCTATTAAGACCTAGAAACAGCAAGTTGGATATAATTTCTTGAATCTTTTGCATCTTTAAAGCTGCTCTAATCAATACTTTTATATTTACAATAGGTGGGATGACTATTTGTAATGTCGAAGTGGTCACTTGTAATAAACAAACCTGCAAAATCACCAACTCTCTAATTCCCCTCAGCTCAGTTGAGCAATTTAGCATCTTTCAGCTCATTGTTTTGGTTTTCTGTCCTACAAGTCTTGAACTTTGACTTTCATCTACAAACCCTGGTTTCCATTCTACGGCCTTCTTTAATTCACCTCACCCTATCACTCCTCCTTTTCCTTATTTGTTTCTTGTTCTCCTTCTTTTCATCGCTTGGACACTTAAAATTCCAGCAGCTTCCCTCCCCTTTCTGAGCCTTTCTCTCCCTCTCTCTCTCCTCCCACTCCTTTCCCCCCTTCCCTCCTTCATCTTTCTCTCCTCTCTCAGTTGACTTAGGTGTGCTGTCAAGTCCAGTGGAGTTCTTGCCTCAGTCTTTCAAGATGTCCTGGACCCGGGTCTTTGTCCTCTCTTTGCTCACCACCCTCCTCATCCTCACCTGTGAGTATCATGTGTGGGTGGGTGGGGAAAGGGTGAGGGAGGGAGGTTATTTTTGGATTTTACATCCCTGGGGGAGATAAGCAGAGGAGGTATAAAGCAGTGATATGTGCTTTCACCCTCTAATATGAAAAAGAATATTACGCTGGTTTTACTTTTTGACTTGAACTTGAAATTGACCTTTTCATAACAGTTGGAATTGATGCATTAATTTCAAGGTTATTTTCAAATTTCACCTAATGATAGCAGGACATTTGTACAATCTTTCTGACCATAGGGATAAATGTGAATTGATTTGTAGAAGCTCTCAAAAGAAATGCTGGTTGTTGCATTACATGTGCCACTGAAGTTTTGAGTAACGTTTTCAGAGGTGAGTTGGGCAAGTAAAGTTAAAGTTAAAGTAAATACTATTGGTTTGTCTGTACAAGCCACAGAAATATATGCTTCCACCATCTTTCAATAATCTCTTTCAATTATCTTTTAACTAAGAAGCTGACAATAGTGCTCTCAGTCACCAGTGAGAGGAGCTCCACTGCTAAATGCTTCTGATTTGACCAGTGACAATGCTGATGCAGTATGGTTCAGTTTGATGATTAATTGTTGGAGGATTTGTCTATACATGTACTGAACACCTCTACCACAGTGAATAAAGTGACATTTGGTGGATGGTTTTTCAAGGCGACACATCCTGTTATTTTCAATAATTATGGATAATTACAGCAGTGGCTATTTTAATCCTGTTCTTTTCTGCCACATTAATAATTTGTAAAGGAACAGTTGTTGCCCAGATAACCTTCCATGCACTGGTGAAGACTGACATTTTTCTACAATTCCTTTTGTGGCATTTTCAAGACATCACTTCTAACAGTAAACTGAAGCCGCATCTTTTAAAGGAGCTATCTGTAAGTTTTGCCATTGCTCTATAGTCAATGTTAGCATTAACAGCTGTTTATTTACCAGTCTAGAAGAAAGGTTGCAAGTTCAGCATCAAATTTCATTGCTTTACTTACCAAGAGCTGTCTCCTGCAGTGTAAAGCAACAGCAATGTTTTACGTCTAGTTCTGAATTTAGCACGCTGTCCAGCCAGCCCAGTTTGTCTCATCACTTTCCGATAGCGACTCAAAGTAGCACCCAGACTGGCCGGAAAAAGTAGTGCTGCTCAGAGTGTATTCTAACCTCTCGTATTGTAAATGCAACATTGGCTGAGGCTCTTGGCAAACACCCATCACCACCACCTGGCTCCATGTGCACTATATAACTTGTGCATTTTTCTTCATGTCAAGTAATGTGTTGAAAAGCAATGTCTGAAGCTTCTTTGGGTCCTCAGCAATTAGCCCATGAATTCGAACATAAGAGCGGTTGTCAAGAAAATTAAGACAGACAGAGATTTGTGCATGCTTAAGTGTAAAAAGAGTAAATAAAAGTTTCTCCTTTTGCTTAGTTTTCAGTGTGGTGGAAAGTGCAGCAGTACGGGACGACTCAAAACCATCCGATCGTACAGGTGATACCTGTTCAAACACTATTTTACACAACCTTTGCTCCACATGTCTTCTGTACATGACCTTTAACCTCTAACCTCTGACTCTTAGGTGCAGCGCGGCAGGTGTTCATGCCTGAGTCAGAAGCCTCCAACTTCTTCAAACGCCGTAGTCGCCGCTCGGTCCGATACTACGAGCAGCTGGGTAAGAGCTCTGCTGTAGATAACTATTACAGTCGGCAGATGGCCAATATGTTTAATGCTAACAATCAACCTCGGGACTGGATGCCATTTTTGTAAAATGGTGGAAGTATTTTTGGAAGAATTATGTTTTCTAAAAGCGAGGTTTGCACCTGACAGCCAAGATCAATACAAGAAGCATCTCTTCTCTAACACTTTTTCATCTTAGGGAGGGAGGGCCTGTCTGTCATCCTACTGGCAGAAAACCAGCAGGATCTTAAGTAAAATGTTTGGTCTGCGGTTTGAAGATGGGGGTGGACAGCTGTATTTATTTATATTTGGTGTTATGTGTGGTTGATTTGCCCTAACACTGACTGAGTGGTTGATGTGGCCATACTGTGGACAGTCTATAATATGGCATGTTTGGCCTCCTGTACAGAAGGAGTGTTGGTTTATTGGTTTGTAGTTAAATTCTGAAGATGATATGGTTTGAGGTTTTGACTGCAAGCCGTCAAAGTTCAAGAGAGAAACAGAGACAGAGTAGTGGAAACTCAAGCAGGTGTTGCTCTATACAGTAGCAGCTTTTAAATGTCTCTCTCACACACACACACAGAGGAGCTGGAGGCTGCAGAAGGAGTCACAGGGTAGTATGGAGCAGGGTCTCTCTCTCAGCTTCTCGGTACAATAAGCTCATTCTTCCACTGCCAGCATCAGTACGACACACAGCTCCAACAAACACACAGATGAGAGGTGTTTCAGGACAATTTTGAAAACACATAAGAATTTATCATCATTTATTATCAAAGCCAATATTAAGCTAACAACAATGATTTCAATCTTTTCACTGAAGCATGTATTTGTTCATTTCTCTCTTTTCTACTGGAAAATCCATCAGAGAGGCACATGTGTGGCCCCTGACCAGGCCTCCAGAAACAGGCTGTGGGTCATTTCACCTTGCCTGCCCATCGGAGAACCAAACGGGGTCTTGACTTTGAAAAAACAGGCGCACATTCCTGGGAAAAAGGTTGATTATGTAATTTGCCAACCCAGTCTATGAGAAGTTGAGTGGGCAGCTCTGTGTGTGTGTGTGTGGGGGGGGTTGGGTAGGAATTTCAAATTGTTTTCTTTTACAAAAAAACAATGTGCAGGTAGGTGCGGCTGGAATGCAAGAAGCAATTTAGTCTTCACCTAAGTACCCCATTGCACACAATTACTTAAAAGATATCATATATATTAGATATTTACAATAACACATATATCTTTTATTGCATTGCAAAGCAGAGGATGACCAAAGTCATTACTATTCCATTAACTCTGGTATTTTTTTTACTTGGACCTTATTTTCCCATGTTTTTTGGGTGTGAAGGGCTGATAGGGACAAAAATCCCTGGAATCTGTGCATTATTGAGCAAGAACTGTGTACCTGGCCACACAGCTGCTGCAATGTAATCTAATGGGCAATTGTCCACATCAAAGGAAGCCCACTAAAGTGCTTGTTTTTGCCACTGACAGGCTCAGATTGTTATTTTAAGTGTCTAACAAAAACACACCAAGCAAATGAGGCAGCGATGTTCCAGCAGCCCCCCTCTTCTGCTCTATAAAATTATTGTTTTTGCTCAATGGAGTCTGGTGGCTATATATTGCCATGTTTCTAGTTAAACAAAAAAAGATCTATCTCCCTTTAGTGGATGTACACTGAGGTGGACGACTGACCATTGGATATCATTGCAGCAGCTGTTTGCGGTGGCCAGGTACACTGTTCCTGCCAAATGCGTCCAAAGATATTTGTCCCTGTCAGTCATTTACATCCAAAAATATGGGGAATAGGGCCCAGGTTCAAAAATACCAGAGTTATCCTTTAATGTGTGTACAAAATTTGTCAGTCTGTCTGATAGTTGTTGGCACATAAAGCAGCTGAATAAAGGATGAATTTTCTGTGTCAAAATTAAGACAGGGTGGGAAAAACAGAGAGGCAGCACAATTACTTGTTAACAGACAGGTCATTTCACACATGAATTTAGTGTGAGGGTGGGTGTTTCCTGCAAACCACAAACCATTGGCCTATTTGGAGGGAAAATAAGTTTAGATGCAGGTCTGTGTGTTTACATGAAATGTTGTGACGTAATCCCCACACTTATAAAGTAGTTATAATTCAAGTTAAATTGAAGGAAAAACACAGAGAGAGCAGTAATGTCTGATGTATACAGTGGATGCCTTGTACCTGTATGGGTGGGAATGAAACAGCGAAGGAGCAGGAGGGAGGTTTAGGTGCTTACACAAATAGCTATGACCTTACAGTAAGTAGTGTGGGTTACCAACATTTATTTGTTTTCAACACCTCACTAGACCCAGCATACACTCATATGCTTGTTCAGCTTTGGTTGTTATCATGAGATCAAATTTGTGATTTTGTTTTGTTGTGACCTGATGGTTGGTAAGACTTGAACTCTACAGCCATGCTACCAGGTTGTTTAAAGAGGGAACAGTAATGTCTGCACCTGCTTCATCCATCAGTATTGTGAGTGGGTGCATACAGATGAAAATGTTATGTTCTCTCCGCAGCTGAGCAGAGGGTAAGGATGGCAGCGAATGAGCGGAGGAGGGAGCACAATGAGGAGCAGAGGAATGAGTATGAGAACTATGTCGAGGAGGATCGTGATGGTAAGACCTGGATGCAGCTGCTTTCAGTTTCAAAAAGGACCAGAGTGCTGGTAAAAGTAGTAGATGTTAGTTCCTACTTGTGTCAAATAATGGAGAAATAATCCTCCAACTTTTTATATTGTGTAATGAGCTTTAGCTGATCCTTGTGGAAAACCTGAGATTTACTTAAATGTCACTTGTCACGAGAAGGCTCACGAAAGAACACACAGAGGGAAGTCAGAGTTTTAGTTTAGATCTTGAATGAACCTCTCGGCACCCACGAGCCTGCGGGCCGCAGCAGAGTGCCTGAGACTCCACACCAAATCGAAGTGTTCATTTGTGGCTGACCCCAAGATGACAGTCTTCCCTGTGGTTGTCTGTCCGGTGTGATATAGTTGCAGTGACAGTTTCTAAACTAAGAACTGCTAACCACAAAGATGTGACTGGATTTTATATGTCAGATACACAGTGTTTTGGGTGATTTGGGTCAGTGACTTTTATAGGAAAACTAAAAGATCTCCACCAATTCAAGGAACATACTGTCGAGAGGTTTTGTAGAAACTGGCTCATTGGTCATATTACATAAATGTCAAAACTCATATTTTTTTCTAGACTGTTTACTGTTTATGCTGCATTTATGCCATGTCAGCAAGAACTAAAATACCCTCTGTTATTCTGAACTGAAAGCATCCATGCATTATTCCAAGATGGTTACCAAAATTTTTAGCTTTGTAGTTGCAAAAGTTGAATAGAAATTTAGCCTAAATTAGTTTTTTCCCCTAAGTTGCATATTTGTTGTATTGTACGTAACAGAAGTTATAATTATATATATGAATTAGAATTACAGTTAGGAGACAGCAAGAAAAGTTTTTTTACTCTGCAGCTTGAGAATATGGTCTGTATTATAATATAATATATATAATGTACGTAGTTTTAATAACTTTTCCTACAGCATGCACCTAGCTAAATGCTAACAATTTAGAGCACTAGCATCAATGCTAATTACAAAGCTATTTTAGCCATTTAGCATTGTAGCTGCTTTAACTGAACTTGTTAATCCACAGAGGTAAATGAGAGATCGAGGGAGACACATGAGCAGCTGCGAGAATATCACTATGATGGCCTCTATCCTCGCTATCACTGGTTCCACTGAGCATCCTCAGTCATGTGGAGGGTCGGGCTACAGCACCTGTCATTGCAGCAGCAGTAATACTGCCATCACTTTCACCCTTTACCAAAGGTGCTCAAGTTATCGCCATATTTTCTACTTTAATCAAGTTAAAAGTTTTCTTTTCTTTCGCTTTATTTTTATACAACCTAAACTGTGCAATATGTGTCTCCATGTCAAACTGTAAAGCATATTCAAAGTGCAGTTTTTGTATTGTAAGCTAAGTGTTATCACATTAAATGGAGGCTATATGTTTTGCATGCTTGTTTTTCAGCCTTTTACATGTACATACAAGCTATACAATGTCTTTTATGTCAGCCTGAGGCATTAGTAACAACAAATCAACCTTGTGTAATGTATGAACAATTGACTTGTTTTACCAGAGGGGGATTTTAGTTTTATTTTTGCTAAGAAACTGACTTCATTTCTTTAAGACAAAATGACAAATAAAGATGAGTTTCCTGAATCCCAGACCACTGATGTGTTTTAACTCAAGCTAGCACTGTCTGGTATTTGGAGCATTTAAAGGGAGGGAGGCGGTGTGGAATAAAAGAGAAGATGAGGTGAGCTGCAGAAGTCATCACGCTGAAATAAATTCCATTCCAGAGTGGAAATATTAGACTCCAACTGGGCAACGAAGAGACAGAAGAGGTACAGAGAGGGGGAAAAAAAGCTACAATGGATAGTGAGCACAAATTAAACCCTCCAAATGATGTGGCATGGCACTCTATACTTACTAATCACACAGCGGTATATCCAGAAACCTTATTTTATCTCTATACTGTGATTCCACCTCTTTCCTGTTTAAGGCCATGTGGATTGGCTCGGAAACTTGAGCGAGCGCCACCTGGCCTCCACAGTCATCACACCAACACATGGAGTGTGTTAGAGGATGTTTCAGACTGGTTCAGTTCCTCTGAACTAAAAATCTTAGTGTTAAAAGAAATATAAAGAGAGTAGGCTTCTTACAGGCAGAAATTTAATAACTCCTTTCTAATATAATAGAGAAGTACTTTTGTTACATAAACAACCTGCCTCATCTTTATGCTTCACTGGGTTCCCAGTGCATTTCACCAACCCAAACAGGAGAGGCTGAAAATGCTGCTTTCAGTCAGTGGTTATATGCAGGCCAAATAAACACTGTTAATGTGTGATCACTGAGCTGAGGGCTGAAGGTGTCGATGATGATAATCACACCCCTTCAAACTCCATCCGTCTCAAATCTGTTTTGTATTATGGGAGTGTTGAAACAGTGTGCCTCTGTGATGCATTTCTCCCTGTATGACCGCTAAACTTTGAGATGGGGATACAGTATGTGTCTATGTGTACTATTGCTAACATGTTTAGGGCAGAATTTTTCCTGTTTTTAAACAATTTGAATTTAAACAATTGTACAACAACAGCCATACTGTGGCTGCCTCTTTGGACTTTCTGATGCAGTTTTTAACCTAGAGTGATTTAATATACCAGTATGAGTGGAACAACTTCTTCTTCCAGCTATATCATTCCTTATCTAACCACCACCACCCAATTCTACCATTTAAACAAATCAGACACATCACATTTCATACAGTAGGAAAAAGACACCAAGTTAAATGGATTATTTTTTAGTTTGAGTGAATATTGTGGATATTTCTTCCATATGTTCACCATGATATTAGTTTTAACATATTAGTTTTGGTTATTCATATTAAAGATGAGAAGTATTTGAATAGTAGAAGTTGAGGTGGGATTTTAAACTTTGCTCTAGATGGAAAGACATTTTTCCAAAACAGACGTTTTGATTTGTTATAGTAGGAAAAGTACAGGTGTTACTTATAACAGTAACAATGGCTCTGTTCTATCCAAGTGTCCCAGTAAACCATGACAGTGTGACAGCAGGAACAACACCAGGGCCCTGAAACTGGAGCAGCTAAATGGAATCCATCGATCATTCATTTTATTACTTACATGACAAGTCAAAATGTCTTCTGTGAAAAAGGCCAAATCTTACTATTCACTCACAAAGTTTAAAAATTGGTTTAAAGTTGCTATTTTAAATCATGGAAAGTGTTTACCATTACTATGATCTCATTTCATTATATATTTACAGTAAACCTTCCATACTTCCCAGATCTGCACCAGAATCTGTGTGCTCAGTCTTCACTTGTGTTTTATCAGCTGCAAACTGAATAAAAACAGGTAATTTCACATGAAATCTTGCAAATTCTTACTTTAATCAGCTTATTTCCAGCATATACAATGTTATCACAGGCCTTTAAATGTCCATAATCAATAAAACAACATCAAACTTTAAAAACATGATTCAGACACACGTCAAAAGACAGAAGACAAACATATAAATTTAAATACACCCTCCCTTAACAACCAGTTTGAGGCAGTGATGAAGATGCTGTCACTTCATGCTGTTGAGGAACTTGGCGTGCTCTTCTCCTCGAGGCTGGAGAAGCTCTCCGCCGATCTTTGGTCCTGTTTTCTCCTGCAATGAAATATCACCCACAACGTCAGGCCTGTTTTTCTTTCACAACAAAAAATATATTTTCTTTTCAAATGAGAGATGTTGGAGTCAGAGAAAATTTTTTACCTTCAGCATCCCATCACGCTCCCATTTAAACAGACCACAGTTACTGAAATGGTAAAACAGTTGTAATATTAATTATTTTATTTTATTACTTATTCACATAAAAAGAGAAAGAGAGACAGAAAATCAGTAGAGTGAAAAACTACACCAAGTCCAGTTGCTGCTTTCCAGTTTAGTTTCCACTCAGTTGGACTGAAAATCATTAAAGGAGCTGTATGTAAGTTTTTGCTGCTACTACATAGCCAGCATTAACAATAACAACTGTTTACTTACCAGTCAAGAAGAAATGTTGTGAGTTCAGCATTCTTCATTATTCAAGTTCATTCCTTTACTCACAAAGGGCTCTCTCCCGCGGTGGAAAGAAATGCTAATGTTAACTCCTGTTTTGCTTCCATTTCTATCATTTATTTCCTTCTACTGAGGTTAGCATGCTAACTAGCTATCCCTGACCTGTTCCATTCCGTCACATAATGCCACTTTTCGATGGTGAGTCACTGTTGCGTCCAGTCTTTCCTCAGTCCATCATGAGAGGATGAAGAAGTAGCGCTACGCAAATGGTGTATTTTAACCTCTTGTCTCGTAAATGCAACAATGGTTGAAGCTCTTGGTAAGTAAATAGCTGTCAGTGCTAACGCTGGCTATGTAGCGATAGCAAAAACTCTGACCCTTGCTGTCTGGAATACACATTAAATCAATGTCTCCATGACCAGTGGGAACCCTAAAACTATTAAAAGGAATGAGAATGAGACAACAAGAGACATGAAAACACAGCCAGTCTAACCTGCAGTGTTTGTGTGGCAGCCTGTCCAGAGCGATGGCTCTCTGTCCACAGGGACATTTGAAGAAACGTTTCATGGCGTCGTGCCACCGCAGATCATGATTCTCGTCCACACAGCGATCCGCTGGCTTAAAGTAGGTGTAACTACACTGGAAGCAAAGGAACATGGGAAAAAACTGCTTATTTTTCAAACTTTTGAGAGACAGTCAGAGGCTACCAATCATCTTCACCATGTTCTTGCTTATGATGATGACACTGACATACAAACATCAGCTTTAAGTACCTTTTTACAGGTGACAGCACGACACTTCATCTCTCTAATGCCCTTCATCTTCTCCTCCATCTGCTCCTTCTTCACCAGAGCATCAAAGTAGCGCTCCTGCAGCTGGTACTCCGCCTGAGAGAGGAGGTTCAGATATAAGTTTTCATGCTTTATAATGTTGACTATGTAGAAATGCATTCAAATCAGATCTACTCTCAGAAAACTGGGCTAAGACAAACAAGTTTGAATAGATGAATGTGGTCATACCGCCTGTAGCACAACCCCGTGACGAGATTTGGCATTGAGGATCTTTTGGAACTCGTCTGACTGAATGTAGCGGAGGTGATCTCGCTTCTTCTTCTGGGCTGGCTCGTCATCCTCATTACTGGACGATTCACCTGCACAGGTAAGTTACCGAACGGGTGATAATACACAATAAATAACCATGGTCAGAATACTGGAAATTACCGATCAAATCAAGTGCACATTTCTTCACACTGGTTACTGAAAGTCTTGTCCTGTCATCAAAAAACCTAAATGGAGATACTTTTTTTTCCAAGTAAAACATGTAAAATCAGATAAATGGAGGAAGAGATAACATATATGTACCATTGGGTGAGGTCAGATTCTTCTCCACCCGGGCGTTGATCTCACTGCTGTTACTCCTTTTCCTCTTCACAGCATTGGGGTCTTCTTTCTCAAGTCCCGCTCCTTTAGCTCTCAGTTTTTTCAGAGCAGCCAGCTTGGCGGCTGATAGGCTGAGAGCACTGGGAGCAGGAGCTGGAGGCGGGCTGTTATCGAAAAAGAGGATGTCGTCGCCCTCGGAGAAGCCTCGGCCCAGAGTGGGCGTGTGGGGTGCTAAGGGGCTTTGGGAGGATTTGGGGACCTCAGAAGCTGCTTTTGGGGACATCAGACCCTCTCGGCCCAGCATGGACGACGACCCAGGTCTGGCCCCTGCTGAGTTCTGCAGCACCCTTTTCTGGATCTCATCAGCTCTACGTCGACGGTTCTCCAGAAGCTCCCGCTGCCTCTGTTTCTGCTGCTTCAGCAGGTCTGAGGCTGAGATGGACTGAACTGGAGCTCCAGTCACATCTTTGGAGACTGAGGATGGATTAAAGTAATTTATTAAAGCTTTTGATTTTCATCTTTTCTGTTTTTGTAGCAGAAAGCTTGAAGTTAACACAGACAAATAAGTGACGATGTTGAACTGACATTGCTTCAACCTTAAATTCAGAGCTAGAGCAGTCAAGAGCACAGAGAGATTTCCAGGATGTGTACCTGATTGGTTGCCCTGTGCTAAGTGCTTCTTCAGCTGCAGAGCTCCAGGTGTTGGCATCGACAATAGGCTCTTGAATTCGCTTGAACAACCTGAAACTTCACCAGACTGCATGGCTGAAAACAAAAATAGAAAGTATTTTAGATATTCAAAGATTAAAAAAACAACTAGACAAATCAGGTTGAAGTAGAGGTTCTCAATACAACAGATGATTTTTTTTGCCTTTATCTGTTTACATTTTGGCAAACTGTCAACATGAACAGTAGGCTGAATTAACTACCAGTAATGTACCCATGGATGTACAGACAACTACCACTGGATTACTTCAATACTGAAGAAAACTTAAAAACATGACAATTCTCAAGCAAGTTCTGTAAAGTCCTTTTTCAGTGATTTCTGAACGCATTTATGGATGGTCACACTGAATCTAAAAATGTGTGTATCGTGTCTGTGTGTTCAGATTTGATTTATCACTCTGAGGAGGAATGCGACTTTTGGTTGGCAATAAGGATTTTTAGATCTTAACTACCTCCGTGAGTGTGTCACAGCCACCGCTGCTGACTGTGCCAGTAAGTGACCAAACTACAATAAATAACTTCCAGAACACCAGCATGCCTCACATGCCACTGTCTGCAGCCTCTTCAACCCTCAGTTTGAAAACCTCTGGATTTTTTTGCTGATATGTTAAAGATAACAAGGATTTAAATGGAGGTTTATTTCCCTGTAGAACATTTAAGCTTAGTATTAAACAAAAAGACACCAGACAACAGCAGGTGCACAAAATATAAAGGGATTAATGTCTGATTGACCTGACCTGTAACTGTGTACATGTTCATGCAGCACGTTTGCGTGTGTTTCTGTGTGTATGCGGTTCTTACCGAGCCTCTTGGCCTGATCCATGAGCTGAGCCGAGCCCTTCACAAACAGCTTGTCCAGAGTTTTCTGGACGGGTTTGTTCGGTTTGGACGCCGTTCTGTAACACACAGACCTGTTACTGAAAATGTCAGGCAGCTGAGATTCTGCCCAGTCCCACACTATGTTCCTGGCTTTTTTAAGGTGCAGTTAGCGTACACAAATTGAATTCAACACACAGTAAAAGTGTAAATACAATTTTAGCCAAAATCCAATTTGGACTGGGGTGTGATCTCAGTATGACTGTCTGCCACAGTGTCCAACACTGTGAAACCAACACTTTCTACATACAGTTTTAAAATGACTTCATTATTATGTTATTATTTCTTGGATCAATTAGATACTGTTCATTAAAGAAAAGATTTCTAGAGAACTTGAGAAGTTTGGCCATGGCATGAAACACATTTGCAAGAGCGTCTAATGAAACTGCTCTGACTAACATCACTCACAGTGACGCAGCGCAGGCAGCTGAGGAAACGCCGCCGTAGTAGAAGCCGTCCTGACACAGCCGCTCTCTCAGGTTGCCGCCCTTCCCTTTCACCTTGTTTGGAGCTTTTCCAGAGAATGATGACTGCAGCTCCGCCCTCTTTGAGCTCATCTTCTTATACTGGGCCTTGACGTGATACTGGCAGTACTGGCACTCGTACTGTAAACGACCACAGAGAAACAACTGTGCTGTAAGACATGACAGAATGCTGGTCCCTGATTAGAATATGGACTAGCACAGAGATTGAGAGGATGGACCCACCATGTTGACAATCTGAGAGCAGGGGTCTCCGTTCTTCTTCATAGCCTTGCAGGTGCCGTAGTCCTGAGCTTCACCCATTAGCAGCACCTTCTGTGGGTGATCCACCGTCAGGCTGACCTGTACATGTTCAACACACACTTTTATTCTGTGTAAGAGGAATCAGATACCAAGAAAAGTGAATATCAATCAGACCACAGAGTGTAAATGATTGAGAGTAATTGTTTCACTATTTTCAGACAATTTACGGACCAAACAATGAATTATTAATATTTCATAACGAGGCTTTCAGAAAAAGAGGAACCTTAAGAATTACAACAGCAAAAGGGGGGAAAAGATGGAGCATCAGTCATCACTTACTCAGAGTCATTCTTTTTTTTACATTTTGTCTGCTCTATACCACAAGCTGATATGATCACAGTAAAGAAGTTCATTGGTGGAAAATATAAAGCTCCTATTGACACTGTAGAGATGAATCCTCACTCCTTCTCTCCTCAGACTGAGGTGTTCTGAACTTAAATTGCCCTCTGTGGGTGGTAAGGGTGTGTGTGTGTGTGAGTGTGTGTCTGTGGTGTGAAGCTGGGAGCAGCTGTGGTTTTCCTCACCACTTTCCTCTCTTAACATCTCAGTCATGCGATGCTGACACCAGCAACCTTAAGAACTATTTTCACCGACACCACCAATCTGTCTTAGGCTTTAACTAGTGAGGGTTCAGTTGCCAAACCAGTCAATGATAAAGAAAAAAAAAATCTAGTAAGGCAAGTGATGAAAGCATCACATGCAATTTCCCTCTGTAGGATAGAGCTAGAAGCAAAACATTGCTGATATTGTCCACTGCTGGACACAGCACTGACTGAGTAAAAGAATGAAGTTTGATGCTGAATGTCTGGAACTGAAAATGTTGCTCTCCACAAAACTCCCCTAAAATGAATGAAGGTGGTATTTGGTGGAACTGACCTGAGGATCTTGACATTCATAAAATATCCCTGATTTGTGAGACATGGTAAAATGACCGCAACATTAAGGTAAGGAGAGAAAACCATCCTCAGACTACTGTATGTACATTACACTGAGTCCAGACTGTCCACTCACCCCGTCATATCCATCCTTCTGCTTCATGGGGTTTGGGTTGAGGAGTCCGATCACGGTGCCCGGCTCGGTCTTCCAGTGCTCTTTGTGGACTTCACCAAACAGCAACAGAGATACAAACACTTCCAGATTATGGAGGTCATTCATCTTCCAGATGCTGAAGGTTTTGCCCTGCAGAGAAGAGGCACTCAGTCAGGAATGTGACAATACACATTATTTCCAATCAATACATCTGAAGATTTGCTCAGTTAAATACAGCTTTAGATGCGTTTTACTGTTGTGATTAAAGAAATCTCATCACTGAGATTTCCTACTGACCAAGATGTGAAGCTGCCAGTTTGCTATACGTCATCCATTTATGACATACAGCCTTTGTTCTTAATGGACACATTGTACAAAGTAACAAAACCACAAGCAAAACAGTAGAACTCTCTACAAGAAAATATATTCAGTATTGCACTGTTAGAAGAACTGTTGACACACCACAGTATTTAGTAACACACAGAGTATCCAGGATGGCAGGCTTTGAGCATAGACTTACACTGCTGCTGCTCTGTGGAGTGGCCTTGTTGACTAACACACCAAACGTCACCCAATCACTGTCCTCCAGTTTCTCCCGAGCCAATCGCTCTGGCACCTGTGACAGCCGGATCAGACGGCGGTCAGCCATCTTATGGTCCATGTCACTGGAGGAAACCCGCGGTTTTCTGAAATGGAAAAAAGGAGCCTGGATTCAGATCAAAGAGCCTGGATTTTTTGTTTACACCCTTTGGTTTAAAAAAATTAAGTCAATCATATAATTTCTGTGTCCTGACCTGAGCCGCAGCCCTGAGTATTTCTCAACAGCCACGTCTTTAGGGACAGGAGGAAGAGAGGAAGGTTTAGGCTGTGCTGCAGGTCTGGTGTGGGAGGCTGGAGGTGATCGCAGAGGATTGGAAACTTTGCTGGTGCTCTCTACTGGCTGAAAGGAGCTGCCCATCTTTATCTCCACCAGTGGCCCTCTGTCTCCTGAAAAGAAATCAACAAAGGAAACACACTCAGATAACTGCACAAGTAGCAAAGTAATGACTAAATGAATAGATCGTACAAGGATGGGCTTTACCTGGTGATGTGCTGGGTTTGGCTTGGTGAGATACCCTGGGTTTACGTTTGAAGGAGTCAGCGTTGTTCAACTGGTCTGAAAAGTTAGAGGACTCCTGGAGCTTCACGCTTCCTTCTCTGGCTGGAGTGGATGAAGATGTCACTGAAGGAAAACAGAAGCATATTTAACTTTTGTTTTCCTTTGTCATTATTGATGTATTTTGTAGTTTATGTGTAAAATTAAATAGCAAATGTTTACCTGTTTGTGTCTTGGTCTTCTGTGTGGTAGCTGCTGGTTTGGCCTGAGTCATTTTGGAGGTCAGCTGTCTGGGAGTTCTTGGTTTTGGGGTCACTGTTTTGGGACCAGCTGAGCTACCTGCAGTCCTGACTGGAGTAGATGATGGGGTGGAAACCTTCTGACTAGCCTCCAGCTGCTGCTGAAGTCTCTTCATCTGCTCCTGCATCTTCTTCAGCTCCTCTGAAGAAGGAAGACATGGGGCTCCAGTGGTGAACACAGACACAACGAGCAACACAAACTAGAAACAGAGTAAAGGAGCGGCTGCTTTGGCACAAACCTTGTAAATCGTCCTTGGACCTGTTCAGGCTCTCACTGGTGTCTCCTCCACCTGCTTTTCCTTTACTGTCTTTCTCCTCATTTTCGATGTCGTCCACATCTCCAAAGAGATCTAACACTATGTCCTCTGTCTCCACATCTCGCTCTTCCTCCTCGACGCCCTCTTTGTACTCTTCCTCCTCATCATTGTCACCATCAAACAGTCCGTCCAAGTCGTCTGCCTGCTCCTGACCGTCCTGATCTTCTCTGACACCCTCGCTCTCAGCCAGCAGGGCCGCCAAAACCTCAAAATCATCCTCACCTGAGCAGATAATGAGAGTAAAGGTGTGTTCCCTGAACTACTGCTAAAGCTTATGTTTAAAATCTTCTGATACTTACTGTCCATTTAGAGATGTTAATGGTGGGGCTGATTTCAGATGACCTGGTGACCTACAGACATGAACACGATGAACATATCAGAATGAACTGATATGACTGACCTGATTGAGCTGAGACACAAAAGGCCTAGATATGCAACATCACATCATGCTCCACAGAGAGTATTTTGACATATGTAGTAGTAGTATTGGTGGTACAACAGATTTCCATCACACTATGTACAGCTGATAATCAAAGGACAAAGCAACAAGGAAACTTCATTCACTGTATGTTTCATGGTGTCTATGTGACCAGTGCAGGCAAAACACCCATCATGTCCGTACTGGAGAGAGTTTTCAATTATACTTGAAAAAGATGACTAAAGTACTGGATTCAGGTTCATCCTGAGGCAGCCTGTGTGACCTGGTTCGCTGATACAGTCAACATTTAACTAGATAACAGTCACTGAAGTCATTCACAACAACAATTTCAAAATGAAATCGTGGGTCAAAGCTTTTATAACACATGTAACTTTCCTTTTATGTATTTACTTGGAGGTAAAGAAATAAGAAAACTTACCTTGCACCCTAACGGTACGGTTTTGGGACCTTTGCTAGCTCGAGTACAACTTTGAAGGACTTTACAACCACGTCCGTACTCTTAATATAGTACTTATTTTCCAGTAATTGACACTACACGTTACTGCGTAGCATACTTTCAGTTATATTTCATGAGAATGACACATTTAACCTATCTATTCGTTCACAACCTGCACTCAGAGCGAGGGAGAAAATCCAAACTGGCGCTAAACGGAGGACCCTGCTGTGTTGTCAAAGTTCTGCTAGGTGGCCAACGATTTGCCTAACTGAAAAAAAAAAGATTACTGTGTCGTAGACGGGCTTGTAGACCAAAGTCTGAAGACTAGATTTGTTAAAAGTAAATTTTCTAGAGGGATGAAAATATATTTACCAACATACATTTCTGCTGATATTGATTTGATTATTCCACGGAGAACTCAGGAGTATAAAAAGTGTGTTTACAAGACGGAGTCCCTGGACCTACTGTAAGATGGGTCTCTGCTGCCGCCATCTTGCTCAGGGGTCCTGTAAATGGGTTCTGACCATGGTTCTGACTGGTTTTGACCTTTGACCTTATAATGTCTATGGTTTTGACCCGTCTCTGTAGAAAATGCCAGACTTCTGTGCTGCTTTTGGGTGTTGCAAAGAAAGAAATATCAAAACTAAGAAAGAGGGAATAAAATTTCACAGGTGAAAAGTTGTTTCACAACATTTTACCGTCACAAACTTGATGAATTTTATATATCACAATAAGTAATCCATCCTAATCAATCCTTTTTTTTTTTTTTGGTTAAAATAATATATCAGTAGGATACTGAAAATGATAGCATGATAAGTGTTAAATCTGTTTCATGGCACTACCATGTTATACAGTTATAGTTAACTTATGTGCTTCAGTTATAGCTGTAAAAGCATGCAAAGCTGCATTATGATGCAGCATTTGTTTTGTGTGCAGGTTTCCAAACGATAAAGTTAAAAGACAGGCATGGACAGCAGCACTGAGGAGAAGAGACTTTGAGCCAAATGACTGTTCAGTCACCTGCAGCTGTCATTTCAAACCAGGAGACTTTGACAGGACTGGACAGAGAACTCGATTGAAGGAAAGAGTGATCCCGTCAGTATTTACATTTACTGACAATCTTTGCAAAGTTAGTGTCATTGGAAATTGTTTCTGTATAATTAATGACAATTTGTTGCATAATCTTTAACTAAGAGGTTCATAGGCATTACACATTACCTGTGTAAACCCCACAAAACCTAACAATAGAAACAAACTTAGAAATCGTACATATAGACTTAAATAATTTACTTTTCCTCCAGGTGCCCAGTACATCTGAGTCAAGCAGGACGTTTTTAAAAATCAGCTGCAGCATGTCCAGATGTTCTGTCCAAGGTGACAGAAGCTGCCTACCAACACCTCTAAAACTCCCTAATTAAGAAAAACCAAAGTGTTAAAGCAACAAGTTGTGGTTTTTACAGGGTATTATGAACTAGATTTTTATTTTTTTATTTTTTTAGATTAGATTATGTTATACTATATAGATTATATGGTAGGCAGATTGTGTTAGTGACAGAACCCAGCCAGCTTTTCCCAGTCTCTATGCTAAGCTAAGATAGCATAGGCAGATATGAGACTGGTATCAATTTTCTTAGCAACCTCTGGAAAGAAAGCAAATACACATTTCACAAATGTTAAATTACTTTAAACACAAGGGCAGAGATTAAAATGTGCACAATTTGTTGTTGACACACCAATGTGTAGAACCTCTGACTATAGTGCTTTTCTCCTGGTTGTTCTGATGGAGTATGTATTTGTTGGTAAAAATAAATAAATAAATAAATAAAAATAGTGACAATTCTGATGAAAACTTGGGGTGGGGTAGTTTATGTGGCAGATATTATTTTTCAGTATGACCACTGGGTGTCGCCAAAGTCATAAACTTTAAAACCCTACATAACATCATGGTTTTAATGAGCTAAAACTCCATCACCAACATCACTATGTTCAGGTTTAATTCAGGTTAATTTAAATGTTTTTGAAATAGAAAAAGAAATGTACAGTTTTGTTATGTCATAATATGAATAAAAGTTGACAGAGGTTCGCAAATAATTTCATTTTTATTTCTTGTTTATCAGCAGGGTGTCGGAGCCTCCTGCACATACATATACCATACAAAGGCTGTTGCTTACACTCACAGGCTGATTAACATGTTAAATACAGTGCACTCTAATTACCAGATATCATCTGCAGAGTCAAAATAAAATATATATCTTCATATTAAAAGTGCCTACGTGGTGCATGCTCCTTTTTACTCCAACACCATGAGTTAAAATATCATTTCCAAGCAAAAAATACATAAAATCATTTTAAATTGATGACAAAACTGTCAACAAACTTGCTAAACAAATACAACTTGTAAAGACTCAACTTTGGTTGATTATTTAATGTATGTGTGACAGGCAGACAGCACCAAACTGAAATTTCATCAAAGAGTTCGTGCAGTTTCTGTTTTGATGTTCCAGATCTGTTTTACCTTGAGGATTTTCATCTTCAGCTTGTTTCCATTCATTACAGCAACAAACAGACCATGTGCCAGTCAGCGTGGACCCAAAACCTACAAGAGGATGTGTCCTATGATATTATTCCTACACTATTCTAAATGTTTACAAGAAATAGATGACAAATTCTTCTCAGACTAATTTCCATCATCATCATCCTGTACAGCTTTGAAGTCAATCTTCTTAAATTCTGACAAAAGCAAAGTGTTCCCATCCTACAGTGAATATTCCTGATCTTGTAGTGGATCTGTGGAGTGCCGTCACAGGGAACAGAGGAAGAGGATACAGGTCAATGCAGAGGAAGACTCAGATCAAGGTGCTAATGTTGCTGCTGTTGTCGTAGATGCTTATAATGACAGAGGTCTAGTTGATGCAGTCCATGATGTGGATCTGCAGGGAGTCCAGATCTGGCAGGATCTCATTGCACTTGGGACAGGCATGTTCGGGAATGTTTCCCTGATGCTGCCAGTCAGTACCTGAGAGTCAGAGACAGATGTTGCAGTCACACAGAACTGACCTATTCAACTAGCACTTGCTGACAGACTGGGTTGGATATCACAGTATATGATGTGACTTGTACACAGACTGGGAGGTATGTCTGCCTGTAAGGCTACGCTCAGAGAAAAAAAAAAAAACAGCACCCGTACCTCTTCCAACCAGAGCTGCACCGGCTCCATGTGGATTTCCTCCCAGCGACACATGTCTCCTCTGCATCTCGTTCAGTGACTGCCTGCAGAGAAGGATGAAGAAAACGGCTGCATTGAACTGGAGCCACACTAATAAATGGTTCAGTGATAGAGGGCTTTAATTCTCCTATTTGATTCCATACCGGCCCAGAGAGTCCATCTCCTCCTGCAGCTGGGTGTTCTGCTTCTTCACATACTCCAGCTGAGCAGCCAGGCGCTCCTTCTCCTCATGGAGTTTCTCCCTCGCTGCCCGCTCAGCGTAGAAGTCTGAGGAGTAGACCTCCGCCTGCAGAGAGAGCACGACGACCACCGTGATACGTTAACTTCCGACACTCTGGGTCCAATGCTTGTAGGGTAAAATGTAATAAAATGCAAAAATCAACACACACATCACATCAACACATTTGTACACCCACTGACCTGAGCCTGGAAAACAGATATGGTCTCCAGCTCCTTCTCCTTCTGGAAGATCTCCTGCTTCATGTCATCAATCTTGCTCTGTTTTACAGCCAGGGCTTCCTCAGCAGTGGTCAGCCGCTCCTGCAGCTCGTCCAACATATCCTTGTGCACCATCAGAGACTGCAGGGCCAGAGGGCAAAGGTCAAATATGTCTAGATCTCATTTGTAATTATTTAAACCATGGGCTGTGCCAGAGGCAGGCTTATGGGGCTTGATCTGAATCACGCATGGCATTTTTTCTATTTATTAAAATCAGAAAATGTTCTTCAGCAATTTACCTTTCTCTTCTTCTCCTCCTCTTTGAGCTCATTGTAGTCTTCAAACAGTTTGGTATAGGCATCCTTCAGCTGGGCCAGGGTGTTTCTGTGAGGGAGGCAGGGAGTTACCAGTGATTCAGTGTGTTTCAGGATATAGGCTAATGACTGCTAGGAAAAAGACTCCTGCTGGCTTGGGGAAAAATGGGGGTTTCCAGTACAAACTGGGGTCATATGTTTTGCCAGTACTACATGTAAGCTGTTGTAATATTTACAGTGAGTCAATGCTGCCATTTTCCAGAGAGCAAAAACAGTTGAGATTCAAACTAACACACAGCCTGCTAACGTCTGTGTTTACTGTATTTTTGCGTGCCCTCTGACCTCTCCTCCCCAGCCTTCTTCTGCTCCATCTGGCTCTGGGCCTGCATGCTGTCCAGCTGCAGTTTCAGCCGGTCGTTCTCCGACTGAATGGCCTGTTTCTCCACCAGCTGAGCTTTCAGAGTCACCACGTCCTGCTCCACCTCCCGGCATCTACACAGAAAAAAAAAAAAAAATTAACACATCAGACATCAGATATAAAAGTGGAAACATTTGCATACAGGTTGCTTCGTATTATTTTTGTCTGTTTCTTTATCCCTGATCATACCTCATATCATAAGTGGACCTGAGTACAGATGTGACAGATGATCCAATTGCTCAGATTACATTTAAAGGTGGTCTGGGCCACATATGGCCACATTCTTTAAGCAGTGTTTATGCAGATGTATCCAGGGCTACATTATAAGACCCCCTACTCAACTCATGTCCTCTACATAACTGGAAGTACATACTTATTAAATCATACTCATTCAATTGGTTCTCAGATCACATAATCGGACTTTGTCCACTATATTTGAACATATCGATAAGCCAATGGAGATACATTTAGAGTGTGTCAAATATCTGGGGGGATTTGGTTTGCCTGGACCACGGTAAGGAAGAGACCCGGTCTGTCTGTTTGCGTATAGAGTAGGGAGGTGAGATCTGATCACAAGAGGTCGCTCGAGACGCATGACGTGTTCTAATGTCAAGTGTGAGAGGTGACGTAGCTGTCCACTTGTGATCAGATCATGCATGCATGAAGCGACAGGTATGAACAGGGTGTGGCGTAAAAGTTGTGACTAACCTGTCCCACTGTTTGTCATTCAGCTTGCTCTGGGCCTGCTGCAGTTTGAACAGTGTCATCATCTGAGACTTGAGATTTTCCACCCTCAGATGCGTTTGTTACTGCATAATGACACGCAACATTACACAGAGGGAGGGAAATACAGCACATATGGCTTTCTTTCTCTTGTAAATTGTTGGTTAGGATCAATAAATAAAAACAGCAACAGCAACGGACCATTTCACAAACTACTTCATAGATTTCCACATGCATTCATATCTCTTTAAATACCACTACTTGCCTGGGGAGTAAAAAGTAACCTTCTCCTCCTCGAATCCTCCTCCTTGGTCTCAGTCATCTGTGTTGATTCCCACATCACCTTCCTCTCCTCCAGCTCCCTAACTGTTGGATAAAAGACAATAAAAATAAAAATAAAATCATGAGATACTTATAGAACTCACTGCACTTAAAACAAAACAAACAAAATTTTAAAAATTAACTAAGGGATTACTGCAAAAACAGAATGGCCGTGGTGAACTGTTCCATTAAGTGGTAGTCAGCTCACCTGGCAGCAGAAACCAAGCTCCTCCTCAGAAGCGATCGGGTTCAGCTGAGTGCCCGCTCTCAGCTTAATGCAACAACTGGCTCACTGTCAACTCCTCGCTGTCCAGCCGACGCTGTCATGCCGCGCCTGTGCACGCCGCTCACACCACTGACGCCCATCCTGAAGGCAAAACAACCAGTTAGATGCTAAACTTTGAAAAGAATCGAGAAACACTAATTACATATGAGTGCATTCTAATTTCTTTTAATGTGTTTGCACCTCACCGAGACCTTGATGATCTCGACAGCGAGTCATCCCGAGAGTCCTGCCCGCCTTCAGCTGCAGCTCAGAGTCTGATGCAATACCAGGTCGCTCTTTCGCCTGCAGGCGCAGCGACCTGGCCGAGGCTTCACTTGTGCTCTGATTGGTGATGTTGCCTGAGACTACATCACATCACCAATGTTGAATATTGAGTAGTTTTGGTTGTAATTTGGTTGTAACTAAATTTATTGTGAAGGTTAAATGTAGTGCAGCTTTAGGGTGCTATATCAAAGTTTTGCTATCGTTATATAGCCAACGCGAAGTACTAACAGCTGTTTAGAAGAAATAAGCGAGTCTACATCAAACTTCATTCCTTTACACAAGAGCTGTCTCCAGCAGTGGAAAGCAATGCCAGTGTTAACTCTGTTTTGCCTCTAGTCTCTATCACTTCTTTCTTCTACTAAAGATAGCATGCTAACCAGCCAGCTCCCAGGCCATCCGGTCTTATAATACTACTTTGCAATAGTGTGAGCCACTGTAGCATTCAGTCTGCCTTCAAACATGAGAGGATGAAGATGTAGCCCTGCTCAGAGGACGATTCTAACCTTTTGCCCTGTAAAGACAATGATGGCTGACATTCATGGTAAGTTATCATTGTTAATGCAAACATTGGCTATGTAGTGATAGGCAAAAAACTATATATAGAACCTTTTAATGTACAACCCAGAGTCCCATTAGGAAATACATAACACAGAAAATACGTGTTAAAAAAAATTATTAACATAGAAACACAATACTGTCCGGCCACGATCCACCCTCACCTGCCATCCTGAGCTCCTCCCTGCCCTCCCGCCTCCTCCTCCAGCTCTTACTCAGATCCTGGTTTTGTGGGTCAGCCCATGCGCCACGAGCCTCTGCCAGCCTGTTTCCAGAAGTCCCGCCTCCTCACGCTTGCTTCTCCCGCCATGCAGTCAGACCTCGGGACCGCTTCCTTCCATCATTAGATTGGTCTGACGTAGGGCCTCTGAGCAAGGGACACATAGAGAATTTGGAATAAATACACATTGTATTAGAAAAGTCATTTGAATTATGTCCTTCTGAAGCTATTACATGTTCTGGGCCCTGCATTTAATCCCCATACAGTGCCCGCTGGTGGTAATACTACAGTGCTGCACTCACCCTGGGATTTGAGCCATCAAGAACTCACAACCACTGACCTTGAACTAAGACAGCATGACCCGTCTCTGGATAAGTGTGTGTGAGGAGGACTGGGACAGAGTTCTATGCTATCATTGAATGCTGCAGCAACAACAACCAAAATCCCATCTTCGATCCTGTCTCTCAGCTCCTGAACTCCTCCTGACCACACAAAATCACTCTCACCTTCATCCGGTTCTCCTGGATGAGGATGTTCATCTGCTGCGTGGTTTCCTCCAGCGTACTCAGACTGACTGGGAGAGCAGAGATGTCGCCGTCATCACGTGGGCCTAGACGCTATGACGCTTAAGAGGAAGAAACAGAGACAGAGAATTTTGATCTTGTTGGTACTTTGAATACTGATGTAACAATGCTAACGACACAGTAACAATCAGGAGAAGCACATATAGAGGCAGAAATGTAAACAGAACTGACTTCTCACACAACTTCATCTTCTCTACAACTTCAGTCCCATGTTTGTTCCTCATTACACATAATTGGTGTATTTCTCTCTGAATACTGGACTTGTTGATTTGTGTGGAAACCTGGGATTGATTTTAAACACACTGACATGTAATCTAGGAATAATATGGACCAACTGACTCCAAACCTCATTTTTTCTTACTCTAACTTTTATTTGATATGCTGAAGGGGTTTAGTAGCTACAGCATAACAAAAAGGGTATTTAAACTACTATTTGCCTGTTACTATTAGAAACAGCCACACAAACAAACAAACAAAACGCAGCTCTGCTGGAAATCACCAAGTGACCTCAGTGATCTGCCATGCAGCAGCAGAAAAAAAAGGTACGTTCCGAAACGGACTATTCCCATCAGCAGGTCACGTGATGATTCATTTTCATTAAAATAATAGGAGAGTATGTACACACACTGTCGCCAATGAGCCGGCACATTCGGTGTGTGTGAGCGTTCCCCTGCACTGAATCTGAGATAGAAAGACAGAAAATCTCCAGCTGAGATGGAGAAAAGGAAAGCAGAGGAAGTGTGATGACTTGAACCACAGGAAGCTCCAACAGGACAAACTCTGCTGATAAAGGAGCAATATTAACACAACTTATCTGTGATGAACAAGTACAAACCTTCAGGCTAACACTGCTCACCGGGGAAAACTCAACATCATCTCATCCCACTTCGGCTGACGATAATTTAAAAGTTCCAGAGTGAGACTGCTTTTGAACGTGAGCAATGTATGTTAGCTTATTAACTGTGGTGTTCAAAGGGCAAGGAAGCTGCCTGCAGCTTTCCTGTCTTAAGTTGATATATTACCTCCCACTGATTGTTCTTCTGTTAAGTTGAATTCAGGGACAGTGCAGAGTGGAATTCAAATATGCCAAAAATGCATATTAAGTCAATGGAGGGAACAGATGCACGTTTACTGCAGTGCAAAATTAAGTAAAGCTGAGTCTGCTGGAGTGTGTGTTTCCATTTGGGCCAGCCAATCAGCACTGATGAGAATCCCACCAGGCCCAACCTACGTATCAAGACGGATTCCCGCTCTGCCCACTGTCAACAGTTTTAAAGATGTCTATTTTATAATGGTGATCTACGAGGACAATGGTTGCAATGCTGCAACATGGGATTTTTTCATCAAGGTGAGTGACCACTGGAACATTAGCGGCATGGCTGAATGGTGGTGCCATTGTTTTCTATGTCTGGGCCAGGGAAAGTCCCCTTCACCTTAACTGATCAACACACACACTAGCTGTTTGTAGCCTCTAAACAAAGCCTGAAAAAACACTCCAGCAGTTTGTTATAATACAGCAGCTTATTTCATATCTTCCTTCCTAACCGTTCAGTCTGATCATACTTTAATGTGGGGAGGAAACATCTGTACACAGTGTGTTTTTAATGCCTTTATCCTGATAATATATCCCAACATGTGCTAGCAAAGGCAACATGTGCCACAAGTGTTCGCAATATCTGTCTTCTCTCTGCGAAACATCTGCTGCACAGCATATATGGACTATATGTTGGTCAGAGTGGGAGGGAGAGTCTGGTGTCTGCTTTGTTTTCATATGTAGACACAGAGACTCCTGTTCATATTTGTAGGAATGTAATCCTCCTTCTGAGAATAAATAATACTAATAAGCTATCTCCATCTTATTTTGTCAGACATATACACACACAAACGCACACACACCAAAAAAAAGAGAGAGATGGGTAAGGAGTCGTGTTACGATCATTCAGGATTTATTCCAGGAGAAAAGACAAACCAAACACAATCAGTCGCTCTGGCCTGTGTCGTCATGGTAACTCTGATATGTGCACATGATTGTCGAAGGCATCGGATATACAAGCCCCATTAACAGAAAGTCATCATCATCACAGCACAAGAAGTGCAGCAGGCGGCGCCCGCTCCGAGACATGAGGGTGTCGTCAACGTGACGACGGTGCACAGGATGGGAATTTGTTGTGGTCACATGCAGAGAGTAAATACAGCCAGCTAACTCAGCGGGCTCTGGACGAGGACACACACAGGGAGACGCCAGGTCCCAAGAAACAGCATGTAGAGTTTTAGCCTTACAAACACTTCTCAGAGGCAGAGCTGCTCTTAATGGTTGAGTTCCATGTTTAGGGCAGACCAGAGAACAGGTTTTAGTATGGCAGCATTGTGCTACATTTCATGAAACTAACAAAAACTTTTTCAGTCCTAAAGAAGCTGGTGATTCCTAGATATATTGGCGTGTTCCATCTTACTTCCTTGTCTAGTTCAAAGAAGTTTGATGATCATAGACCATCAGATGAAGAACTTAAATTGACAACACAGCAAATATATTCTTGTGTAAAATTAAGTAACATCTTTGCTAACAAAACATCCTCTGTAAAATACATAATTCCATAATTCCTTGAATGCAGAGTTGGCAATAGGTCTGATTTACATAGAAAGCATTTCAGCAATTCATCTGTCTGCAACAGGCAACATAAATGTATCTGAAAGCATATTCTCACTCTCTAAGATGATTTTCCAGTGTTTTACGTGTGTAACTGCAGTGATTGTGTATTGGGCTCTGAGTGCTTCCAAAAAGCAGGTGACCTACATCTCAATACTGCCTGAACGCCTCCTGTGTAGACATGAATACAGCGTTGGAGCCGCTCTGCTAACGTGCTGCACATGCTACACCTTTTAGTGTAAACACATTCTTAAGTCATTTTTGGTCTCTTGATAAAATTTCAAGAGAAAATGATTTAGAATTTCACTTCAAAGCTATACAGGTTAGCTACTTAGCCTAGCTCACTTTCCAGCTAACCAGTACGAGGCTATGGCTTACTAGCTAAGCTAACATAATAGCTTTCAAGGTCATTAATGAATAAAAAAGCCAAAGTTTTTGATATAGTTTTTGTCATGTTTACCAAGGCCCAAGGAACAGTGCTAAGCTATTAGGCTATACTGCTGTTGTGGCCGTAGCCACAATTGCAGGTAAGTTGAAGACACTGGCCAAAAGAAATCCATTTGTACAGTTGGAATGAAAGTCTTAAACTTCCCAAAGCCACAACCACCTATAAATGACTTCACGTGCTCATAATTTGTGGATTTTGGTACAATAAAGTCTTGAGTGGCCAATCAGTAAATTATTTATGTGTGAAGTGAATTAGCAGGAAGTCACTCTAACACATAGTGATTTGGCAATTTCAGTTGGAACACGGTATCTTTAAATGCTTCCAAGCTGGTTAGCTAATAACTAATTAGATTCTTTCTGCCTCTCAAAACTGTTGGTAGAGCTGAAATCTTATCTGCCAGTGAGCAACTTCAGATTCTCGTGGACTTGGGCATCTCAACCTGTGACGTCTTTACATAATACAGAGATACTAACATCATACAAGGGCATATAAGATTACGCAAACACTCATGGTGAAGTTGAATTCTTGAAGCACTTTTTTTGACATGCTTGTGTTTTCATCTTTTGTGACGATGCACTTCAGCAGCGTCTTCGTTAAAAAAAGGTCCGAGGAGTGTGAGCTCATATTAGGGTAATGAGTGGACGAGAGCGGCTCGTCGTCGCCCTCGCACCCATAACAGTGTGTTTCTGAGTCGGTCACAGCTTTGGATTTCTTCCTTTAGAATGGCAAAAACGTAAGCCTGAGTTCAGTAAACGATGCTTTCACTTTCAGTAGGAGTCACACTGAAGTGGTGGTGGAACACTGATGGCATTAAACTGTGCTGTGCAGCTCTGCAGATGGCAGTCACAGTACTGGACAGTGTATAAAAGCAAACTGCAGTAGGGAGTAAAGGGGAATTCAGTGTTTTTTTTGTTTTTTTTGTTTTTTTTTTTACATTAAACATTCCATAGTGAATACAATCAACTTCCCTCGACACACACTCCCTCACTCATTCACTCACACATGCCTGAACAGCAAAACATTCGTATATATTATCTTGAAAATGATCATTCATATTCACAAACTATTTACAGTAGCATCTTGAACATGGAAATATTCATTCAGAAAACGTTTTTTTTTCTCTCTCTCTAGCAAACAAATACAGCAGACATTAAACCACAGAGGAGCATGAACCTGAACCCTCTGCCTGCCTCACAGCACATTCGTAAACCCAAAACGTCCAGACTGAAGAAGACTGCATCGTGTTCAATGAATGTATCCTTACAGTGCAGGCTGACAATTCATTAACATCTTTTTACAATGTAACTCATTCAGTAATAATAATGATGATTAATAGTTAGGTGATTGAAATTGTCAAGGATCTGGCAGGGATTCGGTGTCTTGCACTTGTTTATTCTAAAACAGTTATCTTCATTTTTTGAACTATAGCTGCTGATGTTTCCTTTGTGTTTCCTGATTCCACTTCCAAGAAAAAAAGCGCTGAAAAACACTTCAAAATGTTAAAAAATGCATAGCAGTAAATGGGTACATATACATGGTTACAGTGAATAATCAGATTAAGGTGATCATTGGAAAAAAGCCCTTACATGGTTGAAAGTTTCCCTCAGTGACATTTGGATAATTACATGGACTGACTTTAGAGTGTGGATAGTTGAGAAAAATGTAACACAAGACCCCGCTGTAAAAAAGTCAGAATAATTATAGGTTTCTGAAAGCTGGACTGTGCAGTCATGTAGGGGATACATGGGTGCTATAATTCAGTAAGAAACACTAAAAAGTTAACTTTCTCTGACTGCTTTGAAACAGCACATTTTAAAAAAACGAAATAAATCAGGTTAACTTTGCTTACACACCTTGCTCTTTCAAGTTTGAGCTATAACTCTGTGACTGGAGTCATTGCTGGGACAATGCAACTTTCATTATTTACGCTTAAGTGATGAATAACAATGCAGCAGATCTAGGAGTCCAAACACATCAATGAGCCGAATACAATAAGTTGCTCTGTAAAAGGACAAGTCCAGCATGATGGATTTTTTTGGGGGGGGAAAAGTTTTCTATGCCTTAAAAGGGTACTGAAGTGATTCCACTGAAAATAGTCCCAAATCAATGCACTATTTACTCCTAACAGAGTATTATTTGCTAATAACTACAGTGCCCTGCTGTTTAAAGAAATTATCTGGACTTTAATTGTGACTATTTTTAAACATGTATGTCTTCAGTAGGAACAAATCTTGTGGTTGAAAGCCACAGAGAGGGTAGGAAGGTTGAACATTGTTGATTTTGGTATTTCCATGGGATTTGTCATCAGTAAGAAGAAGATGGAAAACAATGATGTAAAACTGAGCAGAAAATACAAATACACTGGACTTGTCCTTGCAGAGCAGAGTGGGGAGGGAGACAGATTTTGATTGATTGTTATAGTCAACTTCAGTGCCAAATAGGTTGAGCTCAACACACAGAACGATGCAGTGAGCCTTTTGACTGAATTTGACTTTAATCCACCTGTGGTCTCACACTCTCCTAGTATGCCGTACAGATTTTAACAGGGCACTGTGAATAATTTGCAGATACCTTACAGCAGCACTGTGGATTTAGTAAAAAAGATAAATGGCAACAGGTTAGGAAGGGAAGGTCAAAAGTCAATAATGTTCTCTCCAGGTTCATTTGCAGCTGGAGCTCAGCCCTTAGTTTTAGTCTTAAACAACTTCAGATCTGACTAGTTCTGTTCTAGCTAATTCATCAAGTACTGCAGAATGAACCAAATTCTCTTCATACCTAGCACTTGTCTTTGGCTTCAACTCACAATAAAGGGATCAGTAGAATTGCATTTAATAAAGACATGACAATCTGATATGTGTGAGTGAGCACCCAACATCTGCCTTTTAAGTTATGTCTGAAAGGCCAGTACCACAATTTAAGCTAGTGTTGTCATATCTGAGTCAAGAGAAGGTCACGTTCAAGTCTATCGAAGAATTCAAATGAGACATTAAGCTGTGGACTTCAGTTGTTCAATATGTTTTTAAGAAAAATCTGAAAAACCATCAAATTACACAAAAAATTGTTGTCCCACCCAAACAGCAAGTCCACTCATGTTTTCTGTTGTTACACAGAAGATTTGGCCTGTGGTGTTAACCAACCAGGTGATCAGGTAAAACTTTTGAGCACTGAGGAAAAAACGCAGCGTCTAAGGTGATTAAGTTCAAAACGTAATCCTTGGTGGTTTAGTCTGAAACCAGGTCTGAGTCCTCAATGTTCAAGAGTCATTACAACTCTGCAGTAAGGACACAGCTAATGTCCTGAGCCCTGGATCATTAACCATGATGCCACAAGGCCTGGACCATGACAGAAACACCTAAACCAGGAAACCCAGTGTTTGCCAGCACACAGTGCATCTGCAGTTTTCCCTGAGCACTTCTGAACTGGGTGCAGCTTGACGAAGTGAGAGGGTGAGGTCATGGCTTTGTTAGAGGGGGAAGGAACAACGGCAGGCAACAGCTTCTCCAACTTGGATTTTGACTTCACATGGCGACCCTTGTGGGAGGCAGTTTAATATCTCTGAGATGGTCTCTAACATGTCTTGTATCTTTTTGCAACCTTGAAACTGCATTGCACTGCCTGTGGCTCCTTAGTTCGGGAAGTCAAATGGCAAGCTATCTTTAGTCACAAACATTCTCAACTGGAGGCAGTTTTCTCAGTAAATACATATCTCTATCTTTTCCTATTCTATGTTAAATTTGCTGCATGCTTCATAGCAACCTGTATGTATGCCCCTTAAAGGGTGATTGTTATAAAACTCTTATAAAGTAAGAAAATAATAAACAAATCAGAATCTTCAGACAATAAACGAGTTGTACAATGCTCTAACATCCACTCTGGGTTTTTTTTTTTTTAATAAAGGTTTACAATCTCGAATCTCTGACTGAAAAACATAAGTGAATGGCGGCTAATCTGTGTCTGAGAACATATCTGACCCTCTCTGTGCAAAATAGATAAAGCGCTTACTCATGTTTTCACATCTCAACAGTCGTATGGTACTTTTAAAGCACTTCTTAAAGCACAAACAAACAAACAGACAAACAAGCCCATAAGGACATAGAAAAGGTCTTAAAGGTGCTATGTGTAGAATTTTTACATGGATAAATCATTGTCACATTAGTTTGCAACAGCAGCAAAATTTCTGTAAACAAGTAGGTCATTACTCAGACGACTGCCAGCCTCTACTCTGCCTTTTACTCAGGTCAGATTTGGAGGGAAATCTTCTTGATTGTTTCATGGAGGAGGGCGCTAATTTCAGAGAATGTTGTGATGGTGGAAACAAGATGAAATGGGGGGGTTGGGGGAAATGGGTTCTTAATTTAGAAAAACACTTGTATAGGCAATAGTGACCAGTCATCTTGGCAATGGTCTTATTTATTTAAAGTCATAATACCTAAGTAGCACAATTTGACAATGATGTTTGTTTAAAGTTACACATAGCACCTTTAAATGAACAACAATAATAAAAAATAAAACAATCCAGTTGCCAACAGTCAAACCTAAGTTGGAAAAAAGCTAAAGTGGCGCAGGAAAGACCAGATTCAAGAGGGAAGTTGATGTTGACTGACATTGAATAATATGATACCACCGGCCTCTCCTGAACCTCTAATTACTGCTCAAGTGCAGAGCAGCCGACACCCATTCATCATTAAATACCAACCAATCACAGCTGGCCGTACAAGCATCCTCAATGAGAGTCAGTGGCTGTGCTGTTGCTGTTCTGGTGGGTGGGTGGTGGGTGTACAGTATGGCGCTGAGTGGCTTGAATCGATGGTAAAGTCCTCTGCTCTCCCTGGAGCAGGGCGGGGAACCGGCTGGGGGGGCTTCCATGATGAAGTACAGTGAGGCAAGGGAGGGGCGAAGAAGGGGGTGATCCTCTTCCTCTCCTGTTGTCCTCTGCCTCACAGCGCCGTGGCCTCCCAGCTGGTTCCCCGCGGGACCTGGCGTCACTTGGTCTCAGTGAGCACTGGGGCGGGCACCGCTGAGGGATGTGGCCGGTTCAGCTCTGCTCCTGCGGCGGGAGAAGAGGCTGCGGACGCCAGACTGCAGGGCGTGACTGGCGTGGTTACACCTGAGAGGGAAGACTTAGCTGTTAAACCTGCAGCACTTGGTTACTGTTGCTTCACCAGTTCAGCTTTCCATTCTCCCACATATGCAGTGATAATGGTGACAGATTTATCACTTCAAATTTTTTGTTTTGAAACAATGTTTCCACACTTAGCTGGTAACTGACTTTGCCAGCTACAATGACAACTTTAGCTGACAGATGTTGGGTGAATCTTCATATGAAATATCTCTCTTATTATGGTCCCATACACACCACTTTGGCTTGTGGTTCAGATTCAAAACTGGGGTGCCATCCCTAGCCTGGGATTGGACAACTGCTGTTTGGATGAAGGGTTTAGCAAATAATGAAGTCTTTAACTTTTTGTAACGCACATATGTTCTCTTGCCTCGCCGGTGCCACTGATGCTACTGACTCATACTCACATTCCTTGCGTGGAGCTGCTATGTTGTTGTCAGTGGAAGAGGTTTTGCTGGCGGCTATGTTGGTGCTCTGGCTCTGTGCCGCCTGGCCGGTGTTTTGGCTCTGAGCTGACTGGTTCTGGCCCGCCTGGCTCTGGCTTTGGGCCGCCTTCTGTGTCTGGCTTGGCCTGGTCGGTGGGTTGGAGGCGTCCATGCTGCTCCCCATGCTGCTGCCAAGCTGCAGCCGTCTCATGTGCCGAACCACGGCAGTGGCATTGAACGCTTGCTGGAGAGAAGATGGAAATGGAAAGATGAGAAGAAGAAAAGAACAGAAGCAGAGAACCCCCATTTTACTTCAAATTCATAAAAACCCTTTGGGATTGAAATGTCATTGAAACAGCATTCTAATAGCACCTTGTTTATGGTGCTACCTTTAAGTTTTTGCTATCATTACACAACTTTAGCATTAGCAGCTGTTTACTTGTAAGAGCTTTTGAGAGGTTAGAATATTCTCATAAGTGGTGTTACGAGAAGGGATGGGCTAGGGCTATCCGGCTAGCATGCTAACCTTGGCAGAAGAAAAGAAGTGATACAAGCAAAAAAAGAGTTAATATTGCCTTCCTTCTTCTAGACTGTTAAATAAAACAGCTGTTAATACTAACTTTGACTATGGTGGGATAGCAAAAAACTTACATATAGCACCTTTAAAAAGGGAATTTTTGGTGTGACATATCAGTGAGGGATAACACAAATGAATATCAGTTAGAGAGAGGCAGACATTAACTAATTGAAGTTTTTAGTTCAACTGATTGTTTGGCATCAGATCAACACACAGTTTCATGAGGAGGAGGGGAAATATTTTTGGTGATTTTTCATTTCATAGTAACTTTGAAGTTAGAGACCAGAATCTGCTTTCAATGTACACTAGTGCTAAAGTACCATGATATGGTATTCTGCTGCACCTTATCTTCCATTAAAAACATCTGAGGTTCAAATGTTACACAAGCTGGATGTAAAACAAAGAGCTGAAACTTCTTAAAGAAAGTCTAATTTCTTTAATGTCTGCAGGTTACTCTCTTGTCACTCCTGACCATATGGCGGGCCAGGTTTTAACCACAGAGTGATTCATCTTCTAAAAACACAGACAATTATTTGAGGAGTTGTACTGGAGTAGTGCAACAGTCTGCTGCAGTAGAGCCAAAACCACAGAGAATAAAGTGTAGTAAACAAAATTTACCCTCCATTTGCTCTTGGCGAAGTTCTTTCTGATCTGTCGGCTGACTGACTCATGGATGTTCTTACAGAGAGCCGTATCCCCAGCGATCCTATTACACACACACACACACACAGTACAGTAATAATAATGTAACTGATATAATGTGAACAACAGGTCAGTTTTCCCAATTTGAGCATCTGATAAAGTGTTAATGTGGTTCTTTCACGGTGACAAACCTTGTAAACTGTGAGAATCTGACAGCAGTTGAACTGATGCCAGTTAAGTGGATGAAACCACCTGCTGTACAGTGTGATGTCACACAAAGAGGGTGGTGGTACTTACAGGATGTGGCGATCACTCCGATGGACCAGCAGTCCACTGCCTTACTATGTAACTACCAGGCAGAACCTCTGGAGCTGAGAGAGACAGAAAAGAAGTGTGTGTGCCATTTTGGGTTCTTACTGCTTTGGCCTATCTAACTCCATTTTGCAGTAGTCTGGTGGTTGGTTAACTATGTATTTAAATCTGGATTATGTTTTAGTAGTATTTCACCCTCTTGTGAGCTTGAGGCCTTGTTAAAAGCTGTGTGGGACTTTATGTGAAAACATAGCTGTTTATGAGCCTGAATACGGAAAATATGCAGGCTCTCTATATCTATCAAATTAAATTCACTGTGTCAGTTTGGTTAATGGTGGGAAATTTTCTGCAGGAGGTACATGTTCTCCATGACCTGATAAGTCATACCAGGCATCAGAGGACACACATTTATCAATCTGAACATCTCTCTGTAGTTCTCTCTGCTCTCGGTCGTGTGATAGGCTGACTGGCCCAGCCTGACCTTCCTCTGCGGCGCTCATTACGAAGACGGACAGAGCAAATTACTGCTGACAATAGCTCACCACTTTTGTCCACCTCACACATACACACACAAGGCTGGCACAAAATAGATTTGGCAACAGGCGCACACACATATGTAAGATATGACGAAATACTCATATCCTGGGGCAAAATATAAACTTGCACATGTAGAATCAAGTACTCAAGTTTGTTTATAGGTCTGCAGGCTCACTGTGGTGTGTGTGTGTGTGTGTTCTTGTTTGCTGGATTTAGAATTGAGACATTTTACACACTGAGGTCATTGTGTCTGGTGCCAGCTACTTAAACGTAGGAGTGCTGGGTCAAAATATTACTTAGGTTTAAAACTCATACAGAACCAACACATAATGTTTATGTGTAATGTTATGCAACGATGACCTGATATATTTTTCCATTTGACTTACTGGCGACTTATTTTCTATTGTTTAACATATACCTTGTATAACTTACTACCTCTTTCTTCTACCCTCTCTGTTGTTTGGGTGTTTGGACACTGCATGTACTACAAATAACCTGTCAAACACTGGGTGGGAGGTTATTGTTTTGATTTTCAGTTGATGAAGTCTAGTCTGTTTTCATTACGATAACACTCAACTCTTCTAAACAAACTGCTGTTGCTGTTGATTGTGTTTATTGCCAAAAGTTGTGACTCGTTAGCATGTTTCCAGATGGTGTGTCTCATTTCCAATGAGTCCTCCAACCTACTTGGGTTGTGGAATGGTCTCAGTTTGGTTGAGTTTTTTTTTTTGGGTTTTGGAGGGTTCTACTGATTCTGATGGTTTTATAACCATTAAATGGTAGCTGCAATCCTTAATTTAATGTATTTCCTGTTGAAACAAGTTGTTGTGATAGAACTTAAGAGTGAGTGAGAGTGAGTCCTATATGTCCAATAGATCAATGTGTTATGAAGTATATTATGTTTTGTCAAGATGAGTAAAAATAAGTTTTGTTCAAAACACTTATGTTGACTAAATTGTTTGGTTTTTAGTAACATAAACAGAAGCATAAATTACCACTGTTGCAAAAGATTTATGGGTCTCTAGGATGTTCACGTGTCCGTTACATTTGATTTTTAAGACTTTGTTTAATTGAATTTCACACCATGTCATCAAATAATCTATCACTCATCACACATACTTGCTCCTTATATCGTCTAGACCTACTGTTGTTGTGTGTTATTGGGACAAGTTGGTTTAGGTTCAGGTTCCTGCAGTATGGTGAGCGGGCATCAGTTACACTAAAGGCCTAAAATGCTGTGGTGAGAGATTTCGTCATAAAGTTTGGTAAAAAGCAAAGCATGTCATGCAACCACACATACTCACCCTTAATCATTTGGATCTGGTTTCATTGACATGTTGGCAGGTTGTTTATGCCTAAGTTATATTAGACACACATTGTCTGGAGTGGAAATGCCCTGTGGCCAAGCAAACCTCTACAGGAGAGGAGGAGGGCAGGGTTGATGTGAAGCCCTAAATGGAGATAGATGGATGAGAGAGGTAAAGAGCCATATGAAGGAGAGGGAGGGAAAAGTGAGAGTGATTGATGCAGGATATGACCATTTAAAGTCAAATCCTGAGTGATGTGATTTTAGAAGGTGTGTGTGTGTGTGTGTGTGGTTTGCAAATTAGTCGTGCCTCCTCCATGTCTATGTTTGATCATTGATATACCGGTTTTCTAAAGTAAAATTTCAGAGGTACTACACCAAAATAAAGACAAGCAGGCAGTTTGTGAGCAGCTGATAAAAATTTAACAAACTCTGAAAATTCAAATGTTACACAACTTGAAGCCAGCTGGTTGTAGTATAAATGGTCTGATGGGGAACACTACAAAATAAATTTCAAAGTTTAACATTAAAATTAAAACAGTTATTCAAGTATCTGTCTCTCTATATTTCTCTGACAGATTTGTTTATGCGAGAGTTTGTATGCTGTTTGTCAGAAACATGATCAGAGCAACCAGTCTGTTTGTGTTTCACCGTGAAGTGTGTACTGTCAACACTGAACATCTGTCTCTTACAACAACACACACACACTCACAAACACAGAAATGTTCGCACACACAAACAACTGCACTCACAAGTACACACAGATGCACACAAATTCACACAAAATATAAAATATTGTAAATGCATATACGTGTACACACATCAGCAGCGCTCTGTGTTGGCTCGACAGAGGGGGGTTGTCTGTTGGTGAGCGATAAGCACGATTGGTGTGTGTGTGTGTGTTTGCAAGGTGTACACAGATTGACTATATGAGCACTACACACACACACACACACACACACAGTGCTCCAGATCACACTGAATGAACAAAGATGATGCAGGAAATATAAATGGTGTCAGATGGAAATGACATGCGCTCATTGAATTTTTAATGTGTCTTGTACGATTCTTGCCTGCAGAGATCCAAGTAAAAACAGCTCAGTTCATTTTTACACTGCATTACACTAAATTACACACCTTTCCAATACAAAACAGAGCCAAAAAAAATCTAAGGAATGGATTAAACAAATATTTATGTGCTTTGACTTAACCTAGCAACATTAGCATGACTGGCTAACTTCGCTTACTACCCACAGTAGTAACCTGTGGTTACTTCCAAGGACAACAAGCATTTCAAAATTTATGTTCCAGTGTGCTCTTGGCTAACCAAGATAAGGTTTATGTTGTCCAAACACACTGTTGAGTGTTCGCACAATTCTTTTTTCTTGTAATGTTAAAAGTTGAACATACTATTTGAAATTCCAAACAATAAAGCAGAAATCTAACCTCTGTCTTGCTTGTCCTAGTATGTAAACTAGGCAGCTAAATAGGGCTGTGCTAAAGTGACGTTAAGTCTTATCTTCATTTCTTCCTTATCATACTTGTGATAACAATGCTGTGTCTTTATGTCCACATCTTCTACGTGAATTATGAGCTGGTGTGGATGTAATTTTTTGCCTGACATGCAGCCTTAGCTTCAGTTTTTTTCACCAAAGATGTTGCTTTTAACTAACTCATGGAGGGAACGTTAGCTGAATTAGCTAGCTAGCCAAGGCTGACAAAATCTGCCACGACAGTTGTCATTTCAGCTGACAAAATCAGCATTTGCCAACTGGAAATGCGAACCCTACTTCCATCTACTTTTATCTGAAATCAAGGACTCAAATATTACTTCAAATTTCGAGCGGTAGCAACTAGGGATAGACTGATTATCGGCCGGGCCAATTATCGGCGCCGATATTCGGCATTTTGACGCATATCGGCATCAACACACTGTCAGACACTACTGTCTCCAGCATTGTCCCACCCACAACACCATCTGATTGGTTACACGCAGAGCCACGGCACAAGTAACAGCCAATCAGCAGTGAAAGCTGTGCATGCACAGTGCTCACACACACAGCGGAGAGGAGCAAAAGTTTTGCTGGGTGGAGAAGCTCCGAGCTAAGAGATGCTGCTGACCCTGGGAATTCCCTGCACTTTTTGTTTTTGTTTGAACTTCAAACAAAGATAAGCGAAAGATAAAATAACATTTCAGTTATATTGAAATTTTGGAAAACTTTATCTACTGTAGAAAACTTTAGGGAGCTATTTATTTGTTTAAGTTTTCATTTAACTTTATAAGACATGCTGCTGAGCCTGGGAGCTCCCTGCACTTTCTGTTAGAATTTTAAAACAAAGATGTCTGTTGTCTAAGATAAAAAAAAACTTTAACATGTTGTAAATCTGAAAAGCTGTTTAATAAACATATGTTTAAAGGAATTTAAACAAAGTTAAGTGTTTGAGAGTTTATATTATTCAAAATTTTGACGCCAATATTTTCACTTTTACTGCAAATGAATATTGGCTCCAAATATCGGTTATCGGCCTCCTTGACTACTAATAATCGGTATCGGCCCTGAAAAAACCATATCAGTCTATCTCTAGTAGCAACAGCGAAGACGGTGGGTTTCGGGGACACTGTAGTGTGTAAATTAGTGACTTTTTGGGAAAAAGATAAAGAAAGAGACAAAAGACTACAGATTGTCAGAGGTGAGGGACGACTGATTAGCTTACCCACATATCCTGGAGTACCACAGGCAGTGGACATGACATCACCACTGCCCTCCATCTTGGAAAGACCAAAATCACTGATCATGATCTTTGACTCGTCTTGAGGATTAAAGTACAACAAGTTCTCTGGCTGGAGAGGGGAGACAGAAAAGGAGAAAGAAAGAAAGAAATAATTGTTAGCACCAGTTTCAAGTAAGAAAAATCTAGGTATCTAAAATGAATGCAAGTGTTGGACACCCTGTTTTCTTCCTCATTTTACAGCTGTTTTATGGAGGTTGCTCTAACCAATCCTCCCTTTTCCAACAGCCGGCACGCGCCACGCTGACCCACAATGCACTGCATGTGTTGAGAAAAAGCCTTTATTGCTGCGGTAAATCACTGGCTGCCATTGAGAACGAAGCACTTTTGTGCATTTAAAATGTGAGAGGGGAGAGTGAGGGTGTGTGTGTATGTGTGGTCAGGCCTCTGTGAGGAGGCGGGGAATGTGTGTGTTTGTGTACCTTCAGGTCTCGGTGCACGATGCCCATCTTGTGCAGGTAGTTAACAGCATCCAGGACCTGTCGGATCAGCGTGCTCGCATCCTTCTCCGTGTAGAAACCTTTTTCCACGATTCGGTCGAACAGCTCCCCGCCGGACACCCTGCAGAATAGGAAGAAGCATGCATGTAAAAAAAACGTTCGCCTGCATGCACACACTCTGTCATGCACACATGCACACACATGGCAGTAACTGGCAACAAGCTGGGGGGGGGGGGGTGTTTGCTGGGTTTCTGGTAATTTATGAGCTGTAAATGTTTCCAGCCAAGAGTGTGTAGAAGCTGTGAGCCATGTGCTACCTCACACACACACACACACACACACACACACACACACACACACTCATACTCATATACCCTGAGGCCTTGACCATACCTTGCAACATATTCATATTTCTGAAATTTATTTCTGAAAATGTGATAAGAGATGGAAAACAGATTCTCCTATATTCCTGGAAAGTGTTTCCTTTCCTTTCATCCTTCACACTGATCCCCACCTGGGTTTTTACAGATTTTCTGACTTCCCTCTGACTGAAACATAGTTTTCTAATTCTGCAATATTTCACAGTTATTCTTTGAACGGTATGAGATCTGTGTCTTTTGGAATACCATTAATATCAGAGCAGCACCATTTTGAGGAAAATCTAATTCTCAGACTCAAATTTTAGATTCTTTAATGCAGCGTCTGTGTGAGAGTAATAATGAACCATGCAGGCAAAAAATGAACAAGAACTTTTCAGTGTAAAAATGTATAACAAATGTGATCTTGAAAAGAGTTAAAGCAGCTTTGTTTAAGCAAACAGAATGTAATCAGTTGCTGCATGGCAGCATAAAAAGGCAAACTCACACTGAGACAAGAAAACACTTATCTGCATTTCTCCCCTCCAGCAGATTCTTTCAATAGTTAGTTTTATGTTTTATGACTCCATACCACATGAAATAACTTGTTCAGTTTTACTGTATTATACATACAGTATGCACAGATGAGAACCGGCTCATCACCTGCTGTACAGACACATAGCTCCACCTGCTGGAGGATGACCTCCTCCTTCAGCTAAAACAATACCATCTAAAAATGTCATGTTGTTCCACAGCCACTGCAGTTAAAATATTTGCAGTTCAAACTGTGGTGTAACTAACTGCAGCAACACAGTAGCAGTAATGGAAATATTACAAGCAATAATGATAGTAAAAGAACATTAAAGGACACACAAACACACACAGGCAATTACACACAAGCACAAAAGTGCACCAGTGGCCGCAAACATGCACATTCAACACACCATCTACACACAAGAATCCACAAGGGCAAACACACGCTCGCGCACACACACAGTGGCCCAGTGCATCCGTGGGGCGTCGTCACGGTGACAGATCAGATTAGAGCCTGTGGAAGTTAAACTCTAATGAAGTTTCTGAAAAAAAGAGATCAGAATTAATTGCTAATCCTCTCCCTCTTCAAAGAGGGCAGCGACTTGCTTGGTTTCAGAGACAGTCATGTCTGGGAATGACAAGAAAGGGCTAAACACACACACACACACACACACACACACGGCAAAAGGGAGATCAGCCACCAGGCTGCATGGTTGCGTAAGCGTTTGCGTAAGGAGACCATGGCAATCAGACAGGAGCACCCACACAAGTACACACACATACGACACACACACACACACACACACATGCAAGGCCAGGATCTCACACACACACGGCCAAAAACATATTAAAAGCAAATGCGTAAACACAAACGCACAAAGCATTAAAAACACAAAGACCCGCACATGTTAACACACATGTAACAGGCACACACATCAAAGGCAAACACACACAATTAACACAGTGTCACACACACACACACAGAGGCTGTAAAGTGAAAGGTTGTCACATTACTTCTAATCGGCTTTTCTCATTTGATCTCAAAATCTCAACACATCTGACAGTAAGGAGGTCAAAGGTCACAGCTCCCTGATGATTCTGATGTCTCAGGCTGTGTTTGATATCACTCACTATTTACTACATCATGTGCTACATTTATCCTCTGTCACTTTATTTTTGTGTGAATTATGAGTGTGAAATATATTCACTACATACTACCCTCAAACGTTCTGCCCATGTGAGAACACAAAGTGATGATGATTGATTTGTGCGAAATCTCAATTCAGTGCTCACTTCATAGTAAACCACTGAGCATCTGATATATATAAAGTAACCCCCTCTTTACTCCAACAATACATGACACCAGAAATTCCTCTGTTTCTGACCTTTAAAGGCCCTACACACCCATAGTCCATCCACACAGGCTGCTCACTTCGGCTGATCAAACCTCTGAGGACTGTGTGGTGGTGTACAGACTGTGCTTTCAGTGGGTGGGCTCCAAAACCGGACCGGTACAGCTGGTTGGGTGTGGTTTCAACTGGACTCATGAGAATACGGAACATTCTGTTTATGCCAAACTGAACTGCCACTGTGTGTGGCACATAAACAAAACACTGCATGTACCAGCAGCATCATCGATACAGACTAAAAAGCACTTGATGAGCTAAATCCAGATGGAGGTACTGAACTGTGTCCGTCGACACTTAAAAGCTGTGAACAGATGAAATAGAAGTTTGTCTTCACAATCTGTTGTTGCTTATCAGCTCATTGAGATTCAACTTCATACCCGAACTTCAAGAAAAAGAAATGTAATAACAGTAACTGTAAATGACCACACTAACACACGTACAAACCAATTTTTATATCACAAACTGGGAGAGTTGCCATGAACCAACTTTCCAAATCTAAAATGAGATTCCAAAACGAAAATTAAAAAGACTGCTGATCTTCAGATGTTTGCTTAAAGGACAAAATGTTTCTGGTGGTACAGCCATCGCTTTGTTTGATTGCATCGTTTTCCAACTGTCGACAGATGAATTTCAGATATCAACATTTTTCTAGAGTAAATGTTGCATCATTCCTCCTGCCTACCATTTCCCCTACTCTCCATCCATCTCTCCTCCATCAGGTGATCCGTTTAGAGGCGGGCATTCCTACCGCTCTCTCGAGGCAATGGTTGTGCATCACGGCTGACAGCGAGCCTTAATTTCAAGCGTGTGTGTGTGTGTGTATGTGTGATTTGTGCCGTTCAGCATGGCAGAGATGAAGAGCTGTTGCAGTCTTGGGGCCAGACTAACTAATCACAGCAGAAAGTCAGAGATCTGACTGGAGCTACTGAGCTGCTGTGGTGATCAGTTGCCGTCAAGGGAGGGAAAGGGAAGGAACCTCTCTGTTTCTGAGCCTGCACTTACACCTCCGCTTCGCTTTCTTTCATTCGATTGATGTTTGTTTTGTTCACATGACCACTTCAATCAGATTAAGGCAATACTGTGGAAATCGTCATGTAAACACTATAATTACACTAATTGTATTAAACTCCTAATCTGTGGAGCCCTAACCTGATAAACACAGCTCAACAGCTATTAAGCGATAACTCATAAATTTATAGATAAAATAAAATAAATCTGATTTGATCATTTGTCCTTGCTTTGAATTTGTAAATTAACACAGATGACTTGTAGGCTACCTCACATCATTCCAGACATTAATCAAACTATCAAACAAAGGAAAACACTAGGAACTATGCAAACACTTTAATGAATGTATTCTTTAAGAAGGTTATGCAAGTAGTCATGTAAAGTGTGCATGTAAACACAGCACTTTGTTACTTTGTTTGACTGATTTTAATCTTGTGGAATTTAAAGCATAGAGGTTTGTTTAACCTTTATCTGGACAGAAAAGGGTATTCAGTATCTGAGATTATGAAATAATAGAAAATGGGAAGTAATAAACAAGAAATAAAATAAGCAGAAACTCTATTTAAAAATTTGGAAAAGTCAACACAAGTACCAGATTAAGATGAAATGCACAATACTTTGCAACATACTGTAGTTAGCTAAAGGCCTGTTCTTTCAGGAAAGACAAAATATGATTTAAAAAAAATCAGTATGACAAAATGTAAAACAACATATTTAAGATCCATACTGTATATTAAGGTAGGGCTGTGCAATATGGTCAAAAATGTTCTAGTCTAAATCTGAGGTGGAAGAACATTACAATGGTTAAATCTAATCTAAATCCTAATAAATCTAAAACCTACATTGCACAATGCATACCTGCACTGTGACTGACAGACTGTGATTCATTTCTGTACTTGCTATCTAAACATGGAAATTAATTACATTAAACATTTCTTGGCCAAAAGATATAGTTATATTGTGATAATTATCATCATCAATTTATTTCCCAGCCCTATACTGAGGTATGGCAGACAAACATTACGCAAAATTACATATAAAATGATCAAACCAATGTAGAATTTGTTTCAAGCTGATTCAGATAAAACTCTGAAGAGTTTAAAGGCTCTCTAGAGACTAGATTTTGTAAAATGAAACAGCAATATTCATCCAAAAGTCAATAGAAAAACAATGTGTGGTGTTTGGGGGCTTGTGGGAGAATCCTGCTTTAACTTGGAGACAACACACCTCTGTCTACCCATAAACTCCTACATTTTTAGTCATTACTGCTAAATACCTTTGTTGTTATTCATACCCCAAAATGTACGTCTGCTCTCTTGTTACATGGCAAATAAACAAGTAAAACACAGCTGAATTCAAATAAACTGCTGGCGATGATCACACCCCTGCTGTCAAAGGACAATTCAGTGTAAACAAAGACTTGCAGTTATGAACACAAAGGAAAAAGCTGTCAGCTTGTGAATGTGTTCTGTATTACGGGCTTCCTATCAACACACCAGAAACCACAGATGAGGCAGAGTTCCAAAAACACACCAAAAACAATATCTTAAGAGGTAAAATTAAAACAGACAGATCCTGTCTAAGCTCTGGTGATGCCTCATCACAGTCACATGCTGCCTTACTACTTCAAAGTTTGTCAATTTGTCTCCACACTGCATGTGTTTTATCTTTCACTAGCACGCAATTCACAGCACAAACAACATCAATATAAAGCCCACGTTGCACTCGGTTGCATCGATTTTCATAGCAGCACGGACTGATTGCCTCCCTGCAGTCGAGGTTACGTAAGACAAGCTGTGATGAACGGGAACTAAGGAAACGCTGTCAGACAGCATCGATCTACCACACTGCAATTACACAGAAAATATTCAAAACTCCTTGTCCCTAAATGAGATTTCTGTCTGTTGAAAAAAAGAACTGACATCTCAATAAATGCACATAATTATAACAAATGACTTCATTATTACAGTTGTGGTTGATACAAATTCATGTGGCAGAAAGCTCCACTCTCTGAAGTGAAGCTGAGTTTGTACTCATGTAAAACACTTTTGCTGTAACCATTTTGGAAGACATAATGGACACAAAAGCTTTATGTTAAAACAGATCAGTTGTATAGTGATGAAGCTACTGTGTGCTGCTTAAGGAAGAACAGCCTGCAGCACTAAAGCCAGATAAGAAGGGAGACTGAACTACTCTCCTGATGTTTTTATCCTCAGTCTTTCATATTTCAGTGTTTTTCTGTCTGTGATTCTCTGTCTCTCCATATTACATGTAGGAGCTTAGAACAACACTGTGAAATGTTTTTAGAAGCCTGTCTAAACAACTTAACTAAGCAATATCACATAAACAACAAATTACTGATTAAAGTTGCATTAAGTATATATTTTTGGCCAATGCGAGGTAGTGGAACAAGCTGAAAACACAGTATTTCACATATTATCACCTTATAAGGTTGTTACGGAGAACATGTTCACAAATAATTGTCTATTTACACATCCGGCAACACAGAACAGCCTTAGTATTCATCTGGGGTTATATTTCTGGCCACCTAACGAATGCATGTCCAGTATCTACTCTCCATTAAGTTAAAAGGTGCTAAATAGCTCTCTAGAACAAAGGGGAACTTCATTGTCAGGGGAGAATAGTCTGAGGTTCGCCACTACAAGCATTAGTTTTTATTTTAAATAGAGTAATCAACTCTACTGTTGATAGAAAAACGATTAATGCAGTTCTGTGAATTTTTTGGTCTCTTCAAATCAGTGCAATAAGCTGTAAACACAACACTGACATATTAATGCTTTCTGAAGCTGAACCCAGGAAAGTCCATTATTCACTCTGCTTGTAGCTCTGTTTTGGTCTCCTCCAGCTTTTAGTTCTGGCTATTATAGTCGGTGTAAAGCAAATTCAGAGATTTGTCTCTAAACACATTATTTATGTCAGAAAATAGTTCCTGAGTCTGTAAACTGTGATACTGCATTGTGGAGTTAGACCGTTTAAACAGCTTGCATCTTTCCTGGATGCCAGAGTTTGTAGAACTGCTTGGTCATCGCCTTATTTAAATTTTCAAAGACAAGACACAAGAGGAGGTGGATTAAGTGACCCTTTCACTCCAGTTAGTTTTACAAACTTTCATCGGAGATGATGGGAATTCACCAGGAATTCAGTTTCATGGTTAATAGTACATTTCTGTGTGGTGTGACTAACTCAGAACGCATTAGTATTACTGCTTTACACAGAGACTTTAAGCAGCTAAATGTTCCACTATACAGATAGTCCTGTTTCCTGTTTGGAAGTAAAGTTGGGTTCACCAGAGCCTTTCTGCTGAAATCAAGCTGGAAAATCTAGTAAGAGCAGTAAGACTGAATCAAAACAGATGCAGCACAATGCAAAGCTGTCAGGCCATGAAACCAAAACGATCCGGTGAAAGACACTAAAATACTGTGTAGAGCTGTGGAGAACTGAGTCTCTGTGGATTCATTACTATGACCAACCTCAATCTACACATCATCAGATCCATTGTTAACCTAAAAATATTGATCAGTGCAACTTTAGGTTAAATCGTGGAAGAAAGAAATGGTGTTTGGAATAAGACAGTTCAATGTTAATAGCAAATTTCAATATTTGCTCAGTGTACAGTTGCATTATCTACACAGTAATGATGTAGAGAGCAATGAGTTTACAGTAGTTGACTTATTTATTGCCCAAATTCAATATAAATTTTATTTCTAGTGATACGTCTACATATATAAGTCTCCAGAGTGTGAAGTATGGTTAACATTAACAAATTATAAAAACTATCTTTTTATCTCATATGAGTTGTTTGAGCAGTTAAGTTACTGATGTATTTATGAATTCAAACCATGAAATGCAGCTACTTCACATTTCATGTTTTAAGGCATTTAAAAACTTGCTCATAATACCACCTGCTGCAATTCTCAAGGTTGTTCTAAAATGTTATCACCCAGATGTTACCTTTGACCCTGTAACTATGGCAACTAACCCATATTCAGTGAACAGATGGTACCTGGAAAAAAACATGGAAGGAAGGGAAAATGCAAGTGAGCAGGAGAGAGGTAAGAGGTGATGGCGATGGAAATAAGGTGTGAGAGGAGAGAGAGCAATGAAGTGAATGAAGCACAGGGCAGATAGTTCGATACAGGAGAGAGAAAGATGTGAGAATTGAAGGAGGTGTGGAGGATGAAGGAGCAGAGGTGAGGTCTTTCCTGACACTGACTCTGCCAACCTTTGCTAAAATTTGCAACGTGTTTTGATCTCAAAGCAATTCGCCGGTCTAAAATAAAACAGCAGCCTGTGCGGTCAAAAGCTCTCGGGATGCTGATTTATTGACTCTGAAAACCTGTGCAATAAAGTATAGAGAAAAAAACTACATAACCAGCAGTATTTATAATAAAGTCAATTTGTACCCAGAGACAGATTAAATGCAGCAGAGAGAGAGCAAGGAATACTTCAACACAACGTCCACTCGTCCAAGTGCTGAGAAGCTGAATTTGGAGAAAGTGAAAATGTAATTTTTTAGCTGTAAAATTGCAACTGTTGAATAATGTGGCGTTAACTTTTAACATTTAATAGTGTCTGGTGAGAGAATTTCAAGCTGCAAGCCTTAGTGTAAAACTAGTCACACAAGAAGAGTAATACGGCCTGGAACAACTTATATGACAGTAAATTTAAGACTAAATGGGGATTATTGTTTCCCTCTCATGTAACAATCAGTAATAAATGTAAACAGGTGTTGACAGCCGGCCAGGAAACAGAAATACTCTGTTAACTGGTTTATTCATGACAACAGGAAACTCAGTCAGAAGGTTACCACTGTAGGTAAACAGCTTAATCAGAGTAAGACCTCTAACTGGAGTCTGGCCAACACAAGGATTTCAGGTTCTGTAACACACTTCTCAGCAGGTGTGTCAAAGGAATTTCAGTTCTGTGAAAGGCTGAATGGGTTTCTTAATTTACCATTCATCTGTTTTAAAAGAACTGAACAGATGTGATTAATTCCTCTGCTTGTGACTGGGAAGTGATCATTTCTTAAGTCATTTATTGTCATTATGCCAGCTTGTTAGTTAGCTAGCTAGAAACTAGAGATAAATATTAGCCTTAAAGAAGTTGTGCTGTGTTTTAACTACATTATGTAACTTTGGACAGTCAAACAGGTTCTTTCTCTTAACAAATGAAAAGTTTAACTACTGAACAATCAACTACATGTTTGCTCACTTGGTTTTGCTGCTACAGCCTTATTCGATTTGGTACAACCGGTAGCTAATGTTAGCTAATGTTAACAAACTATACATTGATAATTGTTGAAATACTCACCTTACTGAGTCAGTTCACTAACATTATGACTCCTCTCTTCTTGTGCTACTGTTACAGTGAGTTTTAGCATTTAAGCATCTTCTAATTACCACTTAAGGCCAAAGGCTGCTGCTCAGCAAAAACAACAAACTCTCACTTAAAAGCATTATAGATCTAACCTGATTTCTGGGCTTTCGGTTGATGACAGCCCTGCCACAAATAAAAATGCTCTCATCTGAGGTAAAAAAAAAAAGACTTAAAAAAGATGCATTGGCAGCAGTGGAAGTCAACTAAAACACTACAAGCAACATTTTTCACCTTGGCTGTAGCCATTAGATGCATGGTTATAAGAGAAATATTGATTATAGCCACTTTAAGCACACAACAAGAAACTGCCTCAAGTATTACATCTAAAACACACACATTGCAGTTTCCTAAGACTAATACCTTTGGCCTGGATGGAAAATATATAACATATAACTACTATATGTGCCATTTGGTCTGCTGCTGAACATAAATACCATTAAATATCAGTAATGTCAGTTCACTCTTCCATAATCAGATGAGGTCTGATTATGGAACCAGTAACCTTTGTAGTAAATAGTTCTACCTTATCTTGTGTCTTAAAATAAATGTTTGCTTTGCTTTACAGTATACTACAGTAATTCAGTCTATAGTTAGTTCATGGAAATGTAAGATTAGTTAATTAGTCTTGCTGTGTGGTCTTTGCTGTGAAGATTACTCTGTAGCTCTCTAAGTCACTTTTCCATTTCCAAAAGCAACATAGTTTGTTTGAACAGATTCAAGAGCGTAGAGGAAATATACAAAGCTGCAACCTACAATGAGTGTTCTCAAACTCTTGCTGGGATTAGCTGTTTAATCCCATTTAAGGGTAACATATTAGCCTCTATGTAAGGGTTCATCCCCCGTAAAAAAAAGTTTTGCTCCACAGTATCAAACATGAGAAAATGTGTGGTTTCCTGTATTGTGTCCAGAATCAGAGTAGAAATCAAAGGACCTAAACATTTGTGGTTGGCGAACAGATAATCTGCTGACACTGGGTTGTAAACATAGCCCCTGTTGTGTAATCCACAGCCATGACTTCCACCTGAACTTGACTGAAATGTTTCCAGTATTAATGCCAAACTTCCATACCAACTTCTGCTCTTATGTAAGCAGCAGTAACCTTGCAGAGGAGGTTAGTAGGGCACCCATGGGTGAACCACGGGCGATCCTGCTTCCCTCTACTGCTGACCATCAGAGCAGAGATGATACTGATGTAATAGAGGGCTTGTAGCTGTGTGGTGTGTTTGTGTGTGTGTGGGAGGATGGGTGGACTTTTTTGTGTGTGTTTTAGTGTGTGTTGTTGTCATTTCAGTGCAGCTGTCATTGAAATGCGTATGTGTATGTGTGTATGTGGGCAGCAGAATAAGATTAAGTGTGAAAATGACAGAGATGAGGTATTTTGTATTGAATTTTTAGCATATATACAATGCTCTGTGAGTAAGACTTTAATAACTGACCAATATTGAGCACTATTGTTGACAGCCTATCACTCATCATAATGTTTGCTTAATAGGGGACTTCAGCAGATATGTTATTGTATTTTCATAAAATTGGGTGACTCTAAAGAGACAGATTTGCATTTACAAAATAAACAAGAAAAACAATGGCACCAGAGGTCCAAGTACTCCAGGTCCAAAAAAGTAAATAGCATCTTCTCATTATTCTCTCCTATGGGGCACCACTCGAACACGGTTGGAAAAACAACTCCAGTAAAAACCATCTCAACACATTCTGAAGCTAAATACACATCAAAACTGAGAGGAGAAATTCTTATAATCAGACAGGAAGCAGTCACATTTGACCCATGAAAAAGGACAAAGATGTTGTGTTCATGTTGAGAGGTTGCCCAGTTAGTTTCAGCTTTGTCAAATGTTACATTAAAGAGTCTCCTTTCATTCTCCCCTCGTGTTACAGCTTTGTATTGCCCCTGCATTACACCATCTCTGCCTCCCAAATGACACCTTCTTCTAAAACCATTACCCTCAGTTTGTGGCAATGGCTTTCTGTTACAAATATTAACACTAAGGCATCAATCAAATGATGATACTGTTGTCTGTGTTCTTATCGGTTATATTGAACAATATATTTCCTAAAATCCAAAATTTGAACTCACAGCTGCATAATCAGGTAGAGGTGGTCAGGACTCTCATAGATGTCCTCCAGTGCCACTATGTTCTCGTGCTTGATCCTGCAAAGCAAAGACAAACCATTAGTAAAGCTTTTTATTCCAAAGCTGCAGCATATTTTAAGTCACACACAATAACCCATTAACAGAACTTAATGACTCTTAATCCTTATGATTGCTTTTGGACTGCAGGAAGTTTCTGCCACATTAATAAACATAACTGATAATCCAGAATAATGCTCTGACAGTGTTTTACCCAATGTGGCCTCATAATCCAGACTTCACTGTCCACATTTGAACCTTTACTTCTTTTTGTGCTGAGAGGAAAGGCAAAATAAGATTTAACAAAGGTGAGGTGAGTTCATTCTTGATAATTATTTTAACGCAAGGTACACTCTTCATCAGATGTCAACAAGCATCCATTAGAAATAAAGTTTAGTTTCATTCTTGTTTCTAATAGTTAGTTTCATTATTCATTCTCCTCTCAAGGTGCATTTAGTAGCTATCTGGAGCTTTCAATCATATTACACAATCATCAAAAAATTCAATCTGTTGATGAAGACCATCCGATATGATCAAAAACTCCAGAACAGATACAAAATGTAACGTCTGTTTTAATGTTGAGAAAGCTCAGTTTTACCTCTCAAAGCATAACTGACAGAGTTGCATTAGCAGATGAAATCTCATTAACATCTGATGGAGACTGTGAGAAGCATCTGAAGGCTCTGGGAAAATAGTAAGTGTATCTTGAGTGAAGTTTATTTTGCCAAACTATCGTTTCCAAAGTAAAGAATGAACACTCACACTCAAACCTTATCTTTCATTTCTTACCAGCACATTTTTTTTCAGGGATTTGAACCAACAACTGATTATCCATTCAATCCATCTTGCCCTCATCTTTCTGCTAATTTTCATCAGTTCTCACCAGATCTCTCCATGGTTACGGTGCTGTGAGGAGGGTTTTTCCACCTTCAGTGTGCGTATGTGTAGGTGTGCATTCGTTATCCCAATACCTGATACCTTGTAGAAACACGACTGATTTTGTGTGTGTGGGTGTGGGCTAATCATCTTTTGCATTGTGAAGAGAGTGTACCCCTGGTCTATCTCTCTCTACATGCTGCTATTGGCCACACACGCATCACACACACACTACTACATATACAGGCATGCACAGCAGGTGCACAGGTGAGCATCTAACACGTACTATGGAGTGTATGATCTCTGCGCTGGCAGGCAGGTGATGAACTGCAGAGCTGAGACGTGACTCATGCACACACACACACACACACACACACACACACACAGGCGTGCAAGTTGAAAAGGATAACGTGTGTGTATTTAAGCCCAGCCTGGGATAATGAAGGGCTGGCAGCAAGCAGCCTGAGTGTAATGTCAGAGGAGAGTCAGGGTGCATTCAGAAAACCTCTCATACATTATAGGTTTTATGCTGCAGTTAATGTCCTCATTCATGGATTTCTACTGCACGTGTCTCGTTACGTTTCCACAGCTGAAGCAACTGAAAGATGTGTGTGTGTAGTTTTAATCTATTTTTTTTTAATCTTTCAAATGAATTTCATATAACATTTATGAGTTGCTAAATTGGTTAAGTTAGTTGGATTTCTAGCTTCACAATAGTGAGTATTTGCTGCTTCTTTCTGTTATATATAATAGAAATTGTAATTGGATTTAATGAATTTTAATTAATTAATAATTTGAGTTTGGAATAAGGTAGGGAACCACCACCTGGGCTCAGGGAACTTGTGATGGGTATTTTCCACTTATTTCATAGATCAAACAATTAATCAATCAATCAGAACATAATTAACAGGGCACCCAGGTATCCAAATGTTTAAATGGCTACTGTATAAATTAGCAAGTATCCTAAGTTTGATTCCAGACACCTGTCTGTGTCTACACTGTTAACTATCAAATAGCTGTGAGTTAATCAGAGTTGCTAAGTGAAGGAGCAGAGCGTTTTTCCCCATTTAAAATTTCTTTAATGATATCCTAGTGTTACAAGTAGAAACAGTTTCTGAAAATGAAACAGTCATATAGTTTTATGTTATGACAACCAGTTTGACTTGTTTCAACTTTTTTCTTCACAGCTGTTAATCTTTGCACTGAGAACTAGGGAGAGTTTACGTTGATATAAGCAGTGCAGAAGTGTTTGACCTCATGAGTCACCTAACAGCATGTATGAGGAAAATGAATAGATTTTTACCTCGGAGCTTGGGCAGTTTTCTTTATAATTGGTTGAGTGGCCACCAGTGACATCTAACAATCTTTATTTACATCTATTTGGTGTGAAAGGAGCATGAATGGTCAATTCTATATGTCAGCCCTGTGATAGATCAGACCTGCCCAGGTGTACCCCACCTCTCTCACCCAGTGTCAACTGGGATAGGCTCCAGCACCCCTGACCCCAAAGGATAAGCGGTATAGATAATGAATGTATAGAGGACATATGTTTGAAAAATTTCCCAAATCTGTGTTCATTACATTACTTTCTGCTTTTAACAAAGCCACAAACAACATGTGTACTAATTTGATTACTTACTTCTAACATAAATGGACAAAGGCAAAAAGTATTTTCTCCATATACACATAAGAGTATCAGATTAGAGCTGGATAATCGCATGTTTGCCTGGCAACAACTATTGTTCTTAATGGAGGATGAAATAATTTCATCAAATTCTGTATAGTCTTTAAGCCAAGCTAATGTACTATCCTCTGTTTGTTAAGGGCTCTGTGGCTATTATCTCAGAGGACAGCAGTCTCTATTATCATTGTTTAAGTGATACCTTTTGTTACCATGTCTGTAAACCTAATTGGAGACCACCTATTTTTGCACACTGGCTATTTTTGGCTCTCAGGCTGACACACCCTGAAAACTTTGTGCCATGGGAAACAATAAAATGTCAACAATTAAGATGTTGTTGGCCTCACTCAATAAGTGATATTGTTACAGTGCTCCTGAAGTTTTTGACTTTTAAACTATTCTGGCAGACCATCTACAGCTACATGAATCTTCTGTTTGCTAGACTGAATAATAAAACAAAAACATCCTGTGTAAAGTTTTATTTGAATAATCTAATGTCATTTAATTATTTAAGTCCTGAGATCAATCTTTGCATTTGTGGTTTATCAGTTAATGTGTACATCTGCACAAAATGTACATGGTGGCTAGCTATATGAGACATGACAGTCTTGTAAACTGTGATGAGTAAGGCTGTTCAGGGACAGAGCTGCTGTAGTTTACTGGACCGGTCGACCAGGATGGTCAGTTTACTCGGATATCCTGTAGTAAATCTACAGGATCATACTCTATGAGAGAGACCGGAAAGAGACTGCACACTGTGTTTGTGATGTAGGTGTATCTGCTATCCCAATACCTGATACCTTGTAGAAACACGACTGATTTTGTGTGTGTGTGTGGGTTAATCATCTTTTGCATTGTGAAGAGAGGTAATTCCCCCTGGTCTATCTCTCCCACACGCGCACACACACACGCACGCACACACACTACCACATATACAGGCATGCACAGCAGGTGCACAGGTGAGCATCTAACACTTATTATGGAGTGTATGATCTCTGCGATGGCAGGCAGGTGATGAACTGCAGAGCTGAGACGTGACTCATGCACACACACACACACACACACACACACACACACAGGCGTGCAAGTTGAAAAGGATAACGTGTGTGTATTTAAGCCCAGCCTGGGATAATGAAGGGCTGGCAGCAAGCAGCCTGAGTGTAATGGCAGAGGAGAGTCAGGGTGCATTCAGAAAAACCCTCTCATACATTACAGGCTTTATGCTGCAGTTAGCTGTCCTCATTCATGGATTTCTACTGCACGTGTCCTTTGTTACTGCTCTACACAGCTGAAGCAACTGAAAGATGTGTGTGTGGTGCTTTAATCTATTTTTTAATCTTTCAAAATGAATTTCATATAACATTTATGAGTTGCTAAATTGGTTAAGTTGTTGATTTCAGCTTCACAATAGTGAGTATTTGCTGCTTTTCTCTGTTATATATAATAGAAATTGTAATTGATTTAATGAATTTTAATTAATTAATAATTTGAGTTTGGAATAAGGTAGGGGAACCACCACCTTGGGCTCAGGGAACTTGTGATGGGTATTTTCCACTTATTTCATAGATCAAACAATTAATCAATCAATCAGAACATAATTAACAGGGCACCCAGGTATCCAAATGTTTAAAATGCATACTGCATAAATTCAGCATCCTAAGTTTGATTCCAGACACCTGTCTGTGTCTACACTGTTAACTATCAAATAGCTGTGAGTTAATCAGAGTTGCTAAGTGGAAGGAGCAGAGTGTTTTTTTCCCATTTAAAATTTCTTTTAATGATATCCTCAGTGTTACAAGTAGAAACAGCTCCTCTGAAAATGAAACAGTCATATAGTTTTATGTTATGACAACCAGTTTGACTTGTTTCAACTTTTTTTCTTCACAGCTGTTAATCTTTTGCACTGAGAACTAGGAGAGTTTCATGCTGATATAAGCAGTGCAGTAGAAGTGCTCTGACCATGAGTCACCTAACAGCATGTATGAGGAAAATGAATAGGATTTTTACCTCTGGAGCTTGGGCAGTTTTCTTATAATTGCTTGAGTGGCCACCAGTGACATCTAACAATCTGCTTTATTTACATCTATTTGGTGTGAAAGTGAGCATGAATGGCTGTTCCTATATGTCAGCCCTGTGATAGACTGGTGACCTGCCCAGGGTGTACCCCACCTCTCACCCAGTGTCAACTGGGATAGGCTCCAGCACCCCCTGACCCCAAAGGATAAGCGGTATAGATAATGAATGTATAGATGGACATATGTTTGAAAAATTTCCCAAACCTGTGTTCATTACACATTTTCTGCTTTAACAAAGCCACAAACAACATGTGTACTAATTTTGATTACTTACTTCTAACATAAATGGACAAAAGGCAAAAGTATTTTCTCCATATACATATAAGAGTATCAGATTAGGAGCTGGATAATCAGCATGTTTGCCTGGCAACAACTATTGTTCTTAATGGAGTGATGAAATAATTTCATCAAATTCTGTATAGTCTTTAAGCTAAGCTAAATGTACTATCCTCTGTTTGTTAAGGGCTCTGTGGCTATTATCTCAGAGGACAGCAGTCTCTATTATCATTGTTTAAGTGATACCTTGTTACCATGTCTGTAAACTAATGAGACCACTATTTTGCACACTGGCTATTTTTGGCTCTCAGGCTGGGACACACCCTGGAAACTTTGTGCCATGGGAAATGGGGATGAAATGTCAACAATTAAGATGTTGTTGGCCTCTACCTAACACAAGTGATATTGTTACAGTGCTCCCTGAAGTTTCTTGACTTTTTAAAACCATTCCTGGCACCATCTACAGCCACATGAATCTTCTGTTTGCTAGGACTGAATAATAAAATAAAACATCCTGTGTAAAGTTTTATTTGAATAATCTAATGTCATTTAATTATTTAAGTCCTGAGATCAATCTTTGCATTTGTGGCTTTTATCAGTTAATGTGTACATCTGCACAAAAATGTACATGGTGGCTAGCTATATGAGACATGACAGTCTTGTAAACTGTGATGTGAGTAATAACAGTCTAGACAGAGCTGCTGTAGTTTACTGGACTGTCGTGACTCAGGATGGTCAGTTTACCCTGGATATCCTGTAGTAAATCTACAGATCATACCTACGAGAGAGACTGAAAGAGACTGCACACTGTGTTTGTTGAAGAGATATTATCTCTGGCTATGAGATGTGAGGCCGTGGAAGCTGACCTAACAGTGTGTGGATTCTGCTTTGTTCAGTCTGTCCCTGTCGTAGAGCTAACATTAGCTGCAGACATCAGGCTGACAAACAGTGCAGATGTATTAGTGATAGATGGATCATTTTTGGTTGCTTTGCATCTGCCAAGGAAAATAAATCCTTGGTCCCCAGTTTTATAACTGGCAAAGTGTTTTATTTAATTTAGCCTATAATGTGCACTTTACACAATTTTATATTCAAGAAAACAGCAGGGTGGTTCACTTGTTGAAAGTAGAAGAAAAAAATTGAATCAAACCAAATAACAGCAACATCTTCCTGTTTTGTGCCATAAAGTAATCCAGCAGATTTCCCTCCAAAGCTGACCTGGTGTCTCACACTGCACAGGCTGACAGAGTCTGCCAGTCTGCTCACTGATGCTCTCATTTGTTTACAATAATGACACTCATTTGTCTAAATGAATGTCTGCATTTCTCCCTCATTACTGGAGGCAATTCTCATTTTCTCTAACATTACACAGTACAGCCAAATTAGAAAATTTATTGTATGTAATAGCATAATACATCTGTATTGTTACAGCAAACACACAGCAGTTTGACATTTCTGTGTATTTGTGTGGTTACATGCTCGTGTGTTATAACGAAGACAAAGAGAAAGTCCTTTTTTTTTTATCTTTTGAATGTTCTCTGTGTATCAGGTGCACTTGCATGTAAACTAGCTGCTTGTGCTGGCTAATTATTCCCATGGATCTGTTACGCACTGCATGACGTATCCAAACACGGTAGCTAATTAATTCCAATTAAAACCTGCTCACCTGCAGAAGAAGTTTTTATGGCTTCCAACCAACACATGAGCACTGGTGGTTGATAGCTCGTACACATACATATAAATAATATGGTGATATGACTCTTGGTGGCTGTTAAATGTACAGATGGTTTGAATCATGAATATTTAAAAAGACTGTGTGTGTGATGCTCAGGAATGTTTCTTCCCTGTTTTACAGTTTCTGCTGAAATTAGTTTATTTTAGTCCTGAACTGAAGGAGTTGGGGCACAAAAGTACATACAAAATGGTTGCCATAGCAATACTATAGGAAGAGTAACCATAGAGAGGTCTTTAGTTAGCATCAGGGCTTTGACCATCCAGAGTTATAACCACAAAATGTAAGCACACTGTGTCAGAATGCTGTTAGCCAAGTGTTAATGAGACATTTCCTGTACTCTAAGGTCTCTGTGTTTAAACAAAAATAACCTCATGTAGTGTTTTCTTCTCATCTTGTGTCTTTTTCCAACAAGATGGTGTCACTTCTTTCAAAATCAACCACATCACCTTCAAGACTTCTTCTTGTATCAGTTCAGCCATTAGAGGTCAGTACTTTTCTTCTCCATTGACTGGTCCATTTATATTTCACAGTATCCAAACCTGGATACTGGATCTTGTGGTTAATAATGTGCAGCTGTTTTGTGCTCTGTTATACAGACAGACAGAAGTTTTAGTCGTGATGTGTGCATGCGTGAGAATGTGTGGTAGGTGGGCTGCGGATCGTGACCCGGGGGTGGGAGGGGGTGGGGTAGGACGGGGGGCGGTGGGTTCGTCGTGATGCGTGGAAGAGAGAGGAGATGCACAGTTGCCCCGGTAACCAGGAATTAGGAGGCTTATGTGCATTTGTGTGTGTATGCATGTATGTGTGTGTGTGTGTGTGTGTGTGTGTGTCACAGCACTCACTTCCTCAGCACAGCGATCTCATTCTCGATGCTGCTCTCCTTCCCCTTCAGGGCCTTTTTAGGGATGCACTTCACCGCAAACATCCGGCCAGTCAGCTTCTCCTGGGCCAGGACCACCTCTGAAAACGCCCCTCTGTGAACACATCAACAAAAAGTCAGGTGACTCACCAGCAGCTCGTTTATTAGATAATATAAACTTCCATCCTCTGGTGTCATACTGCTTTTCACATAAACTATGTCTTCACGATGCTGAGAAGCAAATTGCGTTCTATCATCTGTGGAGGAAAGCTGTGCTGTACACCCTGCAGCGATTTGTCTACAAGAAAATCATCTGAAAAGAGAAACTCACTGTTGAACCTCCACCCTTATATAAACCAGTATGGTGCTGTAAGATCTAGGAGCACGCTGAGTGTTTACTTAGAGGATATTCTAACAGGAGCATGTATTTGAAGGCAAAGACAGGTTGCTGTCCTTACTCAAAAATATGTCTCGTTAGCTTAACTAAATATAGAACTTAGTGAGTCTTACTGAGTCTTAAACCAGAAACTTGTATGCCAACACTTTTAGTTATTTCACGAGAAATTTCTATATTTCTTGTTTTTGTCCGAGCTCTTTTCATTTGTCTGATGTGGCACCAATCAGGATTTAGCAACATCTGAATCTGCAGCCTGTTGCACCAGCTGATTGTTAAGTCAACACTAGGTGTTAGCTGTAACTAGTTGAGTTTCCACTGAACTTCCTACTTTGTTCAGTTACACCACCTCTACTTATGCTACAACTTAACTAATCCAAACATTGTTGCAGAGGGTGAGAGATTTTTTGAGGAGAAAGCCGCTCTTAATTAGTGAGGGTAATTAAGTAACGTATGCTAACGCGTTTCACCTTTACCTCACTGTTAATTCATTAATTCATCGACAGCCTCTGTTGTACTTTGATGTTGTTCATGATGGCTGTATCACACATACATATATTGTCTGATTGTTATTACTACTAATAATAATAATTAATATAAATACGTTTCGAGGGCTTTAACTGCACGGCCATCCCTATCAAAACATATTTAATGAATATGTTTAGTCCATCAGTCCAGACTGTCCTTGCATGAGGAGAGGCATCTGAACAGACTCAGATTTTCATTAGTGCCCTTGGTGCTGTAAGACTAAAACAAAGCAAACAAATAGAAAGAACAGTCAATGTAACTCCAAATTTAACACTCTGTGAATTCAGTTATTCTACCTTTAAGATCCCATTTAGAACAGGTGCAGTCTGTATCTGATGATCTTAATATGCAGAAAATTACACCGCAAAGGTAATGTGATTGGATCTGCCAAGTGTAACATTAGAACATTAGCATTTCTGAAATGTATTCACTTACAACGACTGCTACGGTTGAAAGTAATTTCAAATTTTTGTTTCTCACGTCGTAAAACCTGATGATCCTCAATAACAATCACAGCACCAATATTAAGCAAAATAATTGGAAATTTAAATTCAGTCAAGTCTTTCAGTTCCTGTGTGAGTGTGTGTGTGTGTATGTTTGTGTATGCGTGTGCGTCATGAAGACAAGACAGGTGATGAATGAAGATGAGCCTATTGCGAGTTAATCTGCCTGAACCGGGTGTTGACTCCAGTGTCGATCTGCCTTCAGCTTCACCAATGTCACATTAGAGTAAACACCTCCCTGTCCTTATCTCTTCTCTCTGTTTCGCTCCCCACCTTGTTTTCTCTCTTCTATCTCTTCCTGTCCAACATCCAGGCTACCTTTTCGACCATGTGGCTGTGTTTACATACATGAAGCGACTCACCAGTGTGCACAGAGCTGTCAGACAGAGCCATGTGTGTCACAACAGCACAGAGACAACAGGCTTTCAACTAGGGGCCATTATAAGCTGGATGTGGTCGCTGAGAGTCTTAAAATAGAGCGCTGATCCGATAATGGACTAAAGTTTATGATCATTAATACTCAGAGGTCTGGACACACGTGTCAGTCTGTGCAGAGAGATGGATGGTACCCCTCCCCCTCCACACACACACACACAATTTCACATTAAATGCATTTAGTGATGAGGAAAGTCCTAACAGCTGGCAAATGCAAGTGTTTCATTTGCTCCATGTACGAAAAGGAAAGTGACATTTCCCCTCTGCTGCTTTTAAATGTCCTGCTCAGTGTGTGTGTGTGTGTGTGTGTGTGTGTATCTGTGTGTAGGCAGGGGTGTGACATGATTGTGGCTCAAATTTCATAGACACTGAGATGCCAAACTGAGATCAGCATATTCAGTGTTAATCTGTGTTGAAATCCTGAGCTTGTCTGTAACCAGAGGATAGACAAAAGCATGGACGTCAATAATGATGTCAATAACAATGGCATCACCAGCAGAGTCATCAACAAAGCAATAATAACAACAGCACTTCCATTAAGGGATCATTCTAGTTTAAAGCAACGTTTTTGTAGCATTGCCTGTAATTCATACTGTTCATAATAACATAGAGAAAAGGGCAAAAGACACTAGCAGTCAAGATCATTGGACAGTTTTTAAAAAAACTTCATTATTCAGATTTATCTAGGAGCAAAAACAAATGTGAACTTTGCTGTTATTACCCAAACTGTCCACTGTAATTATCACAATGTAATTATATATCACAATATAACATGATATTTGGATATAAAATAATGGTGTAATTTTCCTCGACAGAAATACAACAAATGGTTGGTAAATGTTGCATATAATTAATTGCCATGCTTAGATAGAAAGCACAGTAATGAATCATAAGCTGTCAATCATGCCGCAGGAATAGATTAGAAGTAAGATTTTCGACTAGTTAGGTTAGACTTTAATATTATGGTGTTTTTCTACCTCAGATTTGTGAAATGTCACACTGTCTCCAAGTGTTACAGTATTATAATAGTTTAAAACCATAATTAACTGTCTGTTTTCTTCCATTTTGACTCAAGAGAAAAAATCAACCTCTAAAACTTAAAGAAATTATGATTTGACCTTAATTGTGATAATTACTAATATAAATTTTTGTATCATGATAACATTTTGGTCATATAGCCCAGCCCTAGTACTTGCCATAGGTGTGTGCACAGCATTTTCCTGTCTAAACTGTGATTTTGAGTATGTTTACTTTCAGTTTTGCCTCTAAATAAAAAAAATATAATCGGGCAAATTTACTGATCATCTGACCACTCATATTTTCTTCTACATCAGACTATGTTGTAGCAGTGTTGTCATGTTAATCTGTCAGTTTGGTGTGTGGTCAGAGTGAGTAGAAATGATGACTAAAACTGTAGAAATAACACACACATTGAGCACGGAAATAGTAGGTTAACAAAATCTTAGCTCAAGTTCCACTTACTTGCTTTTTCCTGATAGCTTTCAAATCATCTTACAGTCTTCATCAGTGGATGGAGTTTGCTGTGTTGTCATTGAAGATGGATCACCTGTTATCATCTGTCACCATGTAACCAACTGAGCTATCTCCATGACAACTGAGCAAACTCCATCAGATGATGAGGAGCATGAGACGCAGTTGAAAGCTCTAGAAAAAACAAAACAAAACAAAAACTCGGAAGTGGAATAGTGGCTGTAATAGATCAGAATATTTGTTTACATCAACAGAAATAATTACATGAATAGCAAAACAGTAACATAACATGTATATTAATAACTGCACCATCTCAAACAGCTACACAAGTCAACAATATCCAAACAAAGGATAGTAAATACAAGTATTATCAATGATGTCATCAGCACCTTGTTGATATCTGTTACTGATAAATAACAGCAACTGAATGAACATAGACACACAAACATCATCAGCAAATATTAACAACGACTAAGAAATTCCAGCTGCATGAATAATCACTACCAACTTGATGGTTAATGACATCCCCAGTCCAACATCAACAAACAAAACAAACCAAACAAACAAAACTACAATGACAACAGCAGCCAATCACAGTTCACCATGCAGAGAGAAAGATGAGGAGAAATAGATGGACAGATGAATAGAGGATAAGCTTAGGACATACTGTAAGTGTTCACATTTCACTAAATGGAAAAATGTAAATGTAAATGTGTACACATTCAGATATTACACATATGAAGTATCTAACAGTGCTATACTCCAGCGCATACACCACACACACACACACACACACACACACACACACACACACACACACACACACACACACACACACACACACTGTTTAACATAGGCTGCAGTCCAGTGAAGTTGGTTTTGTCACATAGCAAACAATCATCTTTTGTTCTATTTATAAAATGCTATTTATAACAGCAATGAAGGAAAAGAAACTTTCAAATCTCCATCCACAGTCAAAAAGAGGAGCTGTTGGAGCGAAACAGGGACACACAGGGAGATATACTGTCTGGACATAAAGAGGGAGATATAGAGAGACATAAAGACAGAGGAGGTGGAGGGGCTCTGCAGTCCCAAACAGTGGAGAATAGTGCCAGCAGCAGCAGGAAGTAGAAATATCAATTAAGGGCAGCGTGCCCTAGATGGCACGGTGATGTTCCCACAATGCATCACCATCATCACCACCACTTTACTTTCTGTCTCTGTCTCACAAACATGCACTTTGTCTTTCTATAGGCCTCCCTGGGAAGACTTTCTATCTAACCTCATCTAACCTGAACCCAGAGTCCAACACATGGAGCTATTCCAAAGTTTAGCATACACTGAGGTGAGTAACACTCAGGTAACATTTGCTCTCAAGGACTATTTTTTTGTGTGTGTTTTGCACTTGTTCTTACTGTGATACCTCCTGCTGAGAGCTGCCGACCTGAAGCTCACACACACACTGACACATGCACACAGTGAACACACTCCTGTTGGTACTGAATTATTGAATAGTGAGCAACAGGGACGCACACAGAATACACACCAGGGGAGGGTAATAAGACACCGAGGACAGCCTCATGTACATGCACACACACACACACTGCCAGCATGAGCTAATACCAGCGAGATTAATCCAGCGTTAGAGGACAGAAAATGGCACGTCACACACTGAGGAGGGGTGTTAAGACCCTGAACAGAGGAGGTGTTTAAACGCGTGCACACAAACACACACCCTGGCCAGTGGAGGGACGGGTGACCCAGCGTGAGGAGACAAAACATGATGGGTCAGAGTCAGATCTGTGACATCACATCCTGTCAGCACAGATTGCACAGACTGTTTCTGCGTCAGCATTTTTGAGCTGACGCAGAAACATTCAAAACCACAGTGAGACTTAGACTACTGTCTTAAGCTTCAGTTCTCCCACATGTGCTGCTGCACCTGAACACAACGCTGCTGCTGGTGAAGGTGACTTGTCCACCCTGCAAACACTGTATCTCAGTTAGAGTCACTGTTAGTGCTGACAGTTTCTCCCTGGCTGATCATCCCATCAGCTGGCACATTTCGGACAACAACAAATGTTTGATTGGTTCCATGCTGCTGCTTTTATTTTCTGTTCTCTGCTTCACAACACTAATCAAAACTCTCATTTGTTCCCAATTCTGCAACCACCTCTCCTCTCCTCCCTACTCTCCCTCATCCCGCTCTTCCATGCAAATCGCAGATCACTCCTCCATCCCACACACACTCCCTCCTCTTCCCCTTTTCTGCTGATGCATCAGGTTCAAAGATCCGTCAGCAGCTCTGGTTAACGTGTGGCTGCAACATGGCCGACTCGGATCATTGAGTCCCGTACTGGTCTGCATCCAAAATGTGTATGTCTGTGTTTCATATCCGGTCCACACATACACACACACCCCGCCAGCTAGGTGTCCATCCTTCGTCATTACACAACATGACTGAACTTCCTTCTATTCAGGGGAAGTTTTCCTAATCCCCACACAGTTAATCCCAATCTGCATCAGCCTCGTGTCTCCCCCTCCAGGCTGCCATCCAACCAGACCCAGACGCAGCTCATTCCTCACAGCAGGGAAACAGACAGACGCTGACAGGGACTGACTGCCAGAGGTTTATGGCGTGTCAAATATTAATCATAGCATAGGAAATAAATAAAACACATTACAGGGGTTGCCATGAAACTACTAGATTCATTAAGAAATACTGAACATATTAACACCCAGCAGCAATACAGCTGCAAGTACTCTGTATGCAAACCGAAGTCATTTTGCACATACTGTGTGATAGAGACATTCTAGTGGTTTCTTATTGTGGTTACTATGACAAGGATTAAAGCAGCAAAAACGATTAGTGCAAAGAGTTCTACAACATAAAAAGTCATACAACGTCAAAGTTGTAGATAAAAAGTCTCTTGAAGAAATGTTACAAAAATGCCCCACCATATGAAATGATACCATAAAGGTGATTCCCAATCAGGGTTACCCATACCCCTGGGGAAACTTCCCTTATCAAGGTAAAAAAAAAAAAAAATTGCCATTGTATTGCAACAGCTGTAACACCTGAACACAACATGTTTCCACTGAGAGTGCATGAAAAGTAGTTAGCAAGGATGAATGGTTGTAAACAGCTAAAAGTACTGGATATAACCACACTGTTCAAATAGTTAACTAAAAGTAATGAGTTAATAGCGAACATAGTTAGCTTAAAGTGACGGATAAAAATTTGAAATGGATAAAATGGATAAACGTGAAATAACTAAAAGTAATAGCTAAAAGGTTGAATTGGTTAATTTAGCTAAAGGTTAATAGATAAAGAGTTGAAATAATTAGCTAAAAGTAATGGATACATATTGAAACCGATGGTTAAATAAATTGATAAGCACTGTTAGCTAAAAGTAATGGATGAATGGTTGACATAGTTATCTAAATGCATTTAACAGTTAAAATAAAGAGCTAAAATTGATAATTTGTGAATTAACTTTAGCTAAAAGTCAGAGAAAACGATAAATAGTTGAAACGGGAAAAGTAACGGATAAGAAGTTCAAATAGTTAGCTAATGCTAAAAGTGTATATAGTTAGCTAACTTTAAAAGTAACGGATAAATGAATGAAATCGTTAAAGGTAACGGATAATGATAATAAAAATCTAAATTAATGCATAGGCAGATTAAATTGTTAGCTAAAAGAAGTGAATAAATGATTGAAATAGCTAATAGTATTAACATATGGTTGACTATTTAACTAAGTCAATGTGTAACAGTAATGTTGTTATGAAGTCATAGTTGAATGCCATGAAGAACCATTAGGGGACTGTAATTTCACTCAGCACAACAGAGCCATACAGGAATATTACAGACACATTACACATTACGTTATACAAACAGACTGTTATTACAGTGATGCCATGATAGAGAAGAAATATTAGCCATTGATGTGATTAAACCCCCCTGCTGAGCAACCAGAGGAAGCCAACATTATACTACGGCGAGATCAAAGAGGAAATGTGTACAACAGAGTGTGTTAGGTCAGTGCTGAGGCACATTTAATCCCTACAGTAGTATCACTGGAATACTGTAACAATGCCAATAAGTACAGTAAGGTCACTGTAAACTCACTATGGAGCCCCCCATATAAACTGAATCCCAGTGGGAATATAACTGGAATATCAGAGAGGTATCTAAGGTGAAGTTAGCAAAAGCCGCGTGTACTCACGTGCCGAGGACTTCTTTAAAATCAAAAATCTTCTTGATGTCGTCGACTTGTTTTTTCCACGTCTCTCCTCTGCCGGTGTCTCCGTTCTCCCGAGCCATGGCGCTGCTTTACCGGCCCAAGTCCGACCGACACTGGGCTGCGGGAGGAGGGATGTAAAAAAAATTAAATAAAATAAAAAGGGAGAGTAATTTTTTTTTAAAGAATGAAGCCGAGCTGTAAGTGAGAGGTCTGGGGAGTCCCGGTGGTCTATGCTCTACTGCTGCAGGACCATGTGAGTCCTCCTGCAGGTTACCGTGTCCCTGCTGCCTCCCTCCTCCTCTTCCTCTCTCTCTCGCTCTCTCGCTCTCTCACCCCCTCCTCTCAACCTCCCCCCTCCTTTCTCCTCTCCGGCCGTCTGGACAGCAGTTGTCAAAGTCACGACAAGATAAGAGCACTTCTCGTCAAAACTTTCAGAATAAAAGCCCGTTGACTTACACAATGTAGCAGAATGAGAATGAAAACGATAGATAATATTTAAAATGTCGTTTACATGTTCCAATAATGACAGCTGGGTGTATATATTACTACTATTATTACCATTACAGGAACTAACAATATAAAATCATAAATCATAAAAACATAGACAAAGATCATTATGTTTTTTTCAACTTACTAGAAACACAAAATAAACAGCTGCATCAGAAAAATCAAAGCAGGAAATCTGGATCTTAAAAGCACTCTAACACAATAATCATAATAATCATAAAACCATTAAGATATAATAAAATCACAACATAATTTAGATTGTGGCCACAAACAAAATGATTTGTAGAATGTTTAGTTTGTAATGGTCTAGGATAATTAATTGGGCTGTTTCTAATGTTTTCTGATAAGCCCTAAAGATTTCTGTTAATTTTTTGTGGTGTATTGCTTTGAGATAATTTATGTGCTTATTATAATTATTATTATAATGATCAAATAAAACTCAAATGCAAAGTAATACTTTGCTTCCAGCAAAGAGAACAATTTCTCCTGTCCAAAACCCTCTATTTTCTTTTTTTTTTTTAAACCTAAAAATGTAACAGGTATGCTTACTGCTGTTAACAATTCTATTCCAGTTAAAAGCAATTACTCGTCTCTATTGTGCTTTTATGTTGAAGGTAATATCCCTCAATTTCCTGTACCACGCCGGTTACGCATGTCGAACTTGACCGTGGACCTGCTGCCACCTGCAACTGTCGAATTGGCGTTAATTGCACGTTTTCGGGGTTTCCTCTTCTCCACTAAGATGATTATGTGTTATAAGATCCTCGTTTCCTCTTCTTAAATCTCTACACTGAGAATATGTACTGTATAATTACCTATAAACCGAGCCTTATTGTGGCAGTGCATGTTGTTATGGCAATAAAAGGAGCTGATGGGATGCTGCTCATCCATCCTGTCCGACAGAGAGAAGTGTGTATGTGTGTCTGGTCGGGACGTGTCAGCAGTAAATTCGCAATGCGCCAACTTGCTGACAACAGCCATCATGCATCCATCACAATTTAGGATCCCTGAAGGCGTCTGCGTGGATCAGCACAGCCGAGCGGGGATCAGCAGTGACCCCGGCTGCAGCTGCACGTTCACCTGGGTTTAACCGGCCCGCATAACACCTGGATTACAAAGTTTCAGTTTGCAGAGCAGCTCTTCCTCAGCAGCAACCAAGGAAAACTCCTCTCCCTCCTCCCCCCAGCCCTCCCATCCCCCCCTTGCCCCCCCCCCCCATCCTCATCCTTTACTCTGAGTCAGCAAATCTGACCTCCTCCCTGATGAAAGATGATTACCCAGCTGCAAAGGAAGGAGGAGAGGAGAGAAGAGGAGGGCATGAAAGAGATCGTTAAAGAGAGGATGAAGGTCGAGGGAGACGAAGGGGCAGACTTCTCACTTACATCTTAAAACACGGCCATAAACTGTAGTTGGGCACACATACAGAGATCATTTCAGCAGCTGGGTTCATAAGAGGAGCCAAGAACCAATGAGAGACATTTTAGCGAGCTGAGTAACTGATATCCTGATATTTCTTTTCACAGCAACCATTTCAGCCTTTTGTTCCCATTGCTCAGACTGTGTGCAGAATGCTTTGGCTGCTGAAGTCAATCATACAAATATATTTATCCACAGATGAAATTTTTCTTAAGCCTATGTCATCCAGAGATAAGCATTTACACATCTACCACAGCAAAGTGAGAGCTAATTTCATCCCCTTAGCTAATCCAGATGAGGCTCAGGTCACAGCCATAAACCACGGGTCTTTTTACAGAAGGCATTTTGACATGTCACAGTACGAAAAGCACAGGTGTCAATTATAAAATAGATTATGGCTGAATTTATGGTATTGTGCACGCTGGCTCCCTGCCATGGTTTACTGGGATACTTGAATAGAACAGAGCCATTGTTAATGTTATTATTAGCAATACCAGTGCTTTTCCTACAAGCCAAAATGTCTGCTGTGGAAAAGGCCAATCATATAACTTCTCTAGATATCTTTCCTTAAGGAGGAAATGATGTCACTCCATCAGTGGGAGATGCAACAAAAACAGAAACTTCTAACCTTTATGGTCAGTTTTATAATGGATTAGACTATAGTTGTTAATTTGGTAAATTTCCTAACTGATTCTACTTCTTTTCAAGCAAAAAAACCCAAAAAACCTTAAGTGTTATTATGTTGTTGTTGGCTGCAGACTGAGGTTCATCATTGGTCTAGTTTTATAGTTACCATTAAGCCGCCCCAGAAAGTGCAAATGAAGCACTAGAGTTAAAAATACGCCCACAACATTTTGCGGTTTTCCTTTAACACCACAAACCCAGGGTACAGATATCAGCTGTGAAGCTCATCCTCCATCGCAGGTCAAACTGGGACACCACCTCCAGGTCTGGATGGTATGTTTACAGCCAGATTTCATTTTCATAATGATGATTAATATGAAACATTCCCCACAATATGTGCCTTGTATACTGTTGCCTGTGCACAGTGTTTCACCTGGGGAGCTGTAACTCTCATCGCACCAGCTCTTTCCATCTCCCTGTAATTGCTCTATCAGTCCCCTGAAGGAAAAAAAAAACCCAAAATGAACTGCCCTGCACCGTACATGCACAGCTCATTTAGCTCCCAGCACAATGAGAGCTTGTGTAAAAGCACAATCAATTTCTAATGTGCTAGTTTACTGCACCCACCAGACTGACAGCCGAGTCAATACACGACAAGAAATTTAATGGTGTTTTTTGGAGCAACAGTCTACAGCAATGCATGATGGGAAAACAGGACTCGAAAAGAGTGCCCGGAGCGACTCGGAGCAATGACTGTGTCAAAACTGCTTAGAGGAAATTGGCAGGGGGAGATGGAGGGGAAGGGGTGGCTGGGAAGAAAAAATTAAAGGTGACTAAAGTGATGACCGGCTTAGTGTTAAATAAAGAAGTCTGTCACAGCCTCATAACACGCCAACACAGAGGTACAATGAAATGTGTATGTGGACTAGTTCATTTTGAATCCAGAGACACTATTTGGGCTGAAATTAAGTCACATAAACTAATATACACACTTAAAGTAGAAAAGCAGGCATTCTTTACAGTTTTAGTGAATATCCCCTGCAATAACACAATTTTCCCCAAAACAAATCATTTAATCAAAACTGAAACAACAGACCATTCGACACTGCAGAGGCCTCCCTCCCCCCATCTCACAGAGCCATTACGACTGGCAAGACAGCTCTCAGCAGAGTCGGAGGCAGAGAACAAGTCAACAGAAAATGAATCCTCAAAGAGCCGTTAACATGATCTGTTAATTTAAGATGTTCCATTAAACTAACGCAAGAGAGCTACTTAAGAAACCTCGGGTACACCACGTACTGTTACCAGGAGAGAGCGTGAGAGAAAACAGGCTGAAATAAAAAACATAAGCTCAAACGGGACAGAGGGTAAAGAGTCACTTCATGCAGAAAACATTATGTGGAGGACTGTTGACACTAGCAGCTATTCTTCAGGTTTCAGGGGAACTGTGTCACTGTGGAGCGTTCTCCTCCTCTTCCTCCTCCTCCTCAGATTCTTCCTGCTGACTTTTCGTCTGTGGAGAGGAGAGAAGAGGAAACTTTAAGACACACCCTGTACTCAATTTTATACCCAAGTCTGATTCTAACCATGTTTGGATGTGAACTAGAATCACAATGGGATAGAGGTTCTCTGAATTCAGGCATTAATGGACTCTATTGTCATCCATTCATACACCTACAGGGTGGGGGCTATAGCCAGTTCCGGCTGACATTGGGACATCAGTTTCTACAATAATCCTGAGTTCCCTTCAATCACTGGGGGCAGGAACCACAATAGAAGCAGCTATTTTATTGCAAATACATAGAGGGAAACAGTCAGCTCACTGTGCCTATGCCTGTATTGTCATAAATGTCTCCTCTATAAAATTCCAAGGACATCAAGTGCAATGGCCTCAGAATTTCATCTAGTATGAACATGTGAATGCCGTTTGAATCATGCGTGGAGGTGGCAGAGTCCGCCACTGACAACACAAACTACTTTACAGAGAGGCAACTAATCAATGTAAATACCTTTGGTGGCTATAGTAGAAAATGTAAGCCATAAAAAACTGTGTCCAATATGATGAAATTTTTAAGGATTATAGCTTTAGGGTTTGGGGTGGATCAAGGTTATAAATAATAAAACACACTAAAACACTTGGTTAACATTAGAGAAAGATCATGGTTACAGTTAATTAAGAGGTGAACGTTAAAGGTGCCCTATGGATCTCTTTTGTAAACAAATAAAAGTTATGTTTACATACAGTGTTACTCACCATAATTAATCTATTTGTTAGCTTAATACTCTTTTGGAAATGATGATGAGATGTAAAAATATTAAGCAAATCTCTACTGAAATCATTTAATTTATTTTAGTATCTGAATGATTGGCAAACAAGATCTGAAAACCAAGCCAAGAGGAGAATGTGACTACTCCACTACACCTAAAGCCTGAAAGCCAGCTGGTGAAGCTATTTGAACGTCCTACCAGTTTGAGGAAGTCAATGAGTTTGTAGGCGTCTTCTCCGGTGGAGAGGTCCACAAAGTCCCGTGGGATCCTGTAGCTCAGACAGGGACTGGGCTGCACCGTCACCTCGCTGTTTGTGTAGCGGAATGCCGGGCCCTCCTGCACATGTACAGATACCATGTGGTGATTATGAAACTGGTGTCAGTCTTGATTGAACGTACTTGAGCTTAAGACTCAAGTTCAGTGTTACCACACTCATCAAATACAGACATATTCCATCTCAGCCAAGCCTTTATCCATGTACAAATAGACAGTCAACTAAATTAATGTGATGGCTGACCTGTTGGTGGGCGATTTCTCCACCAGACGTCAGCTCCTCCCAGCTGAACAGCAGTGAGTCTGTCACCTCTCCGAACGGGTTCAAGTCGATCAGCCACACTCTGCCCTGCAAAACACACACAATAAAATGAGTGTAACACAATTTGCAAGGGGCATATTTGAAAACGGACTAAATCAGAATTCATTAGTATACTTACTTGGCTATCTCTGTAGACATCAAACACAACTGCAAAACAGAAAAAAAAAGAATATAAACCACTACATTATGTAATAATTTAATATTTACATTACTTTGATAAAGTAATGTAAGTATTATAATACAATATAATACAAACATAAAAAACATAAAGACTGTGGAAACTATTAATTCTGCCTGAAATTAAAATTTAAAAATCACAATCAAATGAAATATTACTTTACACATTTGATAAATCTTCCCATGAATTTTCTCCTGCTTCAACAACCCATTCAAATATAAATATTTCATGATTTTAAAAGTAAAAACAGAGTTGATAGAAGGTGTGCTTACAGTCTTCATCCAGAAATTTGTACTGGATGTGCTGGCTGAAGAATTCCTGTATGGCCTGACAGATCTGCTCCTCCTGCTTCAAGATGTGCTGGTAATACTGCGTGTAGTCTCTCTGGGATATAGCTGAGAGATCAGACAGAGTCACCGTCAGGCGAGCTACAATTGAATTTTATAACTGTCTCTAAATTAGCCTGCTGAATAAATGTACTCCTCAAACATTATTATATCTATGAAAGCCCTGAGAGGCAAGTGAGGATATTTTGTTTAGCCAGAATCAAGTCTGTGAAAACAGCTGACATTTTTTTCTACCTGCCTGCCCTGAGACTTTGTCTTTATATTACTTTACCTGACCTCCCAAAGCCTCTCTGGCAAAAATCAAAACACATTTCTAGACAGACGTGACAGTAATGTTACATAATTTGCTGACACAATATATGTACCTTGAGTTAAGAGTGCATGGAGAAATTAAAGATCACTTAAATGTGAGAAAAATATCAGTGCTTTTTGTCCTATGGAGACAGGAGTATGGTGATTTCCCATATGTCTGGGGACAAAGCGAAGACTGACGATGTGAGTGTGAGTGGGGGGGTTTTACCGATCAGTTTGTTTTCTTTGACAAAGCAGCGGAACTCTCCGCCAGGAATCAGCTCGCTCCACTTTCTCAGGACCAGCTGAGGACAAAAAAATAACACAAGTTAAAATCCACAGGGTGTGTGTGTGTGTGTATGTGTATATAGACAAAATTATGTACACAATGAGCATTACAGCAACTGCAACACAAATGAGGCCAATTGATTTAAGCATGAAGGATAAAAACACCTCATAGTTGAAGACTGGATCTGGGGAATCCTGATCGCTACAATGAAGGAATCTGCAAATAGAAATGCAAAACCAACATGAAATAAACATAATAACAATAAAATGCATGCTTCGTAGTATCACAAGTTCAACACAAAAGCATATATCACATGTATTTTCTCTACTCACACACACAGTTTTCTCAAGCAGCACAGCAGTAAATCACTTGCTGCGTTAAATGTTTGACATGCAGAGCACAGAAGCATGAAACACAAATCTACATCATAGTGATTTCTCCAGCTGCCACTTGTGTTTTACTGCAGATTCCAATCTGTCCATGCATAGCAAACATTGTAATTTTTTCATATTGATTGCTATATACAGTTGCTTCATAAAGTACTCAGACCCCTTCACTTTTTGAAGACTTTATTGTTTAGCAAACTTAATTTCAAATGGATAAAATTACCATTTTTCCCCATTAAGTCAGTGGCTTTGGGCAGTTTGTCCCATTCTTCTTTGCAGATGCTTTCAAACGCCATCAGAAGTGTCTGTAAATGGACATCTTCAGGTCTCTTCACAGACATTCTATCGAGTTTAAGTCTGGGCTTTGGGTTGGCCAACTGATGACTGATGGGCAAAACTGGCAATTTTATCCTTTTAAAATCAAAATTACAACCCCAGTAAAGTGTGGAAAGGGTGAAGGGGGTCTGGACACTTTCTGAAGCCATTGTAAATGCAAAATAAGCCACAATAATTGTTTGTGTGTGTTGGTATTGTTGGGTAGTGAGGCTTACGGCTGCGTCAGGTCGTGGGTGATGAAGTCTGAACTTTTGAAGAGCAGAAATATATCACTGAGACTGTGACACTGCAGGGAACTGTTCAGAGCAATCCAGTTAGCATCCTGGAAGAGACACAGACACACACATTCATACACAAACACAAGTTATGCCTCACTGCTTAACGCTGTAGTACAAAATGCAGTCCTTGTTTGCCAGTGTGCTGAAATGTACAAGGTTTGTAGCAACAAATAATTTGTCAGTTTTTTCCATTTTTCATAAAGCAGCTGAATGCAGTGTCTCACCCGAGGAGCACTCCAATTGAGTTTGGGAAAGACACGTCCACCCAGGGCATTTATGGCCTCCAGTACTTTAGAGGTGAATTCTGGGAACTCAGGAGCCTGGCAGACACAATCATCATTGCATTATTATGTTATATACATGGGGGTAACATGTTACGCACTCATTTTAATTGCAGGAGCAGTTATGCACAATAAAAGTAAAGAGGAAGGCTTCACACTTATGTAAATATAGATTTTAAGCAGTGAAATGTTTTATCAGGTAAATGCATTCAACATGTGATAGATCTTGAGGTTCATTTTAACAAGAAACAGTTAATGTCCTTACTGTGACAGTGCTGGTTGTCTCATCATCTGACCACTAGAGGGGAGTAGAGAACAAGATTTAATACAGTTTTGACTAAACTGTTAAACTGTTGATGCTCTCTCTCAGATTGTGCATCCATCAGACAAATTAGTTATATAAAAAGATGGCTAATTCATGAAAAATATGACATTCCCACTTAATACATTTCTAAAAACAGACTTGAAATCTTCACAGAAAATGTAGGATTTTTAAATATATTTTGTTAGTTTAGTTACTCACTAATGTTTCACTGCAAATTAACTCTTCATTTTAAAAATAAGAACTTTGATTGCTGTTCCTATACCTGAATGTCTTCCTCTGCATCTGAGTGGCTGTTGTTAGTGTGTGTCTGCTGTGTGTTATGGTCACTGTAGAGAAGAGAAACCACAGAGGAAAACTAGTCAATGTAGCAGCCGCATTACAAAATAGACTCACACACACACACTTTCCTGCTACAAACAACCCCACAGCAGCTTTACACTGATGCCTGTCAAACGCAGCAAGTCACCTGACTCACATGTAAGTACTAAAAGAGGAGCAGCATCCTGAGATGGAGCTGAATCTCTCCACCCTGTGTTTGAGTGTTTGTGTGTGTGCGTGTGTGGCCTCATACCTCCCAGAGACTACCAGTGTCCCATCGTCCAGTAAATAGTCTATTACATTCTGAGGCAGTGGGAGAATCAGACTGTAAAATGATAAAAAGGATCATTTCAAAGTATGAACACATGTAATGTAAATACTAGCATAAACAACGGACAACACCAGACAGAGGTAGAAAGAATACGGAGGTCGAAGAAAACTGTTCTGAAAAGGATTTAAACACAACTGTTTAGTGATACACACGTTAAAAAACTAAAGACAGGCAGTAAGATAGAGATGGCAGCTATCTGTTTTCTGTCTGGTAGCTAACGTTAGCTGTCGGCTCAATGGGCTGCGTTTAACCGCAACAACAATGAAATTATTTCCTCCTGGATTTCTGAACAAACGGCAGGTGTATACCTTTTAATAGTATGTTTCTTGAATATCGGATACCAAACCGAAAACTGACAGTTGACAACTTGCTCCTTCTTCATGCTGCAATATCCTGTAATGGAAAAGTGTCCATCACTAAATATCGTCCGAAACACTAATATTTTGTTGGAGCTGTCGAGGGCATTTTGAAATTTTGGAGCAATGTTTATCTATATTTGCGCTGTTATTGATTATTTTTGTGTTTACAGATAAAATGGATAAAGAGTCGAAAAACTGTTGATTTTATTTCTGGAATTAAGTGGTAATTTAGTGTTTTCAGATGGGGAGCTCTTTTTGAGGTGCACATGTGGGCGTGGTTGAAGTAAAACCCGCTGACTTGCGACATAGATCGCTTATTATAAAGAATTGTCACTCAAAACCTTAAAAACTAAAGCTCAACGTCAATCCTCATTCTTACAACAGACTACAAAAATCTATTTCAAAATGTGACATAATCATAATGAACCTCGCTAATATTGCTAAAAAAAAAACCCATAATCAATATATTAGGAGGCACTGCATTTGAATAGGCACATTTGCTGTTTATTGTAAATTATTGCATTTTATATGAAAACTGTAGTTAGAACAACTGTTACTGAATCTATTGAATAAACAAGTGATAGAAGTTATTCCAAAACACTCAGTATTAAATCATTCATACGTGACTCTGGTGACGTTCGCGGTAACCGGAAGTGATAGCAGAGTGACACCTCTGTGTTTCGGTCCTATCTCTACTACTTACACACGGTTGAGATTTCACGTGAGTTAAGTTTAGTCTTTTTCCGTTTTACGTGATTGTTTAAAGTTTAAAATGCACGAGCTCCCAGCCCTCTTAGTGATGATAAAGTGTACAGCAGCTAGCTAAAGTAAAATTAGCAAAGGAACCAGCAGAGAAGCTTAATGTGGTAATGTAACGGGCGGTGTTGAACTTGGTCAGAGTTCCCTGGCTGTAGCAGCTAATTGAGCAACTCATGATCAGAAACGTCTTGGCTCGACAGCGTTAAAACTGTGGCTACAACTCTGCATTTTGTTTAAGTTCTCAGTTGAAGCTGTTTTGACTCGTGTTCTGTTCTGGGTTGAATCTCTCTAACTCGTCTTCAAATCCATTTTCAGCTGTCCAGATATTAACAATGAGCAGCTCTGAGGAACCTAAAGTGACCACAGCTCCACACATAGTGAAAGAAGAGGTACGTCTGTTTTGAACGTTTCTACAACAGGTTTGCTTGATAAAACTGGATGTCACCTGTAATAACACAAGGCTATAATTACACCTGCAGTCTAATGCTAATTGATACAATCACACTGCAAAAATACAAGTATTTGTAAGACTGTGTCTCCATTATATCACAGAGCTGAATCAACACCTCTCTGATGGAGAAGTAAAACTGAATATAATTGCAGGGCTTTTGTATTGGATCTCTTTATGTCATAGTTTCACAGATCACCATAGACACAAAGCATCCAAAAAATCACCATCATCACCAACTATTATAATGTTTCCCCTCAATCTATCAGTGAATAAAAATGTTAAATCTCATACAAAGTCAAAGTCAATACAAAGTCTATGTTTGTGACACATTTTTCAAGTCACAGCTCCTTTTATTGAGCTGTTTAGCTGTAAAGTATTGTGATGTGTACAGGCATTAGATACTGGTCAGGTCATCTTAGCTCAGTGTATCCATGCTGCTCTCTGTGTTCCAGCTCATGGCAGCAGGAAAATGGGTAAAACTGGAGAAAACAACATATGTGGACCCAGCTGGAAACACCAGGTAGCGCTCTATCATTCATTAATATGGTTTAAAAATCAAGCAATTCCCCTTTGCGCTGGTTTCAGTCCCTGTTTTCATCCACTAGAACCTGGGAGACTGTGAAAAGGACAACAAGGCAAAGCAACACAGAAGCAGATGGTGATCATAGCCCCCCCCCCCCCCTCCCCTGGTTATTCAGCGTGTGATTGAGTTGTTCAGGTTGTAACACAGTTTATTTTTCCCCAGGTGTGGGAATCATCGCCCTCCTGAAACGGACGCTCCACAAAGACTGTGTGGTGATGGTGAAGCAGTTTCGTCCTCCTATGGGATGCTGCACTCTGGAGTTTCCTGCAGGTCAGACAGTTTTTCACTCACAGTTATGGAAATCAGTTTGATTGACACAGGGATTTTCTGTTGTCATAGCTTTGTTTTCTGACACTCAGTATTGTTTTCTGTCTCTGCTGTGCTCAGGGCTGATTGATGACGGTGAAACTGCAGAGGCTGCAGCACTGAGGGAGCTGAAGGAAGAAACTGGCTACAAAGGGGAGGTAGTAGGAGTCACTCCAGGTATTCTTACACAGAGACAAACTCTACATTTGATTGCATTAGCTGCCTCTACCACCTGTATCTTATCTCTTGTATATGTTGGAGAGGTTTAGGGGTACCACACTGGTTTTTATCTTCCAGAACTACAATGCAAGCGATAGATTTTTGAAAGTCTGGGAGGTGTGTAAGTATGCAGTGTTTTGTAATGTCACTGATTTGATTGTAGTGACCTGCCTGGACCCCGGGCTGTCCAACTGCACCACCCAGATTGTCCTGGTCAACATCAATGGGGACGAAGCCGAGAACATTAACCCAACACAACAGCTGGGTGAGAGGACTCGTTCATACACTCACTCACTACATTTGCATGCATAGAATCTTCAGGTTTTATAGTCTCTAATATTCCCATCTTCTCTTGCATTCTTCCACAGGTGATGGAGGTGAGTTATGTTTCATACGTTTTCATAAATATTCTATTTTCTGTCATAAAACAGATCATGACACAAGCCTCTTATCTCTCTCTCCAGAATTTGTAGAAGTCATTCTTTTACCTCTTGATGAATTCCAGACGAAAATAGACGGTGAGACTTTTTCTGAGTGAGGTTATAATGAGCAGTACAGACCATGTCACAAAAATACGCTAACGTGCACTTTGCTTGCAGATCTGCTGAAGAAAGAGAAAATAGTGGTGGACGCTAAAGTTTACATCTTCGCCATGGGGATGGTTCAGGCCTTCTTCAAACCGAGGGAGCTCCCTGTGCTGAAGCAGTAACATTCAGGACAAGAGTGAGAGGAAGAAATAGTCTTTTCTGTTACACAGGGCTCCTACACAGGACTGGAAAATTTGGAAATGTACTGAAAAGAAAACTAAGGATTTCCAAATGCTATTAAGACATTGTCTGAGGAATTTAAATATTTGTGTCTCTGAAATTTAATAACCATCCATACAGCAGTATGGCAGAACGCAAAAAACCTTGAAATCAAATTCTGAAATTAGAGTCTTGGATTTAGAAACTGAACCTATGAAGGAGCCCTGGTTACACTAAATGTACTGGACCACTTTTTGCTCTCTGGCTGGAAACATACTCTGGTGGCCAACTGTCAAATTATTTGCACACTTAAAGCAGAATATGTTTCAGGCTTTAGTCTTGTATGCCTTAAGTGACTAGCAGTCATTTCCAGGTTTTTATGAGAGTATAAGTAGTATAATGGGATGCAATTTATTGTAATTTTATTTAGTGATTGTTAAACATTCCTTACATGTGCTAACATACTGTTTTGCTGAATTAATGGAGGGGAAAAAACCAACCTATAAAACTTCAATGGTAAATGTGAGGTAGTGGTATCAGTCCCTCAGAATCAGTGAACAGATAAATCAGTCAATTTTGATTTTGTCTGAAGGCGTCCTGGTAGCTGAAGGAATTCACTAACTAGCTTTAGAGAAAGTAAATGAGCCATCACACAATAACACCTGTAGTGTGATGACAGTAACATATTAACAGTGTTAATAATACGAGGGGTTTTTACTTTTGGCTCCACTGTAATGTACAACAGAGGTACTGTACTGATGAAGGCAGGAAGTGATTAACAGCCTCCAACCTCATTATGGTGCAATTAACTGGACACTGATATTGTACTTACCCTAGAAACTAGAGATTACTGACCAATGAATAAATGTGATACAGCCTTTGCTCTTACAAGAATCTTCTGTCTCAAACTGACTTGTCAGCAACAACTGATCCAATGATAGAAGGGAAAGTACTTTTGCCGGGTGAGTGTGTCCACCCTACAGGTCATAGTCCCTTTGGGTGTACCATTCATTTGCAATACATGGACACTGGTCCTGCAGCAGGTGAGCAGGACATCATGGGCTGCTTATTCTCACTGGAAATGAATAAATATTTTAGAATTAATAACCTCAGCAACACAACAGATGAAGAATTCAGCAATATATATCTCTTGCATATAGTGGTTCCATGGTGTAATGGTTAGCACTCTGGACTCTGAATCCAGCGATCCGAGTTCAAATCTCGGTGGAACCTGCTTTTAAAAGGTCGCTGGTCGTACCACTCACAATATGTGATGCACAATCAGAAAAGCATGAAGTGATTATGAGCATTATTTACTCACATAAAACTTACAAGTTTTCTCAAATGTTTTGTTTGAATATGAAAGTGATCCATTATCAAATTAAATATGCACTAATTTGCATTAAAGTCAAGAACAGAAATCTGAACATTAGATAAAGCCAGGTTCAAAACTGTTGTTGACTTTAGAGTCAAAGGTTCTGACACAGATACCCTCACACCTTATCACTGCTGAGATGAAAAGATGTACTGTCAGAAGTGGGATTCGAACCCACGCCTCCAGAGACTACGACCTGAACGCAGCGCCTTAGACCGCTCGGCCATCCTGACTGTGTCTGCTGCTTTTCCTGAGGGTGAAAGGGAGCAGATTAATCAGTGTGTTTGTTTTATTGTATTTTTTGGTGGAGTGGGGTGAGGGACAGAGTTGAGGGCCAAACTAAGATTTTTTCCATCCTACCCCCCTAAAATAATCACACTGCATCTCATAATGAAATCAGAGCAACCGTAGACACAGTCAGGATGGCCGAGCGGTCTAAGGCGCTGTGTTCAGGTCATGATCTCCCTGGGCGTGGGTTCGAATCCCACTTCTGACAGCACATCTTTTCATCTCAGCAGTGTCAGTCTGTGCTGCTGCTGTAAAGAATGGTCATTAGATACATTAAACTGTAACTGTGAACAGTTAGAAAATGGTGTTTCAAAACAATGGAATCATTGTGGCACACTTGTTTGTGAATGTAGCGTGACACGTGTGTTGACCGCTTTAATCACAGTGAAAAGTTATGTCATTGTCATTGAAGTGTCTCACAGACATCCCCTTGTAGTGGTTCCATGGTGTAATGGTTAGCACTCTGGACTCTGAATCCAGCGATCGAGTTCAAATCTCGGTGGAACTGATTTTAACAAGGGTTGACTGCTGCATGCACAAAATCTGGTATTTAAACACTTCCTATCTGAAAACAATGAATTGGTCACAAACGATGGGGTATTTTATTCTCAATGAAATCAATAAAAAACTAATAATTAATGTAATTCCTCTACCACTGAAAGTCAGAAAATAATGCAAACAAACCAGCTAACAAAAAAATCAAGATGCAGTTTTTTCCTTTTTTTGTCAATGAGTCTGGTAGTGATATAGTAATGTTTCTGGTTAAACAAGAAGATCTTGCTCTTTAATAAAAATTATTTCTTGCTTGTTTAGTATTACGGTGGTCAGGGCTGCCATAGTGGTCACCTCCAGGCGACTGGGAGGTCAGCCATCAGTGGCGGGGCCCTGTCTCCCAACCTGAACCGTGTCAGGCCCTCATCAATCATTTACGCCATAAGACATGGGAAAATAAGGCCCTAGTTCAAAGCGTGCCAGAGTTATCCTTTAAGTGACCAACAATGACATTCATGTCCCTATGCTGTCAAGCTGGTAAGGAGGCAATACACCCGCTGCACAAGGTCACAAAATACCAGTCATGAGATGATATCTTTGATCTTGTATTGTGATGGTTGCTTTTCTGGACTCAGACTCCAGTGATATGAGTTTGATCTCAGTGGAACCTTCTTAGAGAGTGAATTGGAATGAAAAGACCATGGTGAGTGTTGTTACATTCACACTCGAGCCTTAGTGCTCAGTTCAGATCCTCGCCCCCCGTGCCACTGGAGTCATATCAGAGCACCAGTGGCAGACTGAGACCACTGAGGAGCACTATAAAACGTGCTGTCACGACCTGTCCCTATTGTGACTTTCATTTCCTGCTGTTTAAATCACTTCAGTCTTTTTGTGTCTTTTGTGGTTTTACTTCCACTGCCTCTATGTATTTCCTCACCTGTTTTTCTATCACACCTGTGTCTAATTTAATCAGTAACACATGTATATATGTAGTCCTGGTCTTCCCTGTTTAGTTCGGTGGAATATTGTATTTATATTGGAAGCAGGTGCACAATTAAATTAAAGATTAAACATTAATCATTTATTATTATTATTATTATTATTATTATTAACTATTATTAGAAGATTTTCAATACCTTTGGTCCTGATAAGTTGGTTAACCTAGGATAAAGCAGTCTTTTCAGTGAGAGAGGGTGAAATGTAGGTTACATTTACAATCACTAAACAAACTGTTATATTTATATACTATTTCATACCAAACTGATTAACATATAGCACTCTTGTGTATATTGGTTCCATGGTGTAATGGTTGCTTTCTGGACTTTGAATCCAACGTCCGAGGTTGATGGTGGAACCTGGTTTTAAGTTTGGTTAAAGACAAAGCGGGTGTGGAAATACTATCCAAGAAATCCACCTTAAGTAATCTAATGTACATTGGTGTGTTTCAAGGTTCACCCACTATGAGCACTGTACAGCAGTCACTGATAAATTATTGATTCTGCTGATGAGTTTTTGCCTGAAAAGCTTGTTTAATCATATTTATTGGTTGACCTTATTACATGTAACAAGTTGAAATATTTCTCCTACATGTTATAGAATGTCCCAACATAATTAAAAATTAAAAGTAACTGACAAAAATGGTTTATTGAAGACCAGGTCTAAACCACAGGTTAGTCAGAAATCAATTAGTTACATCAATAATCTCAAGGAGGGTACAATCAAACACAACTGGACTTGAATTTGTTGTCTAGGAAGCGTTTCACCTTTCATCCAAGCTTCATCAGTTCATGCTCGCATCTGACCAGGCTGGGCCTGGTCCCAGGACCAGCCCTGGTCCCAGCCAAGAGGCGTTACAGAGAGATGTTAGAGAATGTCCCAACATAATTAAAAACTAAAGTAGCTTTAGGCAAAAATGGATTTTCCTGGTGGATTTATGTTGAGAGGGCTTCAGGTCTAAACCACAGGTTAAGTCAGAAATCAATTAATTCATCAATAAATGCTTTGATATCATGTTTCCACTAGGGTTAGAATAAACAGGTTTGGATTTATGGATTTGATGCTCTAATCCTGCACCTACAGCTAAAACACACAAACTCAACCGTCCACATATGAAAACCAAGGCCTCAGGTTGACCATACTGACGTCAGATGATTGCCTCTGGCTCGTTCCCATACGTCTCAATGGCGCGTGCAACATATACAACTTTTAGCATCTTTTAAAAAAATGTCCAGTCGTCATCTTTGTCCTATAGTTTTAATGTGAACTCGACGACACTTGTGCACCCTCTCAAAACTGCTGTGTGTCTTGAACACAACATCAATATTCAGACATTTTCCACCTGTTATATGCACACTCATGAAATGTGGTCGTCGATAATAATTGACACTAAAATAACAGGTGTGACTCAGGTGTGACGGTTAATGTTGGTCTTGAATGTGTGGACTATGATTTACCATAGCGGTCATCCAGCACACGGACGATGCCTAAGGTCAGCAGGTGCTTCTCTCGGTGGAAACCAGTGGAGGGCTTTTTTTTGTGTCAGTTTGACGGTTTGTTTTATCAACGAAGAAGATGTTCGCTTTTACAGTCGAAGAGTTTCAACTTGTGTCGGCGCTCAGGTGTAGAATGATGAAATTAGAATGATTAGCTCTGTTTTTATAGAGACAGCTCAACACGTCATCATCACCATGACTTCAGTGACAGAAAGCAGAAGTTACATTTCATTCTTTAATGCGAAGAGGTGAAAGTATAATATTTATAATAATTATTGAATATCACGTTATTTTTTTAAAACTGTTAATCAATCAATAGAACAATATTTTGATAATCAATCATTTAGTCTTTTAATATTTTGTGACGATTGTTTTGTTGAGAGATTCCAGGGGTAAATAACGAATAAATACAATAACATAAACAATGAGAGATTTAAATTTTACTGAAGGATGACAGGCTTTTGATTTGAATGAATTCATTAACATAGCCTATTTATGTATTCATTTCAGCACTTATTTAGCAATCAAATGATTGAATTAATGATTTAACATCATTTCTTCAATATTTATTATGAGTATTGATTCTTTTGCATTTACTATTTATTGATCTGCATCATCAGTTATCAATAATAAGTCACTGTTGCACTTCATTACACATTTTTCTATTGTTTCAAATGTCTTTGATAGTTAATATGGGAGAAAAACGATCTGAAAATGTGTGAGTTACATTTTACAATCAGTAAACTTTAGTTTTTCTCAACCATGTTAATTGGTGTGTGCTGTTTCCATGGTAATGGTTCCAACTCTGCACTTTGTATCCAGTGATCTGAGTTCAAGTCTTGGTGGAACCTGGTTTAAAGTTTGGTTACAGATGGAGACCTTACAAGGCAATGCTGAGCTAATGAAATATCATCCAGGAAATTCAGTCTGAGTAACCTGACCCTGTTTGGCATCTCAGACAACAAACCAGCTTTTTGGTTATTACCATCCTTTTACATTTTTAAATGTTCTTTTGTAATGTCACAGGACATGTCTCCATCTAATGTAATGAGGAGTAGAAGTGGCTTTGACATTTCACCTGGAAATAGGATTAGATTAGATTAGATACTTTATTAATCCGCACGGGAAATTCACAGTTCCAGCAGTGTTAACAAACTGAAGATAAAAGGTTGAAGGCATGCAGTAAATACTGGGAATAATAATAATAAAAACACTGCTAATAAAAAAAAACACAATGAAGAAACTTCAGTCCAGTGCAGAGTCCAGTGCAAACAGAATGCCATATTTAAGGTGCGTGGTCTACAGTGTGTGTGTATGTATGTAGTGTGTAGTCCGTCAGAACAGTTGACATTAACGTTTTCCCCCCTTCATGGAATTAAAGAGCCGCATGGCGTGGGGGAGAAACAATCTCCTCAACCTGTCTGTGGAGCAGGACAGTGACAGCAGCCTGTCACTGAAGTGACAGTGACACCGCGTAGAGGAGGGCGCTCGCCACAACAGTCTGATAGAACATCTGCGGCTTCTTTTGAATGTTGAAGGACGCCAGCCTTCTGAGGAAGTACAGTCGGCTCACTTCCTGTCTTCCAGTCTTCACTTACTCAACAGAGGACATCTTTATCAAGGCCAACAAGATAACTCAAATAACCACCAGTATGTGAATTTGGCAGGAGGAACAAAAACATTATGCCTGGCGACATTTCATTGGAAACACTGCTGATAACCTTCTAAAGAAACGTCCAAAATGTGCTGTTATCAAATGGGACACCTGGATGATATTTGTGACTGGTGCGTAGGTGAAGTAGACATGTATGAGAAAGAAGGGTGACTGGCTGCAGTGAAGACATTAGTACAGGCCACGAAAATGAGTAGGAAACAATGAAATAATTAAAGCACTGATGAATTCTTAAGAAACCTTGTCAGTGATGACATAGGTTCTGATTATTTCTTGCTGTTACAGTTTATGTGCAAAACATGAGTAAATAGGAGTACTACAGTGTTTGGTGCAACAAGTGTGTGTGCAAATCTCACAATCACCCCCATCATACAAAGAGAGGAAAGGATAATATCTGAAAAGGTCTGAAAAATAAAATCATTTGCAATAAAAACTTTACTGGGAATTCACTGGCTAAGGTGACTCTAAATACGAGTTGTGCGTTACTTTTTGCATTTGATGATTTAAACAGAATTTACATTTTACCTTGTTTACAAATCACTGAATTATCTCTGTATTCTGCTGTATGCATGCGCTATATAAATGGCTTTCTATCACGTTGTTGTTTATAATTAAAAAAAACTTGGTGTTTTACCATTCAGTTAGAACTATTTAGTTGACTGTGTTGGTCTCACATTTAATAGCAGACATCTTGTTTAGGTTTATTAAATGAAGTAGAGCTGCCTTGAGATGTCATTTATTATTAGCATCATCTCCCTGTAGATTTTCAGTTATAGTATTTTTTATTTTTTTTATGTCCTACATTGCATCACCAGACTTGACTATTGGTACTGACCAGACACTCCCACAAAACTGGATGCATAAAAAGAGAGGTCAGTGGTGATTTCCATCAACGGAACTTTTGATCTCATTAACAGAGGTAAGGTGCTTTTCCCCTTTTCTTTGAAATACCAGTATTTTTTAAGTTTTATGTACTCAGGTTCATCTAGTGACATTAAATCTATTTGATACTGAGAATGGTTATTGTTATTCTTTACCAGGATTCTGAGACATTCCAGAGTCAAAATGGTGGATTATGAAGTGACAGTATCCACTACCAAGTATTTATGTGCTGCCACTGTAAACCAAGTCCTCGTTACGTTGGTGGGAACAGATGGGGAGCACCAGTGGCTCATAGGCCATACAGAGCTTGCATCCTGGGAAGCAGTAAGTTTGGAATATTCCTCAACTTTCTCTGTATGAGATCATAGAAACATTTAATTCCAATTTGGAAAGGCTGATGCAAACCCTTGCCAATTCAGACTCATAAGTGCTGTGACAGGATATGTGAGGCTCATTATAATCCCCACAATGAGCCTCACAGCCAGTCATTTTGCATATTTTATTTTGTCCACACTTCTACTCTCAGTAATTTTATGCTAGTTATTTGAATTTTACAGCTCAGTTCTTTGTTATCAAATCCACGTATCCATGTATAAATGTTTTCAAACTATCTCTGTCATTACTCTAGGTGTCCAGATTTACTGTGTCCTGCCATAAGTCTCTTGGAAAGCTGGTTCTGATTGAGATTAAGAAAGAGCTCACCCTAATGTTCCAGGATAATTGGTATCCTGCCAAGGTGGAGGTGTTATCCCCCGAGGGAGACACCTACCACTTCCCCATCTACTGCTGGATCACAGACAATGAGGTTCACCGCTTCAGAGAGGGAACAGGTTTGTTTGCTGTTCACTGACCACAGAAAACATAAAGACAAGTTCTGCAAGTTAGACCAAAAGGAGTCCAGTGCAAATCCATGCAAACATACTGTATATATAAACAATTTGAAACCTTGTGGTTCTTGTTTTTCTTATAGCTCTGAAAATATTTGAAGACAACCATCCCCTTGGCAAGTACAGTCGGCAGCAAGAGCTGCAGAAGCGTGCAGAGAACTATCGGTGAGAGATCAAATCTTGGCATTATACACTCCTAAGCTAACATGGATCCAAAGCTCCACCTTTGGATGGATATATTCATGATATATAATGATAAATTAACCACCATATGACACTGTTACACCTGCCCTGACCTGGTTTATTAAAATGCATTACACTATAAAACATTATGCAAAATCATAATATTGAACATGTGAAGATTTGTCAAGTATATTCTGCTTGCATGCCTTAAAAACTACAGATACACTTGTACCTCAACTGTTCTACACGTTCTTAATGATTCTCTATTTTTCCCAGCTGGGATGTCAATGAAGAGGGAATACCCCACTGCGTAAAGGCACTCAACCAGAAATCTCTGCCTTATAAGGCCCAGTTCTCCTTCACCAAGACCATCGAGTTTTTCTCCACTGCAGGGAAGGGGTAAAGCCATCAAATTCAGACAGATATCTGTCTATTTATCTATTAACCTACATGTTTATCAAAATTATTACAGCATTATAATAAAGTTACTCAGTTTATTATAATATTTTCAAGGCTGTTGGAGCTGAAAGCAAAGGGACTGGATGATAGCAACAAGAACTGGCCTGATATTGATTCCATCAGTAAGGTGTTCTGCTCCAGACGAACGGACATATACGGTAGCGTACTATCATAATAGGTTAATGAAATACTTGATACTGTATGCATAATATGTTACTATACATTCAACTGTATTCATTCTTTACATTAAATGGAAAGAAATTTGACAAAGAAATGTGTCAGAACATGAAAAGTTTCCTTGTAATTCTAGACTTTGCTTGTGAGAAAATTTGTAGTAAATTGCATATAATCAAGACTATGACTGACAGCAACTCTGAAGTCTGTGTAATACACTATTTCTCATTTCCCAGTTTCTTATGTAGCATACAGTTAAGCTTAAAACAGTGGAGAGATTGTCTGGCCCAAAGTTTGAAATCCAACACAGTTCAACTTTGTTCTTCTTCCAGACTATGTTCAGGAACATTGGAAGGAGGACGCTTTTTTTGGCTACCAGTATCTAAATGGGATCAACCCCCTGTTGATCCGATGTTGCAAAGTTCTGCCTGACAACTTTCCTGTCACAGATGACATGGTCTTCCTCCATGGTCAACACAGCTTGGCAGAAGAAATGGAGGTGACTGTCTCATACTGACTGATTTCCTTCTACCTATTTTAATCTTAGCAATAGGGCCATGTTTGACCCCATTATTGTCCTCACATGTTCAAATGTCAAACAGAAAGGCAACATATTCCTGTGTGACTACAACCGTTTGGATGGAGTGCAACCAAACACCATCAATGGGAAGAAGCAGTACTTGATGGCTCCTCTTGTCCTGCTCCACAAAACACCTGATCATGAGTTGAAGCCAATTGCTATTCAGGTGAGTTTAACACTCAAATGTGGCTAATACTAAAGCTGTAAATCAGAGTATTGATTAAGGCAGCTATCATTTAAAAGTAAGATGCAGTTTCTGCTGAGGTGGGGAGCATCTATTTTTATGTGTCTTCAAGGAAGATACTGGGTTCTTTGCAAGGAGCAGCTACTACAGCTGGTATGAATTCTCTCTGCTGGTGTTGGATCAAATGGATTAAATTAACCAAGTCCCTCTATCTTGTCCTGTAGCTGAAGCAGACTCCAGCAGATGACAACCCAATCTTTTTCCCTACCGATAATGAGTATGACTGGTTGATGGCAAAGATTTTTGTGAGAAGTGCAGATTTCAGCGAGCATCAACTCAACGTTCACCTGCTGCGCACTCACCTGCTGGCTGAAGTTTTTGCAGTGTCACTGCTGCGCAACTTGCCCATGGTGCATCCGCTGTACAAGGTAACTGAATGGGAGAGTACTGACTGACTATAATTAAACTTTTTTCAACTGGATGATTTTTTTATCTGCCAAAGTTGATGAATTGTAATGTTTTAGTGTTTATCTATTTGCAAATATTCTACACTTCTCAATGGTATGGAAGCATCAAATTTCTGACTTTGTTAACAAGTGATAATGTGACTAACAGAGTTCCCTCTTTCTCTCAGCTCCTCATACCTCACACTCGCTACACCCTGGAAATCAATGTCTTAGCTCGCCTTCAACTGATATCTGAGAGTGGAGTTTTCACAAGGGTACAAAAAGACAACCACATTGTCCACATTCAGTGGACTATTAGCAACACAATGTTTTTTTTCCTTTAATATCATGAGCGCTGTCTTTCACTATGTTCCTTTCATATTTGGCTGTTTCCTAGTTTTCTGCCTCTGGTGGAGAGGCTATGATCACAATCCTGAAGAGATCACTGTCCTCGATGACCTACAGATCCCTCTGCATAAAAGACGACATTGATGACCGTGGACTACAGGATGTACCAAACTTCTACTACAGGGATGATGGACTCCGGCTTTGGGACATCATCCACAGGTATTATAGGCATTTTCCATTCTGCATTATGTTTGTATAGAATGAAAACCTAGACCTTGTCAGGGTTTAGACAGATTGCATTTACACAATAGTGAAAAAGACAGGGCTTGCACAGTGTGTGTCTCAGATGAGGGTTAGGGTCATGGCTGACATCAGAGGTTTCAGTACAGGATTTGCTTTCATTTTCCACTTTCAGGGAAAAACAGTTTATAAACATAACTAGTGCAGATGCAGAAAGCAAGCAACTCAATCATGTGCCTTCCTCAACTGAAGTGTTGGTAATGAGGATAGGACAGATTAGCTAGCTAGCACAAAGGCAACACATCTTAGACTTAGACTAGACTTTATTGATCCCTTTGGGATGACTCCCTCAGGGAAATTAAGTAATCTCATCTGAATTGATGAGATTGCTTCACCAGGGAGAACCAATCCTCTCAGGAAAGCAACCTGAAAATACAAATCTAGGATTAGAGGGTAAATTTTTTTCCATTGAGTTCACTCAGAACTTGTGCTCCACGCTCTGATAAATAATGCCTGGTTGGGTCATCTGACTTCACAACAAGAGCCTGGACTTATCTGCCAATTCATCTCCAACATATTATCTAGTCAGACTTTTACTATAGACTGAGGGTTTGATTTTGCCACTACTAATCACGAGACACTGAGGTATCCGTCTGCTCTGACACTATTTTACATTTGACTGCAGCTGTGTTAGCCCGTATACTGTAAATTTAGGGCAAGCAATTTACTGTAGAAAGTATTGTAATACTGGGGATACAATACATATTGTTTATGCAAAGATAATTTGTCTGATAATGTCTAAATACTCAACAAGCTGTCCTGATAAAGGCAGAGCCCAAATCTCTCTATAAACTAACTTTTGTCCTTCAGTTAAATTTCTCATAAAGGATTTAACTCATCGTTCTTCCTGAAAAGCTGAAACTTGTAGAGTTTTGATCTTCTGTTGCTTACCAACAGTTTCTTTGCATCAGTTCGTTTAGTAAGCCCAGCTTGATGCAATCTCCTCTGCATGGTTTGTGTTGCAATAAATTCTACCTTCATGAAGATTAGAATGTTTTAGAGAGGTACTGGGTCAACTTCAGGATCATTTTGCAGGCTATGGTTTGTGGTGCTGTTGAATTGTATTGTTCTCTAATATTTGCAGTGGTCTACTCTCACTGAGGTAGAGTCCAAACGAGGACCTTTGTTGCCTCTCAGTCTAGAAAACAATGAGACAGAAATTGTTACCACATATAATTCCCTGTAAAACCAAAAATTTATGTTTTTACATTTCAGCTTGGGTACGGTTTAAACAACAGATATGCAACTTTAATTAACTTTTATTATTATAAAATTGCTGGTAGACATATTTGAACTCTGCAAGCCAGGCTAGCTGTTTCCCCCTGCATCCAGTCTTTAAGCTAAGCGATGCTACTCTGCTGTGGCTTTATACTGGACGCACAGATATACAAGTGGTGTTGATCTTCTCATCTAACTCTAGGTAAGAAAGGAAATAAATATATTTCCCAAAATGTAAAACTATTCCTTCAGAGCTGTGTGGGCCACTTTGTCAAATATTTGTTCCCTAAAAAGAACATTCTCTAATATCCTCTGCTATAAGGATGGCCATTAAATTATCTCACAAGAGTCTCTTTCTACTACATTGTGTATAAAAATGTATAATGTAGTATATGTAGTAACGGTAACAGTAACAGTTCTTACCCATATTTCTCAAAGGTTTGTGCAGGGAATACTCTGCTACTACTACAAGAATGATGCTGAGGTCCAACAAGACTCTGAGCTGCAGAAGTGGATTTTGGACATTTTTGAACATGGATTCCTTTGTAACGCAGACTCAGGTGAGGTTTAAAGAAAAACTCAGTCTTTATGATGATAAATGGTGCTTCTTGTGTACATTTCTGTATCCATATATTATCATAAATCAAACTTTAATTTAGTAATTTAAATTAGATGACTACCTCCTTTTGTAATGCAGTTTATGGTCTTGAATTCTCAGGAATTCCACAGAGCTTTAACACCGTGGCTGACCTGATCAAGTTTGTCACCATGGTGATCTTCACCTGCTCATGCCAGCACTCTGCTGTGAACACTGGACAGGTGAATTTACCAGGATGATCAGTTATAATGTTGCTATTTGTGTGGAATGGGTTGATGAGGTCTTGCAGTTTTTCTCTGACCAATCCTGGCCAAATAAATGACAATGATCTAGAGGAAAGTCTTTAACATAAATAAAGCTAAGAGTCTACAGCCAGTCTACAATCTGTGAAGCTACACTTAGACACACGGGTGCTCTGAGCTGAATGCTGAAAATGCTCATATGCTCACAAGGACGATGCAAACAATAAGTAGCTAAGGCTTATGGTAATGTTGTTGTATTATTATTATCAGAGCTTCTACTCAGATGAAAAGTTCCTGGTACTGAAGTTGTTTATTAACTGTTACTCCTTATCTGACATTTGTCTTTAGAGAGAGGACACAAACAACATGAGGAACAAAGAGAGGAGACTAGACCAGACCAGACCAGACTAGACTAGGGCTGAGGAGATAGGACACCATGCATCAGAACCCTCTTATTAAAAAGATAAGTTTATACTATTATTTGTCTTCATCAACATTTCTATAGATGATAAATAATTTTCTTTTGTACTTCATTTTGATAAAGTTATTAACTGTTATTTCTTCTTATCTGTCACTTGTTTTTTAGAGGGAGGAGAAGGAGGATGTGTGTACAGATTTGTAAACTCTCTTTAAAAAAAAGATAAGTATGTTTATTTTATGTCTTACACATAGATGAAAAGTTTTCTGGTGCTGAAGTTGTTTTATGAACTGTCACCTTCCCTTTGCTTCCACTCTAATTCTTTTTGACAGTGAGATGAAACAACATGAAGAGAGTTCTGAGTCGAGATCAGATGAGACGAGGACAGCCAGAGGAGACACCATTCACTGGGAACCTCTTATTAAAAAAGATATATACATTTATTATATATTGTTATCTGAATTTTATAATTTTCTTTTTGACATCATTCTGACGAAGTTATTAACAGTTGTTTCCTCTCATCTGTCATTAGTCTTTTGGAGAGAGAAGAGGAGAGGAGTTGAAGGGAGAAGGAGACAGCATGCAGAGTGAACCCTCTCATTTAAAAAGATGAGTTTACATTTATTTCATTCAATCATTAAAACTCATACATTGTTGAATTCTTCACCTGTTGTGTTGCTGAGGTTATTAACTCTTGTTCTTCTCGTCTGTCTTTATTCATTTCCAGTGAGGACGAGCGGCCCATGATGTCCTGCTCATCTGCTGCAGCACCACAACATGTCATAACTGACAACTGTCTGCTGATGTTATTTAATGATGAATGTTACTGATGTTAATGTTAACGTCAGTGCTTTCTGTCTATAATAAACTGCTTTTCACTGGACAAGTTACAGTGTGTGTTTGTAGTGATGCTCAGAGCTGTCAGCACATTTGGAGACTTGTACATTTCAACACGTGTCATGCTACGTTCACAAACAAGTGTAGAGTGGGAAATGCCACAATGATTCCATTGTTTTGAAACACCATTTTCTAACTGTTCACAGTTGTCAGCTGTACTAATGACCATTCTTTAGAGCAGCAGCACAGATCAGCGAGATGAAGATGTGCTGTCAGTGAGCCACTCACGCCCAGACTGCGACCAGCGCGCCATCGCCGCCATCCTGACAGTGTCTGCTGCTGCTCCCGAGGGTGAAAGGGAGCAGATTAATCAGTGTGTTTGTTTTATTGTATTTTGTGGTGGAGTGGGGTGAGGGACAGAGTTTAGGGCCAAACTAAGATTTTTTCCATCCTACCCCCCTAAAATAAACACACCGCATCTCATAATGAAATCAGAATAACTTATGAGATCAATCTGCTCCCTTTCACCCTCAGGAAAAGCAGCAGACGCAGTCAGGATGGCCGAGCGGTCTAAGGCGCTGCGTTCAGGTCGCAGTCTCCCTGAGGCGTGGTTCGAATCCCACTCTGCTACAGCACATCTTTCATCTCAGCAGGATAAGGTGTGAGGGTATCTGTGTCAGAACCTTTGACTCTAAAGTAAACAACAGTTTTGAACCTGGCTTTATCTAATGTTCAGATTTCTGTTCTTGACTTTAATGCAAATTAGTGCATATTTAATTAGATACTGCCTCATTTTCATATTCAAACATAACATTTGAGAAAACTTGTAAGTTTTATGTGAGTAACTAATCCTCATAATCACTTCATGCTTTTCTGATTGTGCTCTCAAATGTGCATCACATATTGTGAGTGGTACGACCAGCGACCTTTTAAAAGCAGGTTCCAATTTCTAGGATTTGAACTCGGATCGCTGGATTCAGAGTCCAGAGTGCTAACCATTACACCATGGAACCACTATGTATAAGAGATGTGTTCTTTTCTTCCAGGCTCTTCAGCAACAATGCCACAGGAGGATATTTGTCCTGCTCCTCTAAACAACAATTGATAGATACTGTAAACAGACGATCACATGTAAAAACAATGGAATCATTGTGGCATTGTGTGAGAAGTTACTGCCCCCCAGGAATAAGGATACTGCATTTCTTTATGAAATCAAAATAACTGGTAAAATATATGGACACAGCCTCATTTATGTATTCATTGTATTCATTTCAGCACCTATTCATATACTCTTATCCAGCTATTCAGACACTGATTTCATGAATTAATTGAGATTATATCTTTTATTACATTTCTCAGTTGTCTCAAATACCTTTGGTCTGACAAGGCAGTGCTGAGGTAGCAGGGAGCTCAGGAAACCAGCCAGGAAATCCATTTAAAGTAAACTATTTCAGTGTGCTTCAAGGTTTGTCAGATACCACAACACAAACCCACTGAGAGCACTGTGCAGTAGTCACTGATATATATAGTATTCTGAATTCAAATCTCAGTGGAACCTGATTTAAAGTTTGGTTACAGATAGAGGTGTTAGAAGGCAAAGTGGTGGTAGTTGTGAGCTAATGAAATACCATCCATTCTGGGTAGTGTAATGTATGTTTGTGCGACTGAAGGTTTGTCAGATACCACAACACCAACCTACTACAGGCACTGTACAGGACTCACTGATAAATTACTGGTTCTGCTCACTGATGACTTTTTCACCAGAAAAATTTAAAATGTTTTTTTTAATCATACATCTATTATTAATTATAATTTGTGTGTATATGTGTGATTTCAAACAGTGTGGAGGATTATCATTAACTACAGATATGACATGTATCATTTTCATTACTTTATATACCATATGGTGGAACTGAGATGAAACAGACATTCACAGTATTTACCAGTATGGTAACAAACTACAAGCGATGCTGAGATGAAAAGAGGTGCTGTCAGAAGTGGGATTCGAACCCACGCCTCCAGGGGAGACTGCGACCTGAACGCAGCGCCTTAGACCGCTCGGCCATCCTGACTGCATGATAACAAAGTAAACAAACACGACTTTTGTCATATACTGAGTTCAACAAAGGATGAACGCAAAGTTGGGATTTTTCAAAAGCTGTTTTTACCACCGTGGACAGCGGACCAGTGACAATGCTGTGTGGTGTAAACATGCGTTTTGAGAGTATCTCACCACTGTGTGGCAGAAGTGTTCTCAGTAGCGTAGTTCCGTGGTGTAATAATGAGCATTGTAAACTCAGTATCAGGGCGTTTTCTTCTACCTGCACTATTCTGTCACCTCGACTGCCACACAATTCTCTTTTTTATTTTAGTTTATAGTTTATTCTACTTTTTTAACAATCTGTTTTGTACTTTTTTACTTTACTGGGAACAGTAAGAAGGTCGTCTTTCAAAACAATGGAATCATTGTGGCATTTCCCTCTACAGCATTACACTTGTGTTGACTGCTCTTTACAGTCCGTCGTTGTAAACATCACAAAATCAATCACAGTGAAAAGTTTTGTCATTGTCACTGAAATGTCTGGCAGAAAAAACTATTCTACGGAAATTGTAGCGGTTCCATGGTGTAATGGTTAGCACTCTGGACTCTGAATCCAGCGATCCGAGTTCAAATCTCGGTGGGACCTGATTTTAGCAGGGGCCACCTGTTATATTATAAACATAATTTCATGTTAAATTGAAAACATCTATACGATAGAGCACGAGAGCTATACTTTGGTTACGAGCTATATCAATCTCTTACAAGAACATCTTAAGTTTTGACATGTATTTACAGCTGCAGATTAATGTGCTACACTTTTTATGAGTTCTTGTGTAGGATTTGAACAAATCAAGTGTTTGATGTGTAATATGATCTATATAAGAGTGCACAGTATAGTATTTTAAAGTGTATTTAAACATAGGTCATATTTCCCTCGTGTATGTCATTAATTTTCAATAAGAGGACTTTTTGCACTTTCTTAATGATTATTAGTTATGATTAATGTAGAAAGTAGGCAACATTATTTATTCAACTAACTTTCTTTAAGGCTAAAGCACTTCTTTCTATTGTTTCCTGCCGATGTACCGCTCCACACTCCAGTCCAGTAGGTGGCCATAATGCGCCTTTAAGATAGTTTGCCAACTGCCAATAAGATTCAAAGAGGAACAAAACGCGGGCCAATCATATGATTTCTTCACCAACACAAACTTCCGAAGCCTCACCAAAGTCATAGCCAGCAACTTGCAAGCAAATGTGTGTTTTATCACGATAAATACACAATTAAGTCAGTGTTGGCGTTCGTTAATATGTTAAAATTAACGAGTGTGTCACAGTTGAGTTTTTGGACAGGTTGGCAGTTGCAAACTTAGGGGAGAAGTAAAGTGAAAGTGTAACGTAAAACAAGCTAGCAGCAGTCGTTGTTTACTGCTGTGTAGTCCTGACGCCATCGCACAAGCTAATGAGCAGTAGGACGACGGCGTTTCTGCTTAGTTATGTTTCAGCTTGGCTTATTTTCTGAAAGAGTGATGCGCTAATACACACGAAGATGGAGGTGGCCGTCAAAGGTAAGTAAAGTCATGATTCGTAGTAGTACTTCTTAGCGGTATGTAGTGATTTCTGTGTTTGTTTGGGGTCGCCATTCGAACCAGATGCAAGTAACGATAACGCAGAACCTGGACACACAAAGAAGTTGATTATCTTCATAGCAAATACAGGACAAATTCAGTGCTTCATAATAATAATAATTTCTTTTCAGGATACGAAAGCCTTTGACGCTAGCTGCATTTGGACTATAAATAGATTCTAAACTTAACCAACATTCACAGGTCACATTTCATAGGTTTGTAGTTTATTTGGATCTTAGGAAATTAATTTCATCACCTGTGTAGAGTTAAAGGGGGAACCAATATTTTATTAAAGGACAGACTGGGTGGTGATTAGTGCAAAACTGGCATGTTTGCATAACTCCAGCCCCACAGTGACTGAACAGTGTGCATACCAGAGTAGATAGCATGTAAACTAATGAATGGTAGATGTAAATCCCAGTACAGTAACTTGTATTATGCTGATGTGACTGAATCTTGTCTGGTTTCCAAGGGAAGGCCAAGAGGAGGCACCTGAGTGCAAACGAGCTGGGACAAAGTGCAGAGGGGACTAATGCCCTTACTCAGCCCCATGTCCTTAACCAGGTGCATGGCCACCGCGACCCCAACAGAGGGCTTTACCCAAGGACACCCACCAAGCGACAGAAGTGCGGTAATCTGCTGTTTTTCTGTTACACACTTTTGATTACTCTGATTGTAATCAGAGAAAGGCTGACAACAGACAGGGTGACACCTGTGCATGAAAATATCTACAAATTATTTTGTGGAGTGCCTATTTTTTTTAAGTGTCGTAGTCCTAAAATTGATGTTAGACACTGAATCCTTGTCCTCTCGCTCTCACTCCATATACCATCAGCATCTGCCTCAGGAAGTCCTGCTGGGATACAGAGGGGTATCAACGATTATTTCTCTGTGACAGGAGTCATCCACTCCAGTCCGAACAAATCCCCCAAGCCCTGCTCCTCCACATGCACAAATGGACTAATGGAGGATGATGAGGATGAGGATGAGGATGTCAGCTTGTTAGCTGTCCCATTGCTGCCAGAGTCTCAGGCAAATGAGGTGGATGAGATGGACGATGCAAGCTTGTTAGCTGCTGCAATGGCGACTGAGCCTCGGGAGGAGGAGGAGATTGACGATGCCAGTCTTTTAGCTGCTGCAGTGGTGCCAGAGGAGGAGGATGAGGAGGTGGATTATCTGGAAGGAATGACAGCAGAGATGTTTGGGGTTGATGATGAATTTAACCTATGTGACGGTGACATTCACAATGAGGAAGAGGAGGTGGAGGCCCTCCCTGATGCCCACTATGGGCTCCTAGGCAGCAGCAAAGTCCTGCAGCAGCCCCAGGGCTGCATAGATGACCTTCCAGAGGAGGTGCTGAGGGAGGTGCTGTGCCTCCTCCCTGCACAGGACCTCTACCGCAGTGTCTGCCTCGTCTGCCATCGCTGGAGGAACATTGTCCAGGACACCAAGGTTAAACAAAGAGTTGTATTATATTACTATTTTGTTATTTTAGCCGCAGGAGTTGTGAGGTCCAATGTAGAAATTAACTAACATTACTTCAGAAAAGATGATGTAACAAAAGCAGGGCAGTTGTTTACTTACTGCAGAAATGAGTTTTAGCAGGTTTTTATTCTACTAAAAAGTACTGAATTAACTTAGTTGTTGTGTGAATATCTCATGTTCCTTTTCATAGTTTGTGCCCTTTAAGAAACAGTACTACCGCTACATGATGAGAGAGAAGAATACAGTGCAAGAGATCTTATCCATTCTGATGAACAGCGGCATAACAAATCAAGCAATGCGACAACACAGCATACGACACCTTGTTGTGTAAGTCTACATTTCCTTAGTAAGGGGACACTTAAGATTTTTTTAACATAAAAAAGAGTCTCATCGCTGCTTTGTAATGTTTGTATTAATTATTTTCTTTGAAATTTGAAGACTTTCTCTATAATCTCAGTTTCACTGTGAGTCAGTGTGGATCAGTTTCAGTTAAATGGCTGAATATAAATCTGAGCAGATATTTTTGAATGTTCACTGTGATATTATCCTGTCTGTGTGTGTGTCTTGGTCAGTTTAATGGCTCAGCATAAGGTCGGAGAGCGGGTGAATCCGGAGGATGTTCTGAGGTGTGTTAAGAAACATCGCCTTTTTCCTCAGGCTGAGGCCTCCATGAGATTACGTATTCCTGATATTCAGAAGTGCTTTAACCTTGGCATTGAGGTATGACTCTCTCACACACAAGTAAAACACTAAATTCCCTTGGTAATCATAGGGAAAAAAATCATTTTAGTGTATAAATGTCTGCTATCTTCACATCATTCATGTGTGATCTCCAGGGTCCAAACCCATACGCAGCCATGGCTGTGATATTGATCCTAAGTGAGAATGTTGGTGATGTGCAGGCCTTGGTGTCTCTGCTCACTGGCTGCATGTCAAACACCGCCATCGCAGAGTACCTCAGCCACATGGCCATGATGTTACTTGCTTTAAAGAGGAATAGCATCCAGATAAGTAACAGGTAAGTGTCAGCAATTCTATTCACACATCATTCATCACTTCTTGTCAGCCTATCTGTGATGTTAGTTTTTTCCTCCCTCCTCAGGTTGCATTACAACATCTACTACGTACTTCACCTGATGGAGAACGGTCCTTTTTCTGTCAGCTCCAGTCAGAGCAGGTGAGGCCCAAAATTCATCACTTTCACTGATATACGTTAGACATAAGTGCATCCTGCTGTGTTAAGCATTCCTAAGTTCTTTATAACGATGGACTCACTGAAGGTTCAGTCAAGTTAAAGAGCTCAAGGTCTGTTTTTCACCAAGTGTATCTGCAGGTCTTGAAAAGTCTTAAAAAGCACATAATTCAGTTCCCACATTAAAAGGCCTTAGAGGGTATCAGAAAGTCTTGAATTTCATTTGAAGATATTTTCATATCCGCATCATCCACATGCATATCCATAGTCCACAAGATGTTTCCTGTGAGATCCAGCTCCATATTCACATGGTTACATCACATAATTCATGCTGCCAGTCTCCTGTTGTAACACATCCTAGAGGTGTTCTGTGGATTTAGATCTGGTGACCGGGGAGGCCATTCTGCCCCTTCTGTTTTTAACATCATTTTGTGTGTGTGTGTGTGTTTGTTAGGCGGCCTCAGATTCAGCTCACCAGTGAACAGCAGCGGGTCCTCAGCCATGACATCCAGGAAGACCATGTGGTCAAGATCATAGCTTTTGCAGGTACGCTGAGGTAGCCGTGTGATGGCCACTGTTGCTCATCGCGCATTAGTGGTCCATATTCTCCAACCCTTAAAGTAACAAAGAACACACTAATATAGGGTATCTCTCGCCACTGGAGTTGTAATTTGGATTCAGTTTATGGAGAGCACAGATTTAACTATTTTAGCCCACCACAGTGTCTATCACATCCTGTGTGTGTAAAACAAAAGCATGACTGTAAAATATTTGAAACATCACCAGGGGGCATTCTTTCTCCTTTAGACAGTTTATCCATAATTCTATATCCCTGTTTAACATTTAGTGACAGATCTCTTTGAGCTGCGTATCATCTCTGATGTCACTGAGGTATAGCTTCAGAAATACATTGGAAAAGATACATTGTCTTTGTTTTCATTATGTCTCACAGTTACAAGAAAGTCTTCAGTCACAGAATTAATGTCTGTTTTATATTATGAGTGTGAACACAAAAGTGTCCTGGCCACACTGAAGGACCGCATGGGCCTACATATTGATTCATGGCAGCCAGGCACAATATCGACATTGACTGCCACATATGATTTTTTTTTACCGTTTCAAATCAGTAATATCTTATTTCATTGTAGAGCTGTGTGTAGCACTTTGATTCCCTCAGCCTCTTCTAGCCCACCAGGTGTGAACTGATGCTCAGAACTGCTAACTTGTGATCAAGTCACCTGAGACACATGTTATTGCCAGATATGATAGGTCCATCGTTGTCAGTGCTTAAAAGTCACTGCTGTCCATCACAGGTACAGGAAAGACAACCACATTGGTGAAGTACGCTGAGCAGCGGCCACACCTTCGCTTCTTGTATGTGGCCTTCAATAAGTCAGTGGCTTGTGAGGCAGAGCGCCGCTTCCCCAGAAACGTGGACTGCAAGACTGTCCACTCGTTGGCCTTCAGGGACATTGGACTGAGGTGAGAATACACGTTTTCCTTCGGGTAGTCCCAGTGGTTGTCATACACTTAGATTTTTTTGTGTGTGTTCATTAACTAACAGACTATGGACAGAAAGACACAGCTGTGGCATGTCTCTGTGCTCTATTAATCATATTTATATTATAGATATCTATGATATAAATCAGCGGTCCCCAAACTTCTTTGCGCCACGGACCGGTTTAATGTCAGACAATATTTTCACGGACCGACCTTAAAGGTGTGGCGGATAAATACAACAAAATTAAATGATACGACCGGCATAACACTGGTATTTTCTAGATATAATAATAAATGTGAATCCACTGTGTATTCAAAATACTCCAAAGGCTTGTCTTTTAATGCAGAATGCTTGGTCTCCAAGTGGCGAAGCAGTTTTGAAGGCTTTGTTGCCTCATTAGAGAGCCGGTTGCCACATATTATGCAGAGCGGGCTTGGTGTGTGGCAACAACCTGTCGCAATAAATTCATATTTCAAGTAGGACTCCTGGTATTGTCTGTTAAATGCAGCTTTCTTTTTCTTTGAAGTTGTAGGCTCTTCTTCTGTCTCCTCTGGCTCTTTTACCCTGCGCAAAGAAACTTTTGTTTGTTTTTTGTTCATTTTGCTAGCTTGGGGGTTTCAATTTAGCGGTAATGTATTATGTGTTACCGGCCGGAGCAGCCCCTTTAAGAAGGTAGCAGATGTAGGTAAGACATGTGACCGAGGCAAGCATCTTGACATACATCAAGAGTGAGTCATAGACAGATGTGGCGGAGAGAATCCGGTAATTTTCCAAAATAAAACATTGTTCAGAATCAGATAATAAATAAAACAAAAATAATGTAAGTTATGTATTCTTTCTGTACGGCCCGATACCAATTGACCCATGGACCGGTGCAGGTCTGCGGCCTGGGGGTTGGGGACCACTGATATAAATTACATACACCCCATGTGCTGTTCAGTATATAGTCTGACCAAGACCACCAAGGCAATATTGCTACCAATACATTTCCCATTACACACACACACACACAATTTAAGTTAAAGTGTGTCATCAAGTCAAATTTGTTTGAACTTGTGGTGTATAGATAAGGCCTGATCAGACTGAAAACAGTGGCTGCTTAACTGATTTCTGCTGGGGAAAAAAGTTCCATATTGACGTGTGTCTGTATGCAGACAGAAGTAAACTGCTCTTCACTGTTATCTATGATACATTTGGTTCGTTGGCAGTAGTTTCTGTAGAAGCTAATCTTTCATCTGAGGTACATGTGGTATTCTTCATTTTTAAAACAACATCTTCTCCTGTGTTTCTGAGGCAGGTATCATCTTTGTCGGAAGCTGACCTGGAACCTGAAGCCATTTACCGTCAGCTCTGTTCTGCCTGAAGGCCGAGGTGGCTTTGTCAAAGCCAAAGTAGTAATCACAACTCTCAACGCCTTCATGGCTTCAACAGACAAGAACATCACCATCGAACATGTCCCTATCGCCCACGTAACTAAAACTGGCAATAGGATGGGCATAAACGTTGCTGAAAGACCGGTATACATAAATGTGTAGAGCTGACACATGCTTTCAGTTTGAACAAATAATGAGCATAGGCATTTAAACAGTGTCTTTTACTGTGAAATCCTAGTTGTTTGTCCAGGATGCGCAGATGATCTGGAACAAAATGAAGGATCTCAATGAGACAAAAATAGAAGCCTATCACATGACTCATGATGGTACGCCAACTGTAAATGAGTAAAATGTATTCAAGTAATATTAGAGGGAATACTGGTGGTCACTGGAGCTTTTCATTCCCAGGTTACCTTAAGTTATGGCAGCTCCAAGAACCAAGACCCTGCCTGTCTGACAAATACGATGTCATTTTCATCGATGAGTCCCAGGACTGCACGCCAGGTAATGTTTCAGTAACTGTTACACAGTCCTGAGAGATTGTGCACAAGCACAATTGTGATTTTCAATGGCGTCTTCTTCCTTTGTTCCATCACAGCCATCATGGATGTGCTGCTGTCTCAGCGGTGCGCTAAAATCCTGGTTGGAGATCCTCACCAGCAGATCTACACCTTCAAAGGAGCCGTCAATGCCCTGAATGTTGTTGACCACACACACATCTACTACCTGACACAGGTATACACAAACAGGCAAAGATTAACTTTGCACAGGAGCAGTTAATGTCTGTGAATGTCTCACTGCATTTCTTATTGCAGCCCTGTTGCTTCACATCACAGGCAACAACAATATTATTCAAGATTATTCAAATTTTCATTAATTGTTTTTCTATCAATGGATAGAAAATATCAACTGGCATCCAGTTGAGGCATTTTGTGCCAAAAAATGGAGCCCCTCTCCTACTCCTCCTCCTCATGGTCCTGATTGGTCAAACTATAATACACTGTATAGATTTCTTACACATATGGCTGGAATCTGTGTGTGTATGATAAAGTGTGTGCACTTCATCTCTGACACCCACATACAGGGGTTTTTTGATGATGAAGCACTGGGATGCATCACTGCCTTTCCTTTCAGAGAAACATTCTAAATGGACACACACACTTACTGTCTCCAGTGAAATCAGCATCTCCATTGGCTAACAGAGATATTAAATATATATTATTGCTAATAGCAGCATGACTTTAAATAGTACCGATTCTCTAGAATCAGATGAAAAAAGTGTTTGGTGTAGCCCACCGATAACTCCCTTCCTGTTTACAAGAAGTGACAGCATGTTAATGATACTAAAGCATAATGTTCCATCAAACTAGTTCCTGCAGAAATTCTGACAAAAATGCCAGACAGTGTTATTTATTTTATACTGAGTGATAATCAGACCAATGACTTTCTGTTGCCCTAATGTGATTGTCCAGAGCTTTCGGTTTGGTGCTGAGATCGCCTATGTGGGTGCCACCATCCTAAAAGTGTGCAAGAACGTTGAGAAGATTCTTGTAGGAGGAAAGCAGAAGGGTAAATACTGCAGATGTTTTGTCCTTTTGATATTCTGTGTTTTTAGAAATGTAGCATTCCTCTAACTCTCCCCTATGTGTGTGTGCTGCATGTTCATTCTGTAGGGGGTGTATGTGACGAGACTGCAGTCAAAGTTGCAGAGGCTATGGAGACGGGTGTGAGTCACAACCGGGGGAAGATAGCCATCTTGTCGAGATCCAATCTCAATGTGTTCAGCGTAGCCGTCCAGCTGACGGATGCCAACCCACAGTGCCGGATCCACTTCATAGGAGTGAGTGTACAACAAAGAAGTAGTAGCAATAATTTTCATCGTGGCATTACATCTGTTGATATACTTGACTTCAACCACTTGTTTGTGTCTATCTGAAGAAAGTGTGATGTGAGTGCAAAAAATTCAAGGGAAACATGCCTTACTATCTGATATGAAAACCTCTGATGTTTCAGCTTTATAGCCTTTGTTTAACAGGAATACACCTGTTCACTTTCCTGCTAGTGTTAGATGTGAAGATTGATACCACTCTAACTGTCACATTGCATACTGATGTATGTGGATAGGATGGAGACACAAATGCAGATGCAGGCAGAAACAAGTTAAAGAGTTTAACAGCAAATCTCTTTGTAAATTTGATAAGATAAAGAGTACGGTCTAGACCTGCTCTATATGTACAGTGACTCGAGATAACTTCTGTTGTGAATTGGCACTATATAAATAAAATTGACTTGACATGACAACAAAGGCTTGCAGGCAGGCAAGGAGGCCACAAAAGATAACACACTGAAACTTGCTAGGACCTGTCAGTGAGCAGGTGGAACAGGCAGGTTTAAATACTGACTAGATAATTTAGGAACCAAGAACAGGTGCTTGAATGTGAAGGGAAGGTCAAGTGACCGGAGGGAAACTCCAATGGTATCTGGTGGACAGTTGAGGACCGAGGGGCAGAAGGAGCAAAATTAAGGCGGACTAGGTGACACTTGTGGCTGTATAGTACATAGGCAGCAGTTGGTTAGCTTAGCACAAAGGCTGGAAACTGCTTTGTCCAGGTGACAAAATCTGCTAGTGAATTGCTGTTTTTACATCCAGGCTAGTATTATAGTATAGTATATTCGCCTACTGCTGTCTGTAGTTTCATATTTAATATATAAATGTCAGAGTGTCATCTGTTTTTACATCAAACTTTCCACCGCCTTTGCTAAATTTGAATTCTTTATTTAAAGTCATTATCATAAAGCACGTACCGTTGAAAAATTGGTTAATCCTGCCTTTAACAGCTGTTTACCCTTACTGTCTGATTGATTTCTAGCCTGATAAGAATAAAGTTTGGGAGGATGCATTCAGTATTTGTGAATAATGAAAATGGTCAAAATTATCATATGGTTGAAGTGCTAACAGGACTTCCTTTTCCTTCAGAATGTCAAAAATATCGGCCTGGATAAAATCCTGGACATCTGGCATCTGATGAAGGGCCAAGAGCCAGACCATCAACCGAGATGTAAGACTCGTGAAAACATGTATTTATCCTTCCATTTATTTCCCTTTTTTAAAAACACGACACACTGACGTCTGACATTCATGTTGAATATTCTCTTCCTTCAGTCATCAGGGATCCCCTCATTCGCTCCTTTGCAAAGAGAAGTCAAAATGCCTTCTTAGCCCTGAGGACGTACATTGAGCAGACGGAGGACTTGGAGCTCGGGGCCAAACTCAACATCGTTGAAAAATATAGATGTCGCATCCCCTACCTGGTGAAGCGCCTGGAGAGCTGCTTTGAAGATGACATTCATAAAGCAGGTTTGTACGCACATCTTGGTCTCACTTAAATATTAACTCTCAGCACAGATGTGACGAACTTAAAAAATTAAATTACAATTTACCAAGTGTTAATCTATGTGAATATCTCAGTACCATTTAGATCATATGAAGTCATGTCAAGTCATGAGCACAAGAAAAAAAATAATGAATGACCTTAAAAGTTATGACTCACTGTGAGATGTCTAACCTTCTTCGCTCTTGGCCCAAAACATACCAGGAGATTTGACGTCTGTGACCATGAATTAGCATATTTCAAAGTTAAGGCTGGTTATGTTTTACTCTGTAGCTTTGTTACTGTCAACAAATCATATGAAAAAAGTCTGTCTCTTGATACCTCCCAGTCTGTCCGTGTCTCTCAGACCCAAACCCATTCATTTCTACTGAAGATGTCAGTCATTAAAAATATGTCACAGATATATACTTTAAAAAGGCTCAGTAATTTACTGAAACAGTGGAGCACTGTAGTTTTTGACAAGTGTTACTCAAATAAATAGAGCTGTAGTCAACCAAAGAAAATACTCTTTGACTCAAGTTGTACCTACTCTGCCACCAGTTAACTAAATGAGCCACAGTGCACTGTGTGAACTCAAGCTGGTAGCCTTCCAGCGTGATCTGGGTGACACCGCACTTGCACTTATAAAATGAGACGAAATATACTGAAATATGCCACCTCTGATATGTTCACACTCAGAAGTGTCAATCGTTTAACACAAAGGATGATGGAGCATCCTAACGCAGACGAGTCAGCCTATTACTTTTAGATGATATGCCACGTTGGTTGTTGAGCTGTTTGCAATGTTGTGATGTTGGTCACACATTTGAACAAAATGCAATGTTGAGTAAGTGTTAAATAACTTAGACCTAGCAGTTTATTAGGTTGGCTTAGTTGAAATTGTGAACAATTAAATTTATTGTGGTAGACTATCGATGCAGCACTTTTCTCCTTATGAAAATTTGGTTAGACATGAGTATATTGACCATGCAAGCGACCAGTCGACTGGGAGACGACAGTTCTACAAATAAGGAGTAAATGATTCATTTGTTGGCAACTGTTTTCAGCTGTGTATTTGGTGCACTGTGTGTTACTTCCTGCAGCAGGAAGGTGTTTGTGGGTTTGATTTAGAATAAACTATGGTGTGTTATGTGCAATGAAGAAACTGTGAACTGGTGTAATGGATGTAGCTCAGTGATTGTGTGTTTAATAGTCTTTGGTCAGCAATAGGGCTGTTGGCACAGAGAAATAAGATATATCACGCTTTACCTACACAGAGAATACATGTTAGTAAAATGTATTCATTGTCGGTCTCTTCATGGGATTTGATGACGTTAAAAAATTTAGAATATCGCCACTCTTATCCTTTAAGGAATAATGTTTTTCCCCTTTCACTTCTTTTATAATTTATGTTGGTTTTACTTAAAATGTATAATTTGACTACATTCACACTAAAATAGGACATTTCTTTTCAAAATCATGTATTTATTTTTTGAAATGTAGTTAAATTTGTAGTGTGGAGATTAAAAAGAAAAAAAATTCAACTGGGTTGTTGAAAACCTACAGATAAGCTGTAATCTCCCCACTGCAGTTTACTGGCATAATAGAAGAACCATCTTTTAAATTCCTTAAAAACTGCATTTTTTCCTCCACCACTCAACCTGTGTTCCAGACTTCATCGTCGGAACAGTCCACAAGTCTAAAGGACTTGAGTTTGACACTGTGATGGTCACCGATGACTTTGTCAACATCCCTTGCTCCAGGCACAATCTACGCTACAACCCCCACTTGTCATTTGGTAAGTGTGTTTTTGACCAAAATTTTCTTCTGTCTTCTACACATATTTTATGGTGTAGGTTTCATAGACACTCTTATCCTGTCCTGCAGAGGAAGAATGCTGACAGAACAGTAATCGGACAGCTGTATGAGAAAGTTTCAGTAAACTTGTCAGTGGTTGATTCTGAACAGTCTAAAAAGTGTAAATATTTGGATTTTTCAGTCTAGGCTGATTATTGCAGGAAATTGTTTTTCATTTTTCTTTCCTTCTTCCCTGTTCAGATGCAGTTCCTGATGATGAATGGAACCTGCTGTATGTTGCAGTGACTCGTGCCAAGACGTCACTGATCATCACTAACAACATCCGCCGCATCCTCACAATGGCTGGGGTAGGACATGTCAGACAATGCTCATCACTTCTTACTCTAAATGCTTCTGCAGTTTTATTCATGCCTGTACATGACCTTTACATATTAAAATCACAGACACGAGTGTATCTGATATTGTTAGAATGCACTGATGTACAGATGTGCACATATTTACAGCTAGTACAAAATATTAGCCTCCCAAGGACCTTGTTTTTATCATTTTTATTTATTTTCATTTTAAGTGTCCTTTTGATTTCATATAGATGACCTCACTTTTCATGTAGATGTCAGGGTGTTCAGGATGTGCTACAGAGAAGGAAGATGTTGCAGGTGTTCTGAAATTCCCTTATATTACACTTTTACTCCAACATGGTTTAGACCAGCTTTTTTTCTCAGAGTTTCACTTCCTGTATGTAAACGAATCTAATCATGTGGTCTGGCTCTAGACTACATTTGTGGCCTAAGAGGGTGTTTTCATATTAGGTATGATTTGAGTCAATGGGAATTTTGATGACACCATTTTAGTGCTTTTTGAAAGGGTGGACTTGATGCCAACCAAATCTAAAAATTTGCTATCAGTTGCTGCAGAGCTCCACAGCCTCCCATTTGTGACAATGGGAGGCTGTGGCAAGTGGCCCTAGTTCCTGCAACTGTTTTCAGATTTGTGACATTCAATGAGCAGGTGCCAAAATCAGCAAACAAAGGCAGCAGGAACCAAACTGTTCCCATTGCTCTCATACACATTGTATCCTTTAATGGCTATTGTGGGCGTTGGAAACCACGTCCAACAAATGGAAGTGGTTCACTACTGTCATTTCAGGATAATGATGAGCACTTCACTTTCCATAATGAAAAGATCTTTTCCTCTCCTGGAGAAGCAGTTATGTTTTTTCTCATCCAGCACCACAGAGTTTACAGTCAGTCATCTCACATTTCTGTTGAGTTACATCAGCATTGCATAAACACTGTCTCTGCTGGCTGGAACAAAAACACTTTTCCTACACAGATAGAATAATTAATGAATGATGGCATTCAGCTACTTAGGTTCCAGGGTTCTGGTATTGTCCTGGTTTACTGACACACTTGAATAGAACATTTGTGCTTTTCCTGCTATGGCAAGTTGTATTGAAAGGGCTACAACTAATCATTGATTTCATTATTAGTAATTATTTTCCTATTCATGAAATGTCAGAAAATCACAGCTCCCACATAGGCCTGAGCAATAAAGTGATAACGATATATATCGTGATGTAACTCTTCCTGATAGACATTTAAGACATGGTCGATACACCGTCGATAGAACTCATTCCACCTGTGTTTTGACAGTCAATATGAAAAGCCAATGATAATGAGGATAGCGCAGCGTCGAACCAATGGGGGTGGAGTAGAGTTCGAAGCACGTCAGGTTAGGTTGAGGCATGCAGCACAAAGCACAGGAGTAAACACACGTGCTAATGTTTTGGATGCTGCAGCCGTGTACACCTGTATGTCAGGAGTAGGAGCGAGATAAAAGACAAGATGACGGCAGAAAATGTTAATGAAAACTGACTTATGATATGATATGATTTTTTCCCATATCACCCAGCTCTACTCCCACAGCTCAAGATGATCTACTTTGAATTTACCATCAGTCCAGAAACCAAATATTCAGTTTACTGTCCTGTTTTGCTTGTTAAAATGATTAAAGCTGCAGCTGCAGATAAATTGTAATTTCACACGGCTTTTCCTTTTTCCTGCACTCAGCCAACAGACTTCTCTCTCCCACCCACCCTCTGCTATGGAACACAGATGCCAGAGATGTGTTTGTGCAAGAGCTAATTACATACATATGCAGGAGCACAAGCATATCCTTTCAAAGGACTCGTTGCCCCACCTTTGTTTCTGGGTCCAACTTTGCACAGGCACTCCTGTTTTCAATATACCGCAGTGCTGTGTCCCATATTGTTGAGTAGATCTGAGTTAAAAAAAAAAAAAAAACCCTGTTAAAAATAACCTAATAAAAAACCTGTTCAGTTGTGATTCTACCACTTTCCTTTTGATAGTTTCAGATTGTAGTTACTGAACCATCTCAGGGTGTTTGAATCTATACTAATATCTGATGATCAACTGTATCTAAAGATTTTTATAGGTTGATAAAAAGGGCAGCACAGAACAGTGGCTGAGCAGATGGTGGCCATCACCACTACCTTCTTCCAGCAAGACACCACGTTAGACAGCAGATTCACACAGTAACAGTCTATTGAAAATGTGCAGTTAAATCATTAAAACTGGAATTACATTGTGTGTTAGTTGACAGAGTACACACAACAGTTTCTATGCTGTGTATGGTCCAGCTAATTTTTCTGTTGACAGGAAAGTGTTGACAGGATTGGTGATGGTCTCATTTGATCACTGTTTGTAAAGCATGTTTGCTACTAATGATACCCTCTACTCAAAAATGGTACATTCAAAGCCTGTACAGTTCAAAAACAATAAAACTTGTGTGTGCTGTTGTAGAAGCAGGTTTGTACTATAATCTTAACTCTGCCATTTCTTCTCTGCACCATATCATCTGTTTCCCATCATCTCCAGGAATACTTCTTGAAGTCGGAGATGCCTGATACCCTAATGAAGAAAGGCGAGCCTCTCCCATGCTCTGTCACAAACTGTCCCAACTGCATCACACCAGGCTCAGCGTTCATCATGTGCAAACAACAGATGAAATGTGTAAGAAAATATAAAAGCCAATATGCTAAATACTGTCCTGCCTTTTAATGGTATATATTACAGCACGGATTTTGTCATAGACATAGTATATTTTAAGGGTCATTGAATGCTTACAGCTCAGAATATACCATTAGCCTTAACTAGCCAGCATTTTGTGCAGGTTGTGTTAAATAAACTAACTTAAAATTACACACTGGCTAAATTAGGCAAAAAGACAAAAGTACAAAGGTAAGGTTTAATACCTTCAAATATTTTGCTTGCTGTGTTTTTTTAAATTCTCTCTCCTTTGTCCAGAGCGACAGTGTGTCAAATGGCGGCCCGTTGTGCGAAAGGTGTGTGTGGCAACGCATCGGGTCGACCGCCTACCTCATGACCGATGATGTCCTCTCAATGGCTGAAATACCACAAAGACTCAACTGGCAAGTCCACCACGGAATATTCCTGGCTCTTTTCTAACAGGTTAATAAAGTTGTGGATGACCTTAAACGCACCAACCAGGACACGAGCAGCCAGTAATAATGGGAGGTGCTTGGTCACCTGCCTTTAATGGACAAAACATCTTAGCGGTCACTGCTCACAAACTGTCTGATGTGACCATGCTTTTTTAAAATGTTTTTGTGTGTGTGTTTTATATGTTGCTCGGTGAGATAAGTGGAACTGCATGTTGTAATATACTGTATAGTTGACTTTGCTAGCCAATATCTCCCAGTGACACTCAGTAGAGGACTGAGAATTTACCTGGAGAGCTCTGTGTTGTTATTGTGTAACACTAAGTTTACTGGAGCGATGTTTTTGCTCCCATTTATTAAAAATATAAAACTGTATAAAACTTTTGCTTTTAATGAGCGTCTTTATTCCATCCATGAGATTTTAAGGACAATAATATGTACAACCTTTTGGCAATGTAAGGGTAAAAAAATGGTGTGTGTTATGACTAGACAAGTCGCCAACAAGATAAAACATTGCTTTTCATTTCATTGTTACTACATGAGTACATAAAACATAACACTGTTTGAACATGACCATGTTATTGCAAAGACTCAACCTTGAGTCCTCTGCAGACTGCTCTGGATGACTGAATTCTGTGCTAAGTTCTCTCTGCCAAACAGCTGCTATTAATCAGACTCCACTCCGGTTCAGTGACAACAGCTCCACTAAATGAAAAATACCACAAAAGCTTTTCAGTGCATCGGAAATAGTGAGCTAATACTATTCGTATTGGTCAAGAGGCCTCTGTAGAGCAGGGAGATTTATTCATCCTGAGCAAAGTCTTTGATGCAGACATCCAACACTTCTTCTACAACTGAAATTCTTTTTTACGTTATTGTAAGCGTATCATGACTGGGAAACAGTCTACACTGGTGACCATCTGTGGGGTATCTGCAGATGAGTGCTAATAATAACAGGAAATATTTTGGACTTTTGCCGCTGAGAATTTGTCTGTGCCATATGTTACAGTTTTTGAATTAGGTTCATTCTAGTGGGCTGGAAAATGGGCAAAATATGTCACTCTTATATAACATGTTTACTCAAAAGCCAACTCTATCTGCAGCTTTAGAAGTCAATGACTGAGTTAAGCCCTTTATTTACAACTTTGGCAGTGGATGTCTGCATTTTAACAGAAGATGAGTTAACGCCACTAAGAAAGTGAATCACATTACCATGAAAAGCTGACAACCCAAAATTAATTTCATGAGAGGTTTTAGTAGAAATTGTGCTAATGTAGGTATTTTCACAGGATTTATGTCACTGACAAAAATAATCTGAGGGAGAACACCCAAAAGTTCTTAGACATTCATAAAGTCATGGTATACTTAAAATACCATGTGTCACAGGATGTGGTACATCTTTAAATTATATGGCATCCTTATGGTGATCAATAGATATTTTTACATCTCATATTTAAAAGGTTGACGCATCACTGTTTGTGTAGGAAACTTGCTGAAAGTAAAGCTGAAAGATAAAGAGGAAGCTTTCCAGTCGCATTGTATCTGGGGAAGTGAGGGTGGCAGATGTGACGGGGGTTTGTGCCAAATATGAACATCCACAGCCAAGGCTGACAGTGAGATCATTTCCCTGCTACCAAACACCCTAGATATACTAGGGACAGTTTATATTCTGTGGTTAAAACCTCCAACATATTTCTATTTCTGTTCCAGTATTTTAATAGCAACTACTTAACACCTGTGTGTTTAAACTGTGGTTAGTATGGTTGCGCTGTTGACCTCATGAAAACCCCATGGTGATGGTGTTTTTAAAATGTTTTTAGCAGCATAATGTTCCATTCATGTCCACTGCACTGAAGTGGTGGAAAAAAGAGACGGATATCTCAAAATCTCTGGGGATGATATCAGTGATATCTTTTTTGTGATGTGGTGAAATAACCTTTTAAAATCTAGCTCATGTTTTCATTCCAGATACACATATATGACCTGACAAACAGGTCACTCACCCTTGGAAAATACCAACCCTTGGAAAATACCAATGTTATTGTTTGCAAACATTTCTGCATTTCTCAAAGGCACAGCAGCGAAAATAACCTCACTGATTGAAGTAAAGGTCAACGCCAAAATCAACAAATAGTTAGGTCTGTTATTCATGTCAGACAAGCTCAGTGTAAAAGATAAGAGATGGAATCATGAAGCCTAGAACTCTGCTACTAACTAAAATACATTCAAACCACAGTAAATTACGTTTGCTAATTAGCCTGGCTTAGTTTGAAACGAGTCATACAAGCCTTAAGCCCTTTAGGTTGTTAGCTAGTTAGCTACTTAGCTAGCTAGCTGGCCTTCCAAACACACAGATGCCATAGTGAAGAATGACTATAAGTAACTGCAAAAAACAGTTGTTTTTAACTTATATTTTGACCAGAGTTCATTCTTTACTACATTTATCTCTACTTCCAGCATACTTAACAGTAAATGTAGATGTAGCTGAATCTGTAGCCCCACAAAATATCAGTCTTGTTTATTTCCTGTCTGAACAGCCTTTAACTCACTAATACCCCAGTTTATTAGTTTACAGAGACACAATTTGATCACTAAATACTGCTAAATCCTTAAAATCCCCACCAGTTTGTTGTTACTTGAACAGTCAACACTGGACTGTAGAAGGATAAGGCTGGTGGTGCTCCATTATCAACCACTCCCAAAACCAACAAATCTCAGTGGCTTCCTTTTCCTGTCTTTGTCAATCAGCATGGCATACTAATGACAGAATATGTGATCCAGTACAACAGGGTCACATGCTCCCTCACTGGTGTGGTTTTAGTTTGTTTGAAGGGTTAGAAATTCATTGTTGGTTTTGGTGAGAGTTTGATAAGAGAGAGATAAATGTTAAAAAAAAACCCACCTGAATTACAGAAGAACGGTAGGAAAAAAGCACCACCTGTTGTAGCACCAGGTAAAAATTCCTTCTGTGCATTGCAGATATTTGGCTATAAATGTCTTGAGATCTGCTCAGAGAAAAGCTCAACTTCTTGGAAATGTGCAAAAAGAAGTTATGTCCTATCAAGCCAGCCATTATACTGTAATTGTCCACAGAACATCAAGTAGGTTTGCAGGCGGAGGTGTCACACACAATCTCCAGTAATTCTTCACTGTATAGAGACCCTGAGCTTCGGTGACTTTCTGTCTCTACTCTCTGTGACAGCAGAGGGTCATAGGGTCAAGGTCCAGGTGGAACATAAGTCATAGAAACCCTTTCTTCCCCTGTCGATGGAGGGATGTTGTTTCTGGTCCTCCTGGGGTATAAAGAAAATAGTGATAAGATTACAACCAGTCAAAGGAAAGCCTGGAAACCAGACCAATTAGTGAGCTCATGTTTATTCAGTCTTGCAGACTGGCCTTGTCCCCCTTCCGTTCAGACAGATTTTTATCCGTCCGGAAACAGAGTGAGCCAATCACAACTATTAAAAAAATAGGGCATTTTTGATACAATGATTGACTAGAGGAGAACAATATTAAACAAAGTGGACAGTATATTCTCTCCAAAAGAACACACAACTGGACTTTCAGTGTTTATTACACTGTTACATTTTTCTGTCACTCTGTGCTATCTCACACATTTCATAGCTTTGATTGGCTGTAGGTCTGTACAATTTCCACCAGAGGCATTTTGGTATGTGACCGTTGATAACACACCTTGGAGACTGAAAATTAACTGAGAGGTTCCAGACCCATTTGCAACGCCAGGCTAGTCAAATGATAAGTTTTTTTTTTTATGCAGAACTGTTCAGCTAATCTCTGTGATTCCTGAAGGATATCAAAAACATAACTAAAAGAAAGGGCGGGACATATTTCCATGTTTTTTTCTAGCTTACCTTCTATAATATAAGAAGGCAATCCCGATGAAAGCACAGACCATCACCAGAAAAATGCAGCTGATTGCTGTTGCATGTCCTGCGAGAGAAAGACTCAATATGAAACTGTTCCCCCTGTATGCTCCTGATTACAATATCTGTTTCTCCAGGAAACAAGGAATATGACTAATTATCCCAAGCCCTCCAAATGACTCTCTTGTGTATGAGAGGATGACAAGATAAATCTGTGGAACCGTCCCCACAACATCAGAAACTGTAATGAAACTCAGAGGAGTTGATTAGTGTCATGTCCTTTAATGGCAATAAATTAACTGGCTTTATATTATTATGTGTAAAAATGTTTACTTGTGTTAAAGGGCTACAACTGTGCTATCACTAGTCTGGCTAGTTTGATATAACTTTGGAGGCAGGAGGATTTACCCAAGTTTTTCCTTTATCATTCACTCTCATAAATACCACTGATGAGATTTCCTCTTGTAGGAGATTTTGGTAAAGCTCCGTAAAATGACAGTGTCAAAACTTACTTTCAGCAGAAACCTGAGGAATAACTGTGCTTCCATTGAAAGGCTTAGTGGTGGTTGTGTTCGATGTTGTCCCATCCGTTGCTTTAGTCCCCGTCACAGAATCTACAAGAAAGGATTAGTAAGATTTTACTGTGGGTCAGTTTTTCCTAAACTGTTTTGAATTGGCAAATAAATGTGAGTTGTAAAGAATTACTGGTCATATGAGATTCCCATTGTCAACCAGGTTTTTTGTAGTGTTTTGGTATTAAAATAAATAAAGGTTCCATTCACATGCAATTTATGATCTGCACATTTGACAAGTTAATCAAAAGTGTATGCTTAAAAAAAATATGGATCAGACTGAGGATGAACATTTTGTATAATACACACGTAAACTCTGCTGTAAAGTGCTATAATGGAACCAGCAGAGTAGATATGGAGGAGCTCTGATCAGATGAGACCAGGCCCGATATGTATAAACCTGCTCAAGACCTGATGGTTTCAGCACACATTAGTGCTGATTCCTCCTAAAGTACACACTAACCAAATCTGTACTGATTAGGAATGCACTGATATATCAGCCAAACATCAACATCGGCTGACATTCTCGGTATATTTTGAATGTCATTATTGGCACAGAATCTCACAGTCGGTGCATCCCTAACATTGATTATGAAAAGTGCAGTAATTATTATATTGGCTGCAGTGAAAGAGAAGAATTCTAATGAGTCTGAAAGATAATAAAAACAGAATAAAGACAGTACAAATTAAACAATTTCTAAATTAGCTCAAATCTGCCAGTAAAGCTTTTATGAAATGTTTAATTTTCAAGTCACCAACAGAATCATCTGACCTGATACAGATCAGTCATAAGCAACAAAACTATGGAGGCTAACTGGGAGAATCAGCATAGTGTGTATGATTACACGTAGGCTCTTGAACTTGTGAGTGATCTGACAACACACCAGATGAAGTTGTCTCTGCGCTGTTTCTTCCTGTAGCTGCTGAGGTTGAGACACTTCCACTCTGAGTCACCTGCAGGCTAGTGGAAGCTGATACTGACAAGGAAACATAAATTACTTCTGTTAATACTGCTGAGGGCATGATTGTTACTTCTACTGCTGAATATTACATCTACTACCAATACTATCTGTATTACTGCACGGTTGCTTCTTCTACCAACACTACTATTTATAAAACAAAAACAAAAAAAAACTCATACTTTGACTTGGACTGTCCAGGTGTTTGGATGTCTTTACTCATACATGGTACAGAAGTACGGTCTGTAGTCATATTTCATAAGTGACATAGTGATATAACACACCACACAACTAATACAGTTGTAACTAAGTGCTACTACTACTGCTACTACCACCACAATACAACAAACACAAATCCTGCTGCTAATTCTACAAAAGTTTACACATCCAGCAGACAAAGAGAAACATTTGCATTCATTTAGAGTTGTGCTTCCTGTCACCAGACAAATAAATTATTAATTATTCTCTCTAATTTTTAGCTCTGTTTTGGTCCTTACCAACTCCTGAAATATCTGGCTCTGTAGCTGCGCACCGCTCCACTTTTTTAACTTAGCGCAAGGCAGGTTGTGTCAACGGTTATTTTTTCAGTGAGTACATTACAATAGACCATTTTCAGACTGGACATCTTGACCTGCGAATCACAGGTGTAACTAATAACATTAATTACAGCTGAATCCCATTTAGTTGCTCTGGGTTTCCAGGACACATCTTCACTCTTGTTAAACTGAAATATTGTGAGAGCTCTATATGAAAAGTGCCTCGAGATAATTAATAAAATTGACTTCACTTGACCTGACATTGCTTTTCCTGCTATAACAAGTCAAAGGTGGCATGCATGGCATGAACACACATGCACTGTCTTACACTGACATAGTGTACTTTATTGGGATGTTTTTTTTACTCCCCACCATTTTAAACATGTAACAAAGTACCTTTTACTCACTTTTGTAGTTTTTAGTGAATTAAATGTTATTTCAACTAAAGTAAAAATTCTTCGAAGTAACAGTAAAGTTACTGGAGTGAAAAAATGTAGCGCTCTATTCACCCTGATCCATGCTATGGTACTACCACTAGTACTGCTGCTGCTGGTACTACAACCACTTCTAAAAAAAGAAGATCTAGATAGACAGATGTATGTTTTAGTTTCATCATTAGTACTTCATCATTTATATTTGGTTTGTCTCCAAAATTCAATCAAATACAGAACTCACCGACTGTGGTGGTAATGCTGAAGTTCTGGGAAGTAACAGTGATAATCTCTGCAAAATCAGTCCATCATTAATTATGAATGTGAAAAAGACTTAAACACATATAAAACTGCTGTGCATAACTATTCTAGTATTTTTGCTTAGCTTTATGCAAGATGAGTCTAAATGAAGTTCTGTTTGTATGCATGCTGTTCACACATACACATACAAACACTGCAAGGTTGAATATACTGTGAAACTACTTTGATAAGCAGTAATTACCACCCTCATCTCATGTTAGAAATATTATGACTCTTACATCACTTTCCACTTAATTCATACAGACAGATAGACTCACTTGTTACTATTGATGTCTCTGGTGGTTGTGTTGTGGTTCTCAATGGGTCAGCTGAAACAAAATAAATGAGAAGTTGGAAAGTTAATCAGTCATCTGCAACCAGATAGTATGACTATAAATCTGAGGCGACCTACAAGACCTGATATCAGTCAAGCTCCAAAAACTATGGATTCTACACATATACACTGCATACTTTGCCTAGTGAAGGCCTATAGCTCTAGTTTGTAACACAGGCTTTTTTTGTTATAAATCTGTTTCCAAACCGATGCTGTGATTACCTCAGACCCTCCAAACCAGTGGCCCAGGCCGTTCAACATGCAGTCCATCATGACAATATCACTATACACATATATATACAATATATACAAGCACTACATTTCACTGTATGCTTTGATATACTACCTTTTGTGCAGAATATCCTTCCATTTCTTCCCCACCTTCTAGATATCTTCACAAACTTTTGTCAAATATTGGCATGTGCCAGAATATACAACTATCTTACAGAAACTCGAACCATCAGATTATTTACTTGCATTTCAGACATAGAACAGACAGCTCCATGGTTTTTGAACGTGGGCCTTATTCTCTCATGTTTTTGGGTGCAAATGATAAAAATCTTTGGAATTGGTGCAGCATTGACCAAGGGCTGCAATCGGAAACAACTCCTGCAATGAAATCCAATGGCCATTTGTCCATGTGAAAGTACGTCCACTAAAGTGCTTGTTTTTGTCAGCGACAGGCTTAGATCATTATTGCCCAATATTATGGATAAGATTCCAACAGAAAAAGACATTATTAAAGGGAAAGATCATTTTTGTTTCACCAGAAACATTGCTCTATATATTCTATAAACCGGTCTCCATTGACAAAGACAGTTATTTTACCTCACAGAACACAGGGGTTGCTGAAATATTGCTGCCTCGATCAGTTAGTCTGTTTGTGTTATTGTGTGACTTTCAGTGGTGGAGAAAATGTTTCCTTTAAATCCTTGCAAAATGCATAAAATGAAATCAATTTATTATGTAGTATGCTGGTTCCCCTGGGGTTGTAGATTTCTGCAAGAGAGTTTCAGAGATGCTCATTTTAATTCCTCAAAGGCAAACTTAAGTGTGAGGTTACATAAGAAGGGTTTGCATGAAATGACACCCTTTGCCAAAAGGGTCTCAACACAGCAGACCTACGTCACATGATGGGACCATGAGTTAAGACACTGGTTCCTTGCATTTGGCTGTGCTTCAGAGTGTGTAAACAGTGTACACATCCATATGGTGTGTATCCATGAACTGCTGTTGGCACGCATGCTTTTGTTTTCTTTGGAGTACACACCGGTTCCACTAGTTTGAGTGGTGATAGTGATAGTTAAAATCTGTGTTCTCAGCTTACACTGCTCTGCCTCTTTGGAATGTGCCCTAAATGGCCCCTCTACATGTGAAATATGTCACTTGGTGGGAAGATTTTGAGCCCCTTATCTGAGGCCCAGTAACTGGGCGGAGAGATATATTCAAGGAGCTATGTTCTCTGTCAGATTAGTTTGGGTTTTAGAGTGTGCTTTTCAAATGTAAAGAAAAAGAACAATAATTCTTACGTATACACTCAAGCGTGGGCTTGGTCCACTGTGGAGCACCGTCAGTATGCTTGCATCTGATGAGGTTCGAGGTTCCCACTTTCCTCACATAACCGTCTATACACGTGTACCGAAAGGTGTTGTTATAACAGGTCGGTGGTGGAGGTTTAGTAAGAGGAAAAGAAGAAATATTTGGACATGGACAGTTGTTTTTGTCTGGAATAAAAAAAACATCAAGTGACAAATTTACAAGATGGAAAATCAAAATATTTCTTAGAGTTTTTTCTTGTAAGTTTGAGATAGCAAAGGAAAAAACTAGAGGACCTGGGTAAAATTTAAGTTATCAGTTCTACACAGTGTAGCTATTACAACCCCATAATCAGTTTCATAGTACAATGTACAGGTTAATCAGTAACACATTATAACTGTTGAATGGAGTTCTCACTTCAAACTCTTTACCAAGATTCAAAACGATCCACCAGTTAAGTTACATTTTTCCCCTAAGAGCAGTTTACAGTGGCATGGACACGGTTACAAGCAGCACTGCTACCAGTGCTACAGTGTGTTCAAGGAAAATTTCTGGGTTGAGAACTCATACCGAAAATTCATGGTACAAAACTGAATCTGAAAGTAAAGTATTTGTTTTACAGTATGATTAATATCCTGTCAAAATGTGATCTCCAATAGATTAAATGGATCGGACTCTTTCCTTGACTCTCTTCTCAGATACTAAGTCTTAATTCCTTCAAATTTGTGATTTTTACATAGTATACATTTACTTTGTTATCATGTTCTTGTAATTATTATGAATACGGATTTATATTGACTGGACTGTGTTTTGACACTGAGTTGTGAAAAAGTCATCAATGACCAATTAAAAAAAAAAAAAGTTTAATCACAACTGCATTCATAAATGCATACATAGTGCATAAATCCTCTCAGCCGGTGGTGTGATAGGATAAGATCCGCTAAAAGTAATAAATAAAAGTAACTAAAAACAGAAAAATATTAAAACTGATGAAAAAAATATACAGTACACAATATAAACAGTTTCTTCTTCTTCGCGATCTCCTGCGAGAAGTGACGTGAGCGGCACTCACCGTCGATGGAGCAGCGCGCGGCTCCGAGCAGACAGACAATCATAGCGCAGAAAGAGAAGAAGAGTGAAGCCAGATCCATCTGACAGCTCTGTGGAGATCTAAAACATGTTCACCAAGTAAACTCAGACCGGTAAAGACCATCCTCACGGCCAGACGTGATCCCTCTGCTGCGCTTCACTTAAATACTTTCACTTTCACCCAATGCCACACCTCTTACAGTGTAATGACTGCATGTTGCGTGTCTGCATCAAAGCTACGCCCGCCTTGGATTTATATATCATATGTTTTTCCTCTTTAAGTCGAGAAAATACAGACATATTTTGCACATACGATGTTAAATGCAGCACATACAGTCATTTAGAAATTGCAGTTTAGAAATACCTGAACGTGTAGTACAGTGGTGGCGGAAGTCGTCCGGCCGCTAGGTGGCGCAAGAGCATACAGTGTTGACAAGTGTGGCGACTGGTTTTGTTGTTGTGCCGCTACTTCCGTCACGTACAACGAGGAGCTACATCAAATGTGCAGTTAAACCTTTTTATGTAATAGTCGCGTATGTTTAGTGAATGTTCGGATATTTCTAACACCGGTAGGTTCAAAACAAGCTAAACTATCACGTTTGTTTTTTAATAATGAATTTAGGAGTAGACAGTTCATGGTAAGTTGCAATGTTAGCATTAGCTAACTTTAGCTAAAGGTGATTCAATAAATTCCCCGACCTGCATCATATATAGATAAATTACGAAGTTAATGTGTCTTAGCGTTTCATTCCGAAACCGACGAGTTACTTCATATGAAGTGAACCTAAGCTGCTCCTGAGCTCAGTTTCTATTGCAGAACGAAATGATGCTCCTGGGGCCGGTTTAGATTAAAATATATGAAACCTGCGTCTGTGAGTGCACAAGTCCTTCTCCCTGAAAACGTCTGTGGTGTGTGCGTAGGTTACAGAGGTACTGACGGGCAGCAATGTCGCTCTATGATGACCTCGGTGTGGCAGCCAGTGACACCAAAACCGAAGGCTGGTCCAAGAACTTCAAGCTGCTGCAATCCCAGCTGAAGGTGAAGAAGGCAGCTCTGACCCAGGCCAAGGTAGGTACACACTACTGATTTGCATTTGAGCTTTACGCTGATGTTAAAAAGTATGCAGAATCCCACACAACAAGAGCACACAATCCAAATATGTACATATCCAATGATTATGTTTTTGTATGTGTGTGTTCAGACCCAGCGGATGAAGCAGACCACTGTCTTGGCTCCTGTCATTGATCTAAAGAGAGGAGGCTCCAGTGATGAGCGACAGATCATAGACACTCCTCCACATGCTGCTGCTGGACTCAAGGTCAGTCTTAACCAGTGAACCTGGTCATCTCTGCTTTCAGTGCTCTAAGTTTATAAAATGCTGAGATTGTTTCAAGTGTTAGTGTGTAATGTTAATAATGAAGTATAGAGCAGTGTGTGGGGTTGTGATGCAGCTGTACAAAGACTCCACCACTTCTCTGTTAAAATAAATATAAATATCCACAGTCAAATAACTGTTTTATCAGTAGAGCATCCCGTATGTGTTTGTGCTCGCTTCAGGACGCTGTGCCCAGTGGTTTCTCCTCTGGCGATGTACTAATCCCGTTGGCAGATGAGTATGACCCGATGTTCCCCAATGACTATGAGAAGGTGGTGAAGCGACACAGGGAAGAACGGCAGCGGCAGAGGGAGCAGGAGCGACAGAAGGAAATTGAGGAGAGAGAAAAGTACTGCCATGCTTGTTTATCTTGCTCAAACAGCAATTAAAACATCAGCAGGAATTAAACACAAGAGAACTGATCTACCCTTCCAGTTAAAGAATGATAAAAAATTACTCATTGTCTTTTCCTATGTGTTGCTATTTGAGCTCTATAACCCAGCTATTAGCCATGAGATAATTATTATATTATAACACTGGAATCCTGTGAACTTGGTGTGTTGCAGGAAGAGGAAAGACCGGCACGACGGTGGAGCTCCAAGTGGTTTCTCTCGTTTCCCAGCAGCAGAGGGTGACTCAGATGAAGAGGAGGAGTACGAGAAAGAGCGGAGGAAGCGAAGTGAGTGTTTCCTACTGCTCGGCTTAAAATTGTCAGTATTATTATTATATACCGAACGCTAATAACAGTGAATGTGGTTGGGTCTTGACCATGATTACCAAATAAAATGAAATCAAAACAGATATTTGAAAAAGTGGTCCAAATTCTAACAGTAACAGAAACTCATGCTTTGGTCTGAAGGTTGGCCTTGTCCAGAAACTTAGTCATTTCCTGTCATCTGATTTGAAACCAAAGTGTCTTCAGTTTTAGGAACTAAGAAGTCTTTAGGTTGTTTCCTCATATCTCATAGATTTATGGGGGAGGTTTTCATGTATTTGTTTCAGGGTTGCTCAACTGCCCAAGCGTGATTTTCACTGGGACTAAAAGGGGAAACAAAACTGAACTGACACTTATGCATCACTGATGATTGAGGAGATTTCCCAGCTACAGTTTATATCACAGTCCTCATGTTTCAACCAAAACTAAAACTACATTTCTCTTGTCTTCCCTCCCTCTTTCTCTCTCTCAGGTATGGGTGGAGCAGCCATTGCTCCTCCTTCATCACTTGTGGACAGAGATGGTAGGTCTGATGATCCACCAGGTGAAATTGTATTTTGTGTGTGTTAAACATCAACAGAATGAATACATAATAATAACAGCAGAACTCCTGGCTCAGTGATAGTAACTATAAACCCCAGACTCATTTAAGGAAAAAGAAAGAAAATAAGCAAACAACAGGAATCAACAGACAACCGACATCAATTATTTTAGGCTTTGGTTGGAGGGTGGGAAATGAGTCTTATGTACCTGATTCCTGAAACATTATCTAAAATAAACTCATGTAGCATCTGTGTGTGACACATGATCCCTGAAGTCCTGTTGTAGTACAGTGCCCTCAGTAAGGGATTTTTTCAAACCGTCTGGATCACTGAAGTGAAACCAATGACCAAAGTACTGCTTGTGTGGATCTTAATCAGCAGAGGGCAGCGTTGTCCACATCTTTAAGATCATCTGAATGCTGTGACTTAGTTCAACTATGAAACTGAGTAGAAATATTTAATTGTTTTACTTATTTACATTTATTTATATTTAGGTATCTGTCTAAAATAAGAATCTAAGCAAGATCACAACAATAAATGTAACCAAGCAGGCCTATATCTTGGTGCAGGACTACATGTTAGTAGTTGTGTTTTTCTATGTGTTCAGGCTCGTCTTCATACTCCTACGAGGATGAAGGTCGTCCTGCCAGAGGCTCGAAGGCCGCCATCCCTCCACCTATGTATGAGGACTCAGACCGGCCTCGTTCGCCACCTGGACCAACCAGCTCCTTTTTGGCCAACATGGGGTGGGTGTTGTGGTTTTTTTTAGATGGTTAAACAAGTAGGTTGTGTTGCTTTTTGAGGCATATACGATTTGTTCTTGCTCTGCATCTCTCACCCTAAATCCGAATCACTTCCAAACAAGGGATGATGATCCATTTTGAGGCACTAGCTCGTTGCCTTCTGCTCCAGAAAATTAAATTTAGATTTCGCCCATCTACTCTCTGTTATTATTCTTCCACTATGAACTACTGCTACAGGGTGTACTGTTAGATTAGGTAGCACTTGATGTGATATACATCAGATTTTTCTGTTAGTGAAGCACACATTTTAAATGTCAATATCACAGACGAAGCCAAAATTGTGATCGTGATCAATATTTGATTAAGTGTGCAGCTCTAATTGGACTTCAGGAAATTGTATTGGACATTTTTCATAATTTTTTTTGACGCAAAGATCAAATAGAATGAATCAATGATGAAAAAAATCATTAGTTGCAATGTTCTGTTATTATAAAAGGATAACTTTAATTTAAATATATGTTTCACTCCTCTGCCTCTTTATTCCCACAGAGGTACGGTGGCCCATAAGATCATGCAGAAGTACGGCTTCAAAGAAGGCCAGGGCCTGGGTAAGCATGAACAGGGCCTTAGCACGGCGCTGTCTGTGGAGAAGACCAGCAAGAGAGGTGGAAAGATCATCATAGGTGACGCTGCAGAAAAACGTAAGTTGTTTTTACTGTTAATATTCTCCTGTCATCATTGATGCTATACGTACCACACTCTGTTTTTCCTCTTTAATTTGCTTGCTGTCAAGTCTTATTTACCGGTCATCTGCATGAAGGGTGAACTTGTGTCATCTCCAGTGCTAATGTTAGTATTGTTTTGTCCCATCCTGTCTAATCTGTATTGGCTTTGAGTTGTGACAAATGCATTGATCTTTTCATATGTATTTTTGCTCTTCACTGGTCAGTGTCATTTTATCACTTAAATGATTTACTGTGATCTTGTGTGCACATTTTTGTACTTTTTTTCATTTTGTGTACATGTGTGTGCGGGTGTTGGTGTTTTGTGTGTTTGTGTGTGTGACTGAGCAGCAGGGTCCAGCCTGTCAGGTGTTGCTGAGACTTCAGGCGGAGGCTCTGCAGGTTGGCCTCCACTCCATTTTTCTCTCTCCCATGCAGAATGTGCTGTCCCACTTACTGTTTATTCTAGATGTGTGTATGTGTGTGTGTTTGCATGCATTTTAGTCATGTATGTGTTCATATACTGTCATTCCCCATAACCGAATTGAAAGCAGTGGTGCTTTATGTCTGTTAAAAGTTAAGTGGTCCCAAACTTTGCAGTCCAAGAGGTGTTGCATATGAAGATATACCATGGCAATGAGTAGAATAGTTTTGCATGGTTTTCTGCTGTCCACACTTCTATTCCAATGTAGCAGTCTGCACCCATGTTTTAGTTGCAGTTTCATTTTTGTCTACTCCAAATGTGGTCTTTGTTTACATACAAGGTGCGATCAAAAAGTTCTGAGACTGTGCCTATGATAAGCAAAATCATACTTGATTTAAAGTGAATTTGTAGATTGTGTGACCCAGCTCGGAATACTGACTCACAAACGTTATTGCCCACACCTGTTACATGCACGTTACAGTGCCGTGCTCCATTCGTTTGCAACAGGAACAGTCTCCAAGCTTTATGATTGCACCTTGTAAAAGGGTTTTCAGCAGTAAGCTGTTAGTCTCCCTTATTTTCCTTCTCTAACAGCTCTGCTTCTGATTCCGACTTGCCTGCATCTATCAAAAATTTAAAGTCTGCATTTTTTCCTTTCCTTCTAACCCCTAGACAATGATTGAATTAAACTCAACGGCTTAAAGGAATAGTTTGACATTTTTGGAAATACACTTTAATTTAAGGTAGGCATTAGCCAGGTAGCTTACCTTAGCACAAAGACTGGAAACAAACAAGAAGTAAGTTTTAATGGTGCTGGTAGGTGGATTTTATTTATACAAGCTGTTTCCCCCTTTTTGCAATCTTTGTGTTTAGTTAAGCTAACTAGCTGCTGGCTGTAGCGTCATAAAGATGTAAACATGAGAGTGGAATTAAGTTTCTTATTTAACTCTGCCAGAAGGTAAATAAGCGTATGTCTCAAAATATCAAACTGTTTTACAATTAGAATCCACTTTTACTAGTTTTTATGAGTTGCCAGTGATATAAAAACATGAGAACAGGCTGTTTATCAGTGGCACCAATTATGACCTTATAGTTAAAATGTCTAAGCACACATAACCTGCAGATAAAATTGTTGTATTTGTGTTGTATTTATTTGCTAACAGAGATAAATTTCATTCTTTACTGAAAAATGAAACTTTTCCTTTGCATATTTCTGGAAGCAGTGACTGCTTTTGGCCACTAGATGTCATGGTTGAACATCAGGTTCATCACTGCTTTATTTCCCGCAAAACTGTTGTATGAGCCCTGTTATCAGCACTGCATACAGCACAGAATGAGAATTAAGACGAGAATATTGTCACTCTCAGACATTCTCTTCCTGTTCTCAAATTAGAGTGGAGGCCAGGACACCAGGTACTGCCTTAATGACACCCTGTGCCCCCTGATTACCAGTCTGATGACTGCCAGTATATCTGTCTTAATGTGTGAATTTAAACAGAGACTGGCTATAAGTACTGTATAAATATATATAGTATTCCTATATATGTCAGTGTTCCTTTGAACGAGGTGTTTGCCCCTCTGCTGCTTAGTCAGTTCTCCTGGGCCTAACTAACAATGGAACAATTGCACTTGTGACCCATTTAGAGCAGCAGCGTGTGTAACACAATAAAAACAGCACTTTGAAATATGACGATAACAGCCAGACGCGATAACTGAAAAAGTAGATATAACACTGACTCAGCAAACACACACCAGTATTTTTCAACAGCATTTGAAGAAAAGATGTGAAGAATTGTTTCATTTATCACATGTATTCAATCAAGCTCCTTGTCTTGAACAATACAGTATTATACAATGTATCACTACACACCTTCAGTTGCTCCATCCAGCTCAACAGCAGCCTGTGAATATTATTTTGAGGGGGGGGGAGTTAACCTTGTGCCTGCTTCCTTCCAACTAGCGGACGCTTCCAAGAAGACAGAGGCAAACCCACTAACAGAGATCCTCAAAAACCCAACCAAAGTGGTTCTGCTGAGGGTATGTCTGTTCCACCAAACAGGTCACACACTGCACATTCAATATTTTAATGTGTAAAAATTTTGGTTAATCAAATTACAAAAAAGCAAAATCATTTATAGTCCCTTGCAAGTAAGTCTATGTCTTTGTCTTCTAGAACATGGTGGGCCGAGGAGAAGTGGATGAGGACCTGGAAGGAGAGACAAAAGAAGAGTGCGAGAAATACGGCAAAGTGGTTAAATGTGTCATTTTTGAGGTGAGAGAGATGAATCGCAGGGATTGACTCAATTAAGTTAAAGTGATCGGACAGGATAATCACAAAACACTCTTTCCTTCTCAGATCGCTGATGTTCTAGATGATGAAGCTGTCAGGATATTCCTGGAGTTTGAGAGGGTGGAGTCAGCCATCAAAGGTCAGTGTTCTTGTAGTCTTGGTATGCGACCGCGAATGAGGCTTCTGTAATTCAATGAAACTAACATGGCAGCAGATTTGCATTTACGAGAACACCTGGATTAGATGTCACAGGAGTTCCAGGAAGGTCACAAAGAAAAATCTGACCCTTTGTTGAGGCTAAACTTTAACCTATGTATGTTGTCAGTGGCCCATTGTCAGTGAGAATGGTTGTCTTACAAATATCCAGTGTATTTATTGCATTCACTGAGTCATTTTGAAATTTTAACTGTATCCAAAATTATAAGCAGTTTGTTTCGTGGTCCAGAGATCAACTTCATGTAATTGCATCACTTTCTTCCAATCATTGTGTAACTGCTCCAGTAATGTGGGTGAAAGTGTGTCCCATTCTAAATGGGTTGGCCCAGATCAGAAACAAGGTGAGACTCGACTCCCTGTGGTGTTACATCATACGCGGCCCAGCAACCCAGCCGTCTCCCTGCGGCACCGGCAGAACCGCGCTTACATCACAGCTCAGAGAAAGCGGGACAGACGCTCAAAGGTCAATGTGGAGGGCCGCGGTCATAAGGAATTATACTGTGTCACACCGCATGGTCTGTGTCTGTAGATGATGATGATGATGATGATGATGATGATGAAACACTTTATAGCCCCCAGGAGAGAGCCATTGTGTTGCACTATTGCCATTGCCCCCATATGGAGGTCAGAGGTCAGGTGGAGGTAGTAACAGGTTGGAGATGACCTCTGTATTGAGTATCTTGCTCAAAGATCAGCAGCTCAGCTGACAACACAAGGGTTCAGTGCCAACTGCCAACTGCCAACCTCTTCCTGTGACTGAATTAAGTTTTATCAGGCCCCATGTTGAAATTTGTTCATCTCAAGTTTTGTTTTTTTTAGGGGTTAATTACCTGTATACCTGTATTACCTGTCATTTGTATATACCTGTATTGGTTGCAAATGAGTTTTATTTTATTTTAATTTGATCTGGATTTCTCTGGAAAGACAAAGAGCCACACTAGCTGCTCTTTGAGGCACAGCAGTGCTTTGACCTAAATGCTAACATACACGATAACAGTGCTACTATGCTGATGTTTTGCAGATGTAATATTTACCTGTTTCATCATCTTAGCATCAACATGTGTTAGCATAGTAAGATTTGCTAATTAGCACTAAACACAAAGTGCAGCCGAGGTTGATGGGAATGTCATTAGATTTGTAGGTATTGGTCATAAACCAAGCTGTGGAACAAACTGACATTTTGCCCTGATGGGCATGTCACCAGAGTTATTAGAATTTATCCTTTAGAGACCTTACAACCTTACTTTCACTCAATGCCAACAACTTCAACTTCAAAGTGACACAACAGGAAAAGTCAGAGAATCACTAAATTATTATAGTAGTATTATAGTATTTTATGTCAGAGAATGAAATGTGAAAATGTCTTGAGCTCATGTTAACCAGTGCTAAAATGCTAATTTACTTCTGAGTAGTAGGGCTCATTCCTGCCCCACTCTGTTGTCATCCATGGAGACAGGCCACTAGTGTGACTAAACAGCAGTTTGTTTCAGTTCTTCTTGACATTTGAAATTGAACAGGAATTTGATAATGTTTTTAAAAATATGTGGTGACTCACACTGTCTAATCACTGCAACACAACACACTTTGTTTTCTGAGTGCAAACATTAACACCATTGTGTTGGTACAGTGGTTGATGTGCGCACGTACGTGTATGAAAGGTACTGTATGACAGTGTGCTGACTGATGCAATCATAAATGTCCTTCAAGGATAATGGATTGAACCCATTACTGGATTGGGGCACAGAAACAGTAAGAGGTTGTTCATTTCATTGATAAGGTTAACCGTGTCAGACAGGACAGAATGAACACTGTGTATCTTGGTTGTCCTTTTTTAATGAGCATTAGTGTGTGTGTGTGTGTGTGTGTGACAGAACAGTATCCACTTTACGTTGCCCCTGTTGGCGTTACAATTCGGGGAAGCTACATTGATGTCATATTTTTCCTTTTTTCTCAGAATGGGCCAAGACCGAGAGCCAAAGCAAACTTGTTTTTCTTTCTGAGCCCATTATCGCTCACATTTAGTGTAAACTGTTACTACATCATTCAGCTGCTTTTCACAACAGCTTATTCCACACAAATCAAATCACGTCTTCTTATAAGAGGAGATATGGGCCTGTCCTTGGAGGTTAGAGGGAGAAATCCACCATACAACAATTGAATTGTTTGAACAACCCTGGCTTTGTTTAGTTTGGTGCGTTTGTGTTGTGTCTATTTTTGGATAACTGATGTGCTATGACATCCACATAATTCAACAACTACGGCTCAACTAATAGTAATGAATGAGATCAAAGCAACAATATAGACTCATCATTTCAAGGTTAAAGTTTCTTTGTTGAGCTGCCATCTTGTACGATTGTTCACCAGTCATTCAGGGACAAATAAATTGTAGAGGAGTTGCAGAGACCGACACGACTTCTCAGTAAACACTGGGTGGATTGTGAGAATGTTTGGCTGCAATGATACTCTCAGTTACCATACACCCTTTTGAACACATTCATGTCAAAGCTCAAAGCAGCAGCTTGTCCAAAGGTACTCTGGGACACTGCTGGGCATCAGACAGGGGATTTTGTGGTTTCTGTAATGTGGCAGTACTAATCCTGTTTCTGAAAGGTTTATCTATGTACTTGGGTACAGTCTGACCTCAACTGTCTCTCTCCCTCTCTCCTCTGCAGCCGTGGTGGACCTGAACGGACGTTATTTCGGCGGGCGAGTCGTCAAGGCCTGCTTCTACAACCTAGACAAGTTTCGAGTTTTGGATCTCGGTGAACAGGTCTGATGTCTCCCCAACACCAACAGACGCTATGAACACACATCATCTCCCTAACTTGTACATAAACCTTTTTTATATTTCCTGAACAGCAGTGAAGTATCTGAATGTAGCGTTGATGAGTCCACCATGTAGATTATTGCTTTTGTTTTCCTGTGATGAAAAATACCTTTATGTCAAATCAAAATAAATGGTCTAAACTATTTCAAGTTTACTGTTTTATGTGTCGGTCCATGTAGATGTATGTTTTTTGTTGTTTTTTGAGTAGAACCTTTGAACCTGTCTTATTAGCATCAGTACCGCTGGTTTTTCTCTGAAATCCAGAATTAGAAATGAGCCTAGTCATGCTGACTAGGCTGTACTTATTTTTCCAGCTTCAAAATGTGATCTATTTTGTCCTGGTATGTGCAAGTTCCCTGTTTAATTCATGATTTGCTTGAAAGTGTTTTTCTAGCACAAATCCTGAATTAAAATGGAAACTTGGACACATCCTGTTGTGGATCAGCTCGCGATACCCAAGAAGCCTAGTTTCCCTCAGAATTTTGTCTGACATAACAAAGGTTCCACGGTAGTGTTAACACATCCCCAGAGCCAGATAGATTTAATTTAGCCCAGATGGAATATGGCAGAGGACTGGGACGGTGAATGCAGCCCCAGCCTCATTCAGAACTTATGTAAGTGCGCTGGAAGGGCCTTGGAGGTTCCAGTGAAAAACGTCAGGAGGTATCCCAGTGGAACGGGTTTAATTCAGATCAGGAAAACGGGTTGGACAGAGAAACAGGAGTGAAAAGACACCCATCTGAAGGATTTCATTTTATAATTTATATCGCAGGACTGTAGGGGTCAAAGGTTGAGGGAACATGAGTTAACAGGCAGACCCTGAGGGATAAAAACAGACTTCTGACCAACTGTGAAGAGACTAAAATATCCTGCTCAAGTGCTGTTATTAATGTTTCTCAGGCCTTTGTACAAACATAAACATTAACTCCTGGTACCTGGTAAAGTAAAAGTTATCAATCATCTGTTCTTTTTTTCCTCTATTTTAAAAGTACGTTTTGACTTTGAAAAGCTGAAAATACAAACTAAAGGTTACAATACAGAGAGCAAAAATGCTGCACTCCTTTATGTGATTTTGAATTGAACACAAAGCTGACATGTACAAGGTTCCACGCTGGGTTTCAGGATCAGCCATAGGTTTGTTTTGGCTGCAGTTAAGCCTACAGTAGTGGTGCGTTTAGTGTGTGTGTATATATGTAGGAACCAGGCGTGAGACTAATGGCAAGAGCGTGTCGCAAACGTGCACAGCAGAGCAGAGCGATGTAATTGGTTGTCAGTGGCCTATTAAACCCTGACCTAAATACCAGTGGATGTGACTTGAGATGAAGTTGAGGGGTCACAGTGCCCTGTGGTTTAAAGTGGCTAAGGGTCACCGGTTGTGTTTGTAAGAGCAGGTACTGTATGCTGACCTGGATACTCTGCCAAAGACATCATGAAAAATCAGACTGAGGATGACTTAAAATGAATGAATGGATGAATTAGATGATTCGTGATTTAATGCATTTTAATACAATATAATTCATATTATAGATTTCCCCAAACAGTGTCTCCTGCAGCTGCAGTGGAGGGACAGTAACACAGAGGGCATTTTGCACAGAAACTGTAGCTGTGGTGGTAGAAGTATTTATAGGAAAGTACGGACACATTAATGAAAAAAATACTCCATTAAAAAAGAAAATCCTGCATTCAAAATCCTACAGAAGTATTGCATTATCAGATACTATATATTAGAATACTGATGCGTCAGTGCATAAGCAGCTTTTTGTGACTGGTCAAGATAGTTTTAACAACATGTACAGTGGATCTGAGGGGTCGTGAGATGAATGGGACAGGAAAGAAAAAGAACTTGCAGTTTTTCAAAACTAAACACAGAGGAGCAGCTTCAAGTTTTAATCTGCCACATATGTGGGATGAACTCAGAAAACTTGAGTCAGCTCCAACTCAATTAGTTTAAATCAGGGCTTAAGACATTTACTGTTTCTCTCTTTCTGCTTATTTTTCATCTCTGTTTTTAATATTGACCTTTTAAATCCTACATAAATGTGTCTTGTGTTTCTTTTCTTAATGCGTAATGTCTTTTATGTTTCATATGAATCACTTTGTATTACTTCGTTGTTGAAAGGTTCCATACAAATAAGCATAAAAGTGCTTGCTATTTTGGTGGAAATAACAACTCATAGACATCTGAAACATGTTTAAGGGGCTGACTACGCTTTTGTAAAGGGTCACGGGCCAAAATGGTCAGTTTAATCTTTTTTTTTTATGTAATATCTTAATCTGAAAAGTAACTATTCCAGGCAAATAAATGTAGCAGAGGAATAAGTATTTTCTTCTGACATGTGGTTGAGTACACATGGAAGCCCATGTCCATCAATGTGATGAAAAAATTGTTATTAGAATTTCTTAAAATAATGAATGTGTTAAAATAATGAAACATTATTTTGAAATACCAAGTCAATGACATGGCTTAAAATTATTGCGGCCCTTCGTTCCTTCCTGTTCTGAGGAAAAGAAATCAGAGCTGGTATTAGAGGAAAATGTGGTCATCCATGGAAAGAGGGTGTGTTTCTGTCCACAGAGCAGCTACAGCGAACAATAAATCCACAATGCAAAAGACTTTTTAGAAAATTAGATATAGGTTCAGCATGAAACAACGGTCACTTGGTGCTACTTCCTGTTCCTCTGGGAAAAGAAGAAAAAAACAAGAATCTGGTGTGAATCATCTCCCTTTGTGGAAAAATGTGGACTGTTATTTTTTTGGATGAAAAGATGACGTGTTGGAAACAATCAGTGCAGTTTCACAAAGTTATTCCATTTGATGAGATTCATCCCGAAGTAACTGTTGCACTCTGTATAGCTGTGTTGTATTGTCCAATATAAGTGAATACTAATGAACTGATAATGACTATTGACTAAATCATGGGATGAAACTGTTGAAATGTTTCAGTTAAATCACTGATTTGGCAGTATTTTCTGCACGTTGTAACACACCTACATAATGTTTAGGTTTTTTTTTAACATAAAGTATATACAGCTATGAAAAGTCCTTCTACAAACTTCTTCACTCCTCTAAACTGAGATTTGTCCGCACTCTGTTTTCTGTGTATTTTCTATTCTACATCAGAAACCTTTCTGCCTCCAGAAATACATCCATCCATTATCTATACTGCTTATTGATAAGGGTCACAGGGGGCTGGAGCTTATCCCAGCTGACACTGAGCGAGAGGCGGGGTACACCCTGGACAGATCAGAAATACATCTATTAAAGTAAATTTCATTACAGAGTAAAGGCCATTTGGATTAACATCTATTTTTAGGGACAGACAAGCAGTTTGTCTCCTGAGACAAAATTCAATCTAAACTCTTAGCATCCGCTTTCATGTCAGAAAATAGTCTGACAGTCTTCTTGTCATTTAGACACTTAAAAAACAATAAGACATCGTAATAAATCTGTCACAGCTTTGGCTAATGCATCAGCAGCTTTTTTTCAAAATAAGAGCATTGCTGTGAATTGTGGGAAGGTGATAATCTTATCCCATAAAAGCCAGAAACTGCATCCGTGTTCCTAAACTTTATCTTTCCACTGTTTCACTATCAGAACAAACAAAAGGCACAAAAATCCAGTTTAGTTTCACAACCACAGTTTCTCCATCTGCGCACTCTCAGGTCGGATTTGACACGTCTGAATCCTTCAGGTGGAAATCAAAACCTGACCTCATCCAAGTTCAAATTTCTTCTCACTCCAGTTGTACAAAAGCAACTGTAGTACACAAGGAAGTTTGACACGTAAATATCACAGCTACACTACTGTTCTCTTTTGTCTCACAGCTGCCCTTTGTTCAGGTGGTTACCAGGCACGGGTTTGTCTACATGATTAATAAACTCCATTAAGTAAACAGGAATTAGGTTTTGGGGAAAAGGTTGGGGAAAGTTCAGAGTGTTTGCAAATTCTGAGTCCAGACTGAGGCAAGGAAGGAATTTCAGTACACTGTAAAAAGTTGAAGAGCTGCTGTAACTGTTTACAGTGCAGCCACAGTTCACTGTAGACAGAAGAGAATATAAGTCACTTGTAGTTTAATGTGAAATTCTTAACATAAATAACACTTTTTGAAAGAAGTTACAAGAAAATGACGTCAGTAAAGTCAGTGATGCCGATCACAGACGCACTTTAAGTCACTTTAGCAAGTAACAGATTGATATATTTGATATATTAGATTGTTTTTTGCAACTTAACAGTGTGATTAGAAGATGTGTGTGTGTGTGTGTGTATTCATCTCCTCATCTGAACCATCCATCTGCAGCCTGGTGTTATAAGGTTCAGGCTGAACCAGTGAACTAGCAGAAACACAGTGAGCAGTTATATTTAGTTTTTGCCCAGATCCTGTCAACAACTTGGTGTTGGTTCAAATATATGATAAAAAATAATCACATAAACAGTATAAAATAGCTGTTTCTGAAAAAGTGGAGTATATATAACTTTACAGGAGGTCATAAAACCTTTCCAGGTTCCTCAGCTGACAAACTCTGACTATATTTAGTGTCTGAGCTGAGCTTATTTTAATGGAATTTCTCAAGGGAGTCTGGTTCTCCCTCCACATTTCCCTCCAAAAGTCTTTAGTTCACTTAGATGAGATCCTGTTTGGTTAGCATGGACTTTTTACACCCAATCACTATATATATAATCACACCCTTTATGACTCAATGGGACAGCCCATTATGAGGAAGCGGAGGGAGGCGATGTGAGGCTCTGCACGTTTCCTCCAGGTTTCAGCGGAGCTTATGTTGCAGCCGCAGGCTGAGGTGGAGAAAGTGTTGAAAATGTCGAAAAGGAGTAAAAATTTCATCTAATCTCCTCTGAGGAAAAATAATTCTGGTTTTAAGCATTACATTTTATTTTTTTGGAATCGCATGTAGCTAGCTATGTCAGACTAAAACGCTCGAGCGCAGTAAACATATAATAATAACCAGTATCCTAAAAAACTGTCAGTTTATTAACAACGATATTGCATAACCTTCCATCCTACTGCTGATAATTAATAAAGGAATCTTCAGTTTGGAAAAGACATTAAAATAAAACTTTACTGGGCTGCAGAGGGGAAATTCAGTGCAGCAGTAGCCTACAAGAAACAGTCATGAGTTGCAAGAAACAACAGACAAAGAACTACTTTTTACAATAAATGCAACACAGGGAAGTGTCATTCAAAAGCTACATATATTATAATATTTAGGCAATATGAAAATTAAATAATTGCAGCGACCCTTTATAAAACAGTAAAAACAAACAGCGAATGGCCTGAGAAATGTTTGAAAAATAATTTACATATATAAAGACCAATGATAAATATATATAAAATGTTATATAATTATATATAAAAACAGGGACCACAGCCTATGTTTAACTACTGCGCTAAATACCTATAATATTAAGATTACGCTACATATGAATTTATCATCCTAATAAATAGTGTTTGCCACAGGGAGGCGCTGTGACATCCTCCGTGCGTGTGTGTGTGTGTGTCCTCGTCTATGGCTGTATGTGTGGAAGTGTGCGCGCGCGCGCGTGTGTTTGCCGGCACGCAGTCACGTTGCTCCCGGCCGGGCGCGCGGGCGGAGTTAAATAGCGGATGTGTGCCACAGACCGGCAGATTAGCTCGGCTCAACGTGCTCTGTAGACTCTTCGAAACAGCCCCGGCTCCTTAGCACCTGAACCGGACGAGGCTCTTTGCTCGAGCAGCCACCGGCTTTTTTCAGTCTTTTCACCCCGGGATATAAGCGGCTCGGTTCCCGTGTAGCTACTGTGCGGTTCTTCAGTCCCTAATAAGGAATGCCCAGAGAGCTGACCCAGAACAGGATCCAAAAGATCTGGGTTCCCACGAAGGATGGCAAGCCGGCACCCCGACGAGGTACCTATTATATTCAGTTTCCTTGTGTTTTTCTCATATTCTGCCACCACAGAATGACATTACCAGTATTAATGAATATTATTTTACATGGACTTACAGTGTTGGTAATTTTTGCACTGCAGTGGACGGTTTCTTTACCGCTCATGTCTAAGTAACGATGCTCAGAGCTTCTGTTTAAACTAGCATCACAAAGCAACGCCTGTTCCGGTATCACACCTCTATAGGAACCAAGTCATGTGTCTGTGGAACTAAACAGACATATTAATTGACATTTTTCTGCTTTTCTTTTAATACTTCCACTATACGCTGTAGTTTTCTGTAATGTATCGGAGTCTTCAGCGCACCTGTTTACGCCGATCTTTTAACTAATTAATTCATTGATTGGTGGTCCACATCAGCACGCGGGCCACGTCACAGCTCTACAAATGGGGCATGACGAAGCTCTGATCACCATGGTTACCAGACCTCCCCGCAACCTGTGCGTGTGTGATGCATTTGAAGCAGCATCGTTTTCTAATTGGTCGGTCGGAGCGCTTGTGCATGGTGCGACCCTGCTGCCGTTGTGTCGCCTCTGGCTTCGTACCAGAGAGGGATGTGCGGCCAGAAAACAAGGATTTTAGGAGTTTGTGCAGCAACTTGTAATGACTTTAATGTCACTGAGCAGCTTTCGCCTTTATTTTTGCTTTTGGAGAGTTTCTGTGGCTGCTGGTAAAGCGTCAAATACCTGTACATTAAGCCAAGAAATGAGAAATTGACGCACCTGCAGCGTTTCTCAGATTCGGTTGAATGGGTTTCCAGACATTTAAACTCAAAATGGGCAGATTTTGCTCTGCTTGTCTTTGTGTTTAGCTCTCCTAATTCTATATCTAGAGAGGATTTAAACGAGAAGTATTAGAGCAACTATGATGTATGTCTATGAGATACATGTAAACAAAGAGAGGGTTTCTGTCTTATGACTGGAAAGATTTTTACTCAGCCAGAGTAACAGCACATCTGGACTCATTGCTCACTCTCTACTGCTGCTCATTGATTATTGATGGGATAATTGGTTTTCTGATCAATGAAGTGAAAAAGCACACTGCTGCAGGACTGGCTTCTCCATCACTTGTGCCTCGGGAGTGGCTTTCATTTCAGATATGATTCAGAATTCCTTGTTTGAGGAGAGTGAACAATCTTTTGGTAAATTTCCATTTTCTGTAATGAGAGTTAGTGCTATGAAGTATGTCAGTTAAAAGCATAGAGGTGGGATGCGGTAGCAGTGAGATGGAGATGGATGAGAGGAGAACAAAGAGGCTGGGGAACGATGAACCAGATCTCTGAGCATCGACTTAGAGTTTGATCCGTTTTTCCGTTTGAGCAGCGTGGCTCCTGTGTTATGGAAACAAGATTAGCAGCGCACGGAGGAAGTGTAAATTAGAGCTCTTAGTCAGTTATCAGGTGATGAGCGATCACTGCTGCTGCTTGTAGCAGGAGTCCATATGAGATCCTCATTTCTTTCAACAGTTTGTACTACTGCCTTTAGTCAATCAAACTATTTTGTGATTTGAGTTACCTTCAGAGCAGGTTATTCATGTGGAATCAACACCCTGCATTCCTCTGCCTACTCATCCATTGTAGCAGCAGCATGCAGTGACATATTGTTAATAGAAAACTCCCATGGGCCTCAGCGGTGGGGTAACAGCATATTTGGTCAAATGAAAACAACTCGTCCTGGCTCATGTAAGCCAGGCCGTAGCACGCAGAAGTGGGTCAGGTGTACAGTGGGGTGGAAGTAAAAGGTGAGTCTGGCTGTTGCAGACAGCCACGTGCTCACTGAGAATGTGTCAGCGTAGAGAGAAATGGAGATTATAGGTTAGTGGTTTTAGTCTCAGTCTCAGGTTGCAGAGCAGGGGGATGTTATTTCTGTCCTTGCTCCTTCACTGCGATCACAATTAAATGCTTTATTCATTTAGATATTTTTTGTTTTTGTTTCCTCTCTGCAGCTGCCGGCGCACCCCACTTCGCCAACCCCCCCACCGTCATCGTGATGGTGGGCCTGCCGGCTCGCGGCAAGACGTACATGTCCAAGAAACTCACCCGCTACCTCAACTGGATCGGCATGCCCACCAAAGGTACGCAACACACACACTCACATTTAAATTGTAGCACAGTTTGTTCAGTACTTTATCAATTTACATGACACTGTTCTTCAAAGTGTTTTTCCTGGAAGTGTCAGCTTGTATTTCTATCTCCAGGACATCGTGTTCACACTTGTTTCTCTCTTCCTGTGTGTGTGTTGTAGTCTTCAATGTGGGAGAGTATCGCAGGGAGGCAGTCAAGAACTACAGCTCCTATGACTTCTTCAAGCCTGATAATGAGTGTGCCGTGAAAATCAGGCAGTAAGTCCCTCACACACACACACAATTAATGTAGCAATATGTTTTAACAGTACAAGAAAAATGAAGTTTTCCTCCTCCTTTGCTCCTCAGGCAGTGTGCCTTAGCAGCCTTGAGGGATGTCAAGTCCTATCTGAAGGACGAGGGAGGCCAAGTAGCGGTGAGTTACCCATCATTCATCGTGTTTTCTAGAACCCTCTCCTCACATTGTAGCAGGATGAAACACAACTGGACCATTACTCTGAAAACCCGTCCTCTTACGAAGCTACACTGTATTTCTTTTAGGTCTTCGATGCCACAAACACTACAAGAGAAAGGCGAGACATGATCCTCAAGTTCGGCAGTGAGAATGACTTCAAGGTAAGTGTTGCTACGGCGACTAGAGGAGTCAAGGTATGACGTCATCATCTGTACGCAGACTTTTAAGAACTTTCCTTTTTTCTGCCCAGATCTTTTTCATTGAGTCCGTGTGCGACGATCCCAGCGTCATCGCGTCGAACATCATGGTGAGTCACAAACACGACAAGACGAACGCATCCTTGTGCTCCGTTCAACAACTCAAAATGTTTATAACTCTCTGGCATCAGGCGTGTTGTTTGCCGTCTGACAGTTTTTCTCCCTGCGCAGGAAGTGAAGGTGTCGTGTCCAGACTACCGGGACTGCAACAAGACAGAGGCCATGCTGGATTTCCAGAGGAGAATTGAATGCTACAAAACTAGCTACCAACCCCTGGACCCTGATCAGTATGACAGGTAAAAACCATCAGCAGTGATTCTGTCAGGACATCTGCTTTGTGCCACACACACTGTTATATCAGTCGCTCATCCAATCCTGTTTGCTGCTCTCCCTCAGGGATCTCTCCTTCATCAAGGTGATTGACGTCGGTCGCCGGTTCCTCGTCAACCGGATCCAGGATCACATCCAGAGCAAGATTGTCTACTACCTGATGAACATCCACGTCCAGCCCCGAACCATCTACCTGTGTCGGCATGGAGAGAGCACCGACAACCTCGAGGGACGGCTCGGCGGCGACTGCGGCCTCTCGCCACGAGGCAAACAGGTACGAACAACCACAGACGATGACGAAAATCCATGGTTAAGATTTTAGGTTTCATGATTGATAATCCTCAGGGTTTAAATGCCATTTCCTCCCTGTTGTAGTTTTCAGCTGCTCTGGCCCGATTCGTGGAGGAACAGCAGCTGAAGGATCTGAAGGTCTGGACCAGCCAGCTGTGTCGCAGCATTGAGACTGCTGAGCACCTGGGAGTCCCGTACGAACAGTGGAAGGCTCTTAATGAGATCGATGCTGTGAGTGTCACTCTTAACTCACACTGTTACACCACACCACACAACTCTTATTTGTTGTTAACTGAAATATTCTGTGTTTGTGCTCTTTAGGGAATCTGTGAGGAGATGACATACGACGAGATGAAGGAGAAATTCCCAGAGGAGTTTGCTTTGAGAGATGAAGATAAATTCTACTACCGCTATCCTGCTGGAGAGGTACACACTCAGTCTACCCCCTCCCAGATCCAGATTTTAATCATAAGCATTCAAGGCTATTTTGATAAATCTGAGATCAAACAATAATAAACAACTTCCACCTTCCTGACTGCAGTCCTACCAGGACCTGGTGCAGCGGGTGGAGCCAGTCATCATGGAGCTCGAGAGGCAGGAGAACGTCCTGGTTATTTGCCACCAGGCTGTCATGCGCTGCCTGCTGGCCTACTTCCTGGATAAGAGCGCAGGTGGGGTACTACAACTCCCATAAGCCCTTTAATTTAAAATCTAAATGATAAGTTTAACACTCTCAATCTGCTGCATCTGTATTCTTGTCTTATGTTTTCCTGCGATTCATTGTTCCAGATGAGATGCCCTATCTGAAGTGTCCCCTCCACACAGTGCTGAAGCTCACCCCAGTCGCCTATGGATGCAAAGTGGAGTCCATCTGTTTGAATGTGGAGGCTGTGAACACCCACAGAGACAGACCTGAGGTAATGATTGATAAAGTAATTACTGGGTACTTTACATTAATTTGCTCTCTCATTTTTAACATAGTATAGTGTCCGCAATACCTCCACACCCCATTTGATTTCTGACTAACTGTCATATGTTAATCTTGCAGGAGGTGAAGAGGGGTCCCGGCACCCTGATCAGGAGGAACAGTGTGACTCCCCTGACCAGCCCCGAGTCAAACATCAAGAAACCTCGTATTGACGACCTGGATGAGGCTCCGATCCAGGAGCTGCCTCCATCTGTTGCCTCACTGGCACTCTGCAGCCCCTCACACCTCCCTCTCACCCTGGCTGGACAGGTGGGTTTATCAAAAACACACACATTTTCAAGCTCTGTATATTTAAGGCCAGGACCAAGTTATTTAGACTCAAGTCACAAAAAGCAGGTGTTTCATGCCTGATTTTTATGGTAAATTTGCCAAAAAGTCCTGCAGAGAATTGTCTTTTTATCAGGGTGGAAAACCTTTTTTTTAAAACATTTAGGACATCATGAGACAAGCAGAACAAACCATTTCTTCTGTCTGTTTCCTTTCTGACAGTCTCTGCATGTTACGTTCACTCACTTGTGTCTCGTCCTCTTTTCCTCTTTTGCTGCCTTCTCCTCCTCTGTACCTTACAGCACTGGCTTGGCAAAGTTTGCCTGTAAGTACTCGCTCAGTTCAGTATCTCTGGCCGTCACACCCATCCTCTCTCTCTCTCTTACTGTTGCTGCATCTTTGTTTACCTTGTGTTCAGTGTTGACATTTCTGTTCCTCCTCTTCCATAATATGTAACTGAGGTTGATTCATTCCACACTTCCATCTCATTTGTACATATATTTAAGAAAAAGCAATTCAGTTTGCTCAAAATTAAACCTGTTAAATTAAATTAGTCAGTATTCTAGTATTTATTGAGATATATGCAGCATATTTCAGTAAAATGACATTTCTTGCTAACGTACAGTTTCACAGTAAGTTTGGACTTTCCCAGGATTGACTCATGGGAAATGATGCCTTGTATCAAGGAGAAACAGTACTGTTTCCTGGCAGTGAGGGAAAAGCGAAAAAAAGCTTCCATATTGAATTTGTTCACAGGGAACCCGCTTCCCAGTTTACATTCCTGTGATTCCTGTCTGCTGTCGTCACCACAATCTGTTTACTATACCATGCTGATTCATGCTGACTGTCCTGTTCTTGTCCCTGTGTTTGGTTTATTTTTGGGCCGTCTTGTGCTGCTTAAAGACGAACCACCCTGCAATATATGAAAGTGGTTTCACTCTTAGTTTTCCAAAGGTAAACACACTGTAGTGGCTTTCTAGTTGCTTTGTAGTTCTGGCAGCAGCAACATCTGACACAGATAACTTCAGATAAATAATCCAGACTAAACCAGGTTGCTGTCACACAGTTAACTCTTCACAAGTCTCTACAACAGAGCTGTTAACCAGACTGTTAAATAACTAGCCTGAAGGTTACAAATGTAACAAGCTAAAGCTAGCTTCCACTAGATGCTCCTTGTTTTACGCTAACCAAGTGTCTTAACAATAGTATGTAGTTAGTTAGCATGCTAACAAATTGACAATGTTCACAAATTAAATATCCAAACCAAACCAACTATCCTCCAAAATGTCAAATTGCGTCAGCAGTGAAAGCCCCCTCATCGGCACTGATTTTTCTCACAGTTAGTTCCTCATTTTGGTTCTGTTTGCAGTTAGTTAATACCATACTTTTGTTAATTTTGCTTTGACATCAGCTCCAACCAAAGCTCTCCACTGTAGCTGACCAAAAAGTGCTCAGGTTTGTGGTTAAATAAACAGTAAATAAACTTCATTGACTGCGTGAGAGGAAATGACATGTCTGCGCTAGTTCTGCTGTCACAGTGGAAACGCACGGATAGCTCTGCTGGGTGTGTGAGGATCTTGTCAGCTTCATTCGTAATCACCTGAGGATTAACGCGGTGCAGGCGTTAGACACTGCGACCAGTTCACACACTCAGTGCTTGTTTTCATGCGCTCTAAAAATATCATAGAGGTAATCAAGGCCTGAGAAAACACAGGTGATGTAACTTGTGGTTTAGGGATTATGCTACATGAGAGCATCATTTAGCCAGAGGATATTTATATGCTGCTTTTCTGCTGTGGTAGTCATATGTGTTGTGTTGAATAGTTAAACTCAATACAGAATCTCATCTCAAGTCTTAACGTTGTTGGTGCATTTTTTTTTTTTTTGTGCTTGCAGAACCTGAGGAGGAGCTCATCTGGTCGCCATGACATCCTGCAGCCCTGCCAATGAAATTGCACCGTTGTGTCATGAGGCTCAAGAGGCCTGGAAAGTTGATCGCTGACAAAGAAGACAATAACATGAAACAACAGAAGTACAAAGTTATTTTTCATCATTTCTCAGTTTGTAAAACATCAAGAATCAACTGGGTAAATGTATCATTTTGTCAGTCGAGGACACAAGTCACTGTACCTTTTATTGTTATTAGATTTGTTTCTCTCTGAGACTGCTGAATCTGTGTTTCCTTGGAGACTCGGAGACACGTGTGTGTGTGTACTGAAAGAGGCAAACTGTGACTCACTGAAATCGACAGTCATACCTGTTACACCTCACAGCTCAGATGGCTCTCTGGTAAACCAGTTTCTTCTGGTTTATCATGTGGAGAGACCAAAGACAGAACTCTCACGCCCAAACTTTCAGCTCATCCTTTTTCAACCAGGTATTCATGGTTGTACTGTTCACTAACAGATGGTTATAGTATTTAATTTACATTGTAAACTTTTTGGCACTTCTTTGGAAACACTGGCGTTTTTCACATAGTTGTTTTTCTAAAACGTGGCAGAGCATCATGATTTAATCGACTCCTTTGTATGCTCACACACTACAAAATACGTGATCATTTTGCACAGAGGGGATAAATTTTTACTTTTGGTCTATGTGTCACTTTGTGTTTTTCACAGTAATGGAGGTGATTTTTGCCGTAGAGTGCCTGTAGTGCTTGTTTCGCAAGCCTGACGCCGCTTCTCTCGCTATTTCTCTGGATGCTTGAGGAGAGGCGCCACTTTTCACCTAATAACTCCACATATCATTTCAATACTTTATTTTTCACGGTTTTAATATTTATTTTTCATTGTAGTTTTGATGCTACAGAACATGTCGATCATATAACAAAGTTCTCACCACTGATGGAGTACTTTATTTTCCTTTTGCTGTTATTGTCTGCTACGCACAAATGTAAGCACCTATATTTTTGTGATAACAATGCGTGCTGTTAATAATATCCCTGTAAATGTTAGTGTACATACAGTGTAACTGGATATGTGTGGGAGAAGACTTGGAAGTGTCTTGGGATTCTTTTAATGAAAAAAGTATGTGTAACTGTTTTTGTACTAATGAATGGAAGGCAGGATATCTGTTGAGAAAGAAGCTGCTGCTTACCTCTCTCTCTCAGTAAAACTGCACGTTTGCTTGAGATACTTGAAAATTGTTTTTTGTAAAAACTGTTTTATTATATTCTTTATTTATTTTTATGTAGTTCTTAATGAATGCTTGGCGCACCTTATTTTAATCTAAGGACTATGCATGAGAGGACAGTATGTTGTACAGTTGATTTTGCACCTGCGGGACAAATAAATCCACTCTGGGAAAAAATGCTGAGTGTTTCTTGTATTGTTTATTGTCATTGGCCCAAATCCAACATTAATATTGTGTCCATCCTTCTATGTTTCCATCTATGGAGATAATCCTCAGAGTACACAGTGTATCCTGGCACTCCTGCCTTCACTATCTCACCCGTTCACAAGATTCATTAGTCACAGTGTGAGTCGCGTGCTGCTTATCAGGATCAGCGTGACTGGCTGCATTCAGGATATTACTGTGACGTTACATCAGTAAAACAACCCTCTCCCTCCTAAAAGACTGAGCACAAAATGAGGATTTTGTACTCTAAAGTATAGAGGTGATACATTTAAGTGGGTAAAAAATCTTACAGGCAGAGAGGGCTTGATGAAATATTGACTGATGATTACTTCATAGTTATCACGAAGAAGAAATTTATCTACTGTATGTATGTATGTATTATTAACATATCACATATTTCAAGTTTTGGGAGTCAGCTTTAATGTGATGTTTGTGGTTGCCCTGTAAAATTTCAAGTGTTTTTTTTTCACCATGGTGAAAAAATACCCTTGGTAATACCCTGACTCTTCCTCTAGTGCCACCATCAATTTGACATTGGTGGTTTTGGGGATTACCACAACATTTGGTGCATTTGTCTCCCCCTCAGGATGGATTATAGCAACTTTGAAGAAACCCAAAATTTTCATCATCCAATCTAATGAAATTTGTTCGATACATACTAAAACTAGTGACATTATCTTGGCCATGGTTTATGGTATACCTGCTTAGCATCAACATGCTAGTATTGTCATTGTGAGCATGTTAGCATGCTGATGTTAGCATTTGGCTCAAAGCACCATTGAGTACAGCCTCAGGGCTGTTAACTTAGACTCCTGTTACTTTGACATACTGTAGCTGTTTAACAGAGAGTTAAGCTACATTAAATAATTTGCTGTATTTTAGTTTTTTACAACCCAGGTCAAGGCAGTCAGTTAAAATTTGCCATGATGTTGCCTTAATATGTAAAATCTAAAATCTAAAACCAAAATGGCAGCTGATGTTAGAGGGGTTCTCTTGGGGTTTGATCTGGTACTAACCTGTACTTCAGTTTTCTCTGGAGGCAGCTGATTATTGTGATCTGGAACACCTGTGGTGCTCAGTGTGTTCTCAGTTACACAAGTCCTAACCCCTCTCTATCTGCTCCTCTGCACAGACTGCTCCACAGTCTGGTTTGGTTATGTTGTCTCAGTTTATGTTTTGTCTTGCACCTTTCAACACCTGCACCCACATCCCCAACTCATGGAAACCACACTCCACTGACTTTACTGATTGTAAATATTTAATTTGCCACTTTAGTTTAATTTGGTTTGATAAAATGTTCTTTGTTAATTGTTACCTGTGTCTGTGTGTCTCCTTTTAGTTGTAGCCACTTGATCGAGGTCATAACATACGTGTTATAGAGGGGAAAATTTGACAGTATTCTGATACCCATCTGTACCAGGTTTCACATGACAGCTAACCAGCACAGCATCAGTGCTGATGCTGTTGGATCTGGTGCTGACCTGCTGCCACACTGCTGATTTGAATAATGATGAATATTTACTTAGACCAGGTTCCTGCCAGTGCTGCTTGGTGCCTGCACCACACAAATGAGCTGTGTTTTAAGTCAAAAGGTTTTCTACCATTTGTGCAATTTAGCCTTTGGGTTTGTTCAGTTTACACTGATATTAAAATGCAAAGTCTTATTGATGTTTCTACCACTTTTCATAAGTAAATGACCTGATAGTTTCATTGCCTCTTGCTTTGTTTCATAGTTTTCATTGCAGCTTGAGTGGCTGCTATGAAAACCCACAGAAAATATTTGTGAATCTCCTGCCCTCCCTGATGATTCATGGTCCTCTCAGGATGCTTAGTAATCATTTTCTTGACTACCAGACATTTCCCTTAGCAGCAGCATCATCAGGTTAAATTTAGAAAAGCATTTTAGTGTTTTTTTAATCTTACTGCTAACTGATAATTAACATAAATTGGCCCTCAGATAAGCTGAACCTTTGCCTTTGTAGATGATACATGCAGTAGCATGTCATTTTTTTTGTGTGCTCATTCATTCACACACGCTGACAACCATACACTCTGTATTTGCCAGTCGAATGCGGTATTTCCTCCTGTCTGAATCATGGGCAGACTGAGTGTCTTGGCTCAGTCTACCCATCCTGTGGGCAGAGTGGCTATGTGACTGCTGTCAGGTTCACCACTTACTGCTCCGCCTCACCGATGCTTACACATCCACACACACACACACACACACTTGTGACTCCTAACAGGTTTACCTTTTCCTCAGTGCTCACCAGGTCACTGAGTTCACTACTTTACATTCTAACTTTGCATATTGTTGTCGCTCACATGGGGCTACTTTACCTATTCAAGTGTCCTATTATGAATATGCAGAATGTTTGCATCACACACCCTGTCATCCCAGCATTTGTTGTTGTCCTTTTATATGTTTTACTTGCTTGAACATAATGAAAACTGCTTTGTAACTTTAGTTAGCAGTGGCTCAGCTGTCTGACTCTGTGGTGTGCTGGGAACTACCGCCTAAAGTGGAATTGCATGTGGCTTCATGTTGGCACTGGTGGTTGTGTTGGTGTGTGTGTATGTAATCTCTGTGGGAGAGAGGAGCTGCTGTGTCAGGCATATGAATGGTACATGGGCTTGGTGTTAGCAGGCAGCACTAAGCCAGCAGCTCCACAAATAGCTGCCTAAGTCTACGCTGATGAAGGATTGCATGCGTTCCCAGTCAGCCAGGTTATAGGGGTATGAAGAGAGTGATGGGAACTGACCCAGTTGGTCAGTGGAGGTCACTCTGCCTAAAACTCTCAGTCTTACTTCAACATGGACATTTGACATTTGCATAAAAACAAAGGCATTTGCTAACACCTGCACACTTACATTCACAGACTGATTCACCATCACCAGGTGACCGGGCGTCATGTCTCACGCTCTACCCTTGTCGCTCTTATCATGACTCAGCAGCTTGTCTTCTTCTACCTGATCAGCTCTGCTTTATTAGTTGGTCATGTGTCCCTGTCCCATTTGAGCTCAGAGTAATCTTGTCTACATATACCCATCACACATATATATACATGCATGCATGTACATACACATGTATACATGAACTCTTTGACCCATATATATGACACAAAAATACACACAGTCACAGCACAGCCTAGATTCCCAGTCAGGGGCACTTGTGCCCCAGGGTCTACTTCTGCAGTGTTGCCAGGGGGTATGTGGAATGACAGCTCAACTTATTAGAAGAAATAGACTTTAGGATTTGATTAAAAAGTCAGCTATAATACCTGAACATCACATAAGAGTGAAAAGCAGAGAGAATGAAACAGTATATAATGTAAGGGCTAAATGGTTGAAGTAGATCTCTAAAACTAATGGATAAACAGTTCAATTAGAAAGCTGAAAGTGATGGCTAAATAATCAAGCTAAAAGCAATTAATGAATAGTTGAAATAGCTGAAAACCATATATTATTTACAGTCCTGAAACTTCAATTGTTTGAAAAAGTATTCTAATAATATCCACTTTCATTAATGGTTAGATAATATCCAGCTCATTATTTTTAAATGTGTATTTGAACCATAACAAGTAAGGGTGCTTGGGTTCATCTGACAGGAAACTGGAAACCACTGGCCTACATAGATAGCTTTGGACCTGCATTGCATCACTATCAGTGAAGCCATATTTATGTCTTTATGACTGTTGCACATCAGTAATCACACATTCTTTACCCGTAAAAACAGCAATGTCACACATCTTCCTGTCAGGCTTGTGAGTGGAAGTTTACTGTTTCACACCCCTGGAAACTCATTTACAGCAAGACCTGTAAGCTGACCTCCTGAGACCCTGCTGCTATTTTTATCCAGACGGACCAAACTGTTTTGATCAACAGACACACCAGTCTGTATAAACTTCAATTTAATCTGTGACCAGCAAACAGGAGTTAAAAGGTGTTCATTTTCATGATGAAATTTTAAAGAAATTTCTGCATTTCTAGTTAGCCTTTTGTTGTTGAATCCAATCACTGTCACCTCATTACTTCTTTACCACCATTAATGCCTTTAAGCAAGGCACAGTGCCTGTAATGATGCTCAGCAGCTGACAGTAGGAGATGTGGCTGAGTTTTACTGTCTATTAATGGTATGAATATGAAGCAGCGTGTTGCTACGAAACAGTATCCGCACATGCTCAAGTTGACCCCCTGTTTTTGTTTCTGTTTTGTAAGGAATGCATTACCTCCACTGTTCGTGCAGTGGAGTGAAAACTCATCCCTTTCTCTTTGTGCAGGGGCCATTGACAGGGAGATTTTGCGCTGAATGAAGAGGATAAGTCATTCTGCAGGCCTTGAATGGAGCAGAGCAGATTAAATAGACCATGTATTATCCCTGATTACACTGGTGCTGAAGTAAAAGCCCTTTTACGTGATCCTCTGCATACTTCTATCACTTTAACAAAATTGTCTAACTGTACTATGTTTTGTTTTGCGTCACTTTTTATTAGTAGATTATGCATTTCACAGACTGCATCTCTTTTTTCTGTGATTTTTCAATAGTATGTTATAACTAACACAAAGGTGCAGTGTTGGCTCTTAACTTTGTGCTATTAGAGAGAACAGCAGAAGTGGAGGGTTTTGTTTTGAGTTGACTGTGTGACCAGTTTTAAGTCAGAACAAAACTTGAAAAAGTTGAAGTTGAAAAGTTGAAAAAGTACTTCTTTTCTGTGATGTACATCAGTTTGATCTATCTATCTATCTATCTATCTATCTATCTATCTATCTATCTATCTATCTATCTATCTATCTATCTATCTATCAGATAGATAGATATATACTGTATGTAAACACCGTTGAGACACAACATTAAAACTGTTTCAGTGTTGTGGGTGTTCAGTGTAAACAGAAAGTTTGTCTCATCATCTGCTGAATCATCACATCTTCTCTCACGTCTTCTATCCTCTTCTCTCTGACATATGTTTTCAATAGAAATGATCCCCTTTGCTGTAAATCACTTTTCCTCATGTAAACTTGTCACTTGCACTTAAAAGATACAGTTATTTTGAGTTATTCTTAATGTCTTTTGTGTGTTAAGGTCTAAACTGAAATCTTTGGTGTACAAGTTCCTCTAGCAGCTACAAAACAGGAAGTAGCAACCTGGTGGTTGACACTCACCTCTATGTTGCTATTAAAACATCTGATCGCTTACAGCTCTCCAACTTACTGTGTGTTCACATAGAATGCATGGTGAATTTTACAGCTAGTGCAGTTGCACATAAAATTAATTGAATGGTGATTATACCTGATGCTCAAATAAACATATTAATAATCAGCAGGGACATTCAGAGGGTGCTTTAAGAGGAGCACTGAGATGTCTTTTTTCTGCACAAAGATACACATTTGAAGGTTGTACCACTGGTATTTTATAACAGTATTTTAAGGGATACTGGGAGGAGAAGTGACATATGTCCCTGGCCAAATTTAAAATCAGGAAGTTGTGGTTACATGGAATTCCCTTTACACTGCAGGAAGCCCATGACACCCCCACCACAAAGAATCTGAAATAAAAAAGTAGCTAATTTAAGAACAGAAGAATGGGTGCACTGGTAAGTGAAAATGCTCTCGATTAGGCTTTAGAACTGTGTTGGTTTGTGAACCTAAAATTTACATCAAGACACATACAGCAGACTTTATTGCCTCAAGGCATAAAGTTGCAGAGTCTACAGCTGATGTTGGCAGTCATCATCGACTTGTGGAAAGAAGAAGTCATGATGCAACATCTGTGACTCTGCTCATTCCGAAAGCCTGAGTGTGGACATCCAAACTTTAAACCTGTTTCTGTGCAGGACTGATGTGATACAGTTTACAGTAGGGGCCAACCACCTTGGCATGTCGAGACATTAACATCATTCCCTTTGGGCTGAAATAGACACTAGATTAGTCGCTGGACAGAAAAAGAGGTAAATCTCAAAAGAGGAAGAGTTGCCAAAGTAACACAGAGTGCTCTTAACGTTATCAGAAAACAGAGGCTTACTTCCTGTTATATCAGTGTCCTGGCTCTTTGTAAAGCCTCGCCAAGTTAATGGGTTAGAGATAGTCCACTAATAGGATCATCCCGAGTTGCAGACATGCCAACATGAGAATGGACAGGAGAGAAGAGGCAGGAGAGGAAAAAAGGGAAGGAGAGGAGAGGAACAAAGAAAGGAATGAGAAGTAAGAAAAACACAAGGCCAGATGAGGAAAAGTTTTAGAGCGGAAGACGGGAGGGGCTGGATGCTAAGGCAAGAAAAGGAGGAGGAAGGAAAGGAGAGAGGAGAGAAAAGGTGGGAGGAAAGAAGTGATGAGGAGAAAGGATGAGGGGAAAGATGGGAGGATGTGCAGGAGAAAAAATGGCGACCACTCGGCGTGAGCAAAGTCACGTCCACCTGAACACGCCCTGCTCTCAGCCCTACTCCTCCAACAACTTCTCTCTTCATCTTTCTCCTCCTCTTTTTCCTTTCCCCACAACATGAATAATTGAACTCGGAGAGTGATGTGTGGAGGCTCACGTAGTCTCAGCAAGACAGAGAAGAAAAAAAACAAAAAAAAACAAATCCTCCTGGGCGGAGTAATGCCACTGATGGGGAAGGAACTGAAAACAGCACTGTGAGGTTGAAATAGTCAGACACCTACATGTTGATACATCTATGTCCTCCTCTGTTAAGTCAGAAGATGATGAAAACATGCAGAGTTTGTATATGTAATCCAAAGATGACAGCTTTTCGCACACAAACTGCAGCAATGCACTGAAAGCCAATGCATTCCTACGTAGTGTGCGATGTTATTCAGGGACTTTGTGAGCAGCTAATTTCAGACACTCAACAATAGTACTTAAGGTGAAAGTTGCTGACTGGTGTGGTTAAGATAAAATAATTATCCTCTAGAGGCAGGGATAATATAAATGATTAAAAGATTCCCATGTTTATGACTTGCAAGCTTTCATGTTGCATGATTATAGAGTTGGCCATGAGCATTGGTAATAAAACACCATAGCCATTTAATCTGGGTTTAATTATGTGAGACTGCAGCTTCTGGCTGATGTGAGACATCCATATTTGGTTTGGTTTTCTGGTGCTTCCTTTCTATTAAGTGCCAAATTGGATATATTGGATCTTTCAGAAAAATTACCTAGTTGTAATTATGAGTTGGATGTTGACATGAATATTACTTACAAGTTTGAATCTTATAATTATGATAACTCCAATATGACATGACTGCTGTTTAACAGGAGATCTATGTTAGGCTGGGATCAGACTACACAAATTCACTGTGACTGTGACACATTGTTGTCATGGCCGACAAATTTCCGGCACTGAGCCTAAATAGAGTGGTGCAGGAATGAGTCCTCAAACCCGGAAGTTGGCATTTTCGCACAACAAAAGTTTAGCATGTCAGAATTTTGTGTATTTTCCCACCTAGCATAACGTCTCCGTCCTGTCTCCATCGTGTTCCTTCAAATTGACCGATAGGAAGACAGAGCGCTCTTTTAAGGTTATATCAAACCGTCATGGTTTGACATGCACTTGACAGAAGACTTAATTTATGGCTCTAGAGTTGCCTAATCTGGCATGGTGGCCATTGTGAAAGACAAAGAATTGTGCAGTCTGATCAGGACCTTACACTTGTTAGTGCAGGGCAACCTTTAGGAATCTACAGCAAATTTGTAGAGTAATTATTGAAGCATTACTAGTTGAATTTTGGTCAGCTGGGGACAGAAGAACAAGCTTGCACTGACATATTTTATACATTTGTGATGCCAAATGTGTTTGTTCACTTATTTACACAGACATAGATCCTTTAGATGAATCCTTTTAGCTCTGTTTTAGTATCATTCAGCTCTTTAGCTGCTAAATGCATCACTATGTTCACTAGCTAGCTTGCTAACTGTGTCTGTCTGAGTTTGGTGCTGTGCAGGTTGTCTACAGGTTATCTTTTTTTTTTTGTTGTTGTTGCTGAAAATAGCTGCCTTGTATGGCTTGCAAAAAAAGCTGATGAAGGCATCGACACACAACCAAAACAGTCAAATTACAGGCTGCTGAATGTGCAGCGAGGTTCAACTCAACCACTGAGATTATACAGTATCTGAAATGTTTGCATAGCTAAAAGTACAATTGGTACCAAAAAGGCAAACATTCCACTGACACTAAATATTTGACTGTTTTTAGATAAAAATATTTATGACCTCTGTCATTATAGCCTGGCCCTAACCTTGACGATTAGACAATCTACACAATGCGTAGATGACACCCATTAAAATATGGATGGTTGTAGTGATGCCATCTCTAGGGCAAATGAAGGATCTTGCAGTCTGCATGTTGTTCACTGGTGCTTTTCACTAAACTATATAAAAACCGACGCTGGAAAAGTACCATCCCCCAAAAAGGATCATCAGATCGTCTGGCCTGTGAGTCAAAGTGCGTGTAGACTGAATGTGGGCAGTAACTTGTGTTTGGACAGGGCATAATGTGTGCTCAGTGAGAGGAAAAACACTGGAATGAACTGAATTCGCCTCTGTTGGTGACCCAGACGGACGAGACGTTTCCCTGGTGCACCAAGAGTTCATCGATTCTGAGCAGCCTCCAGCTATTGTGTTTGTATCTGTATGTGTGTACGTGTGTGTGTGCGTGTGTGTGTGTTGTACTCCACTAGCAAAGTGCAGGAGGAGGCCAAGTACATGGATTACATGACATGCAGGTCCAAGAATAAGTGAAATTACAAAATTACACCTGAAATGTGTTTAGGTTACATTTAAAATTGTAAATTAGATAACATAGCTATGAATAAATGTTAAACTTCTTAAGAAATCAAGTTGAAAAACCTTGTTTTTAGCTGTTTTTTTTTTTTTGACAGAAATGTTATATTTTTGTAGTTGTACACAAGGTTATGTTGATGTTACATTTACATATTCTATATGTTTGCCTGATTGTAATCATACATAATTAAATGAACTCCTCATCTTTGTATTGTTTTGTTGGTGATATTATACCATAGTAGGGTACAACATGGTGAAGGTATTTAACATTTCATGTCTCCACTGCCAAACCTTTCCTTTAACCCAACCTATAAATACAGAAGAGGGTGAGTGGCACTCTGGGGTGAGACAGATTGGCACTGAGCTGCCTTATGTCACAGGTCCAAAGCACCCATGGAGCCAATTGTGCCACCCAGTTGTTCTGTGTACCAACAATGGCTCACTGTTTACACTGGAGGATTTTAGTTAATGATCTTATGCAACTGTGGAGCGACAGGAGGTTCTTGCTGTGAGTATCTTAGTCGAGGGGTCAGTCGATTCAGACGTTACTGGCAGAGCACGAACACATGCAGGCCTACTGCTAAGAATGACTATTCCACTGGTACTGCTCATATTAATGTTAGCTCATTTTAACAGGTTAACAGCCAGTGAGCATTAAATGCATATAATTACATAAAGATTTTTTAAAAAAAAGCCTCCAATGAAAATAATATGATCTCAGAGGACTGACTGTTGGCCTAAAGGTTATTCTTCACACTTTGCTTAAGAGACATTAATTCTTGTTGTCTTTCAACATCCAGGAAGCTTTGAATGTCTGTAATCAACTTCTTGATTTTAAAATTGCTGTAATCAGATTTTGAAACACCAATTGCTAAACTTTATAGTTCACAGGCCTCCCAAAGATCTGGTGGTAAACTGAAAAGCACTGTGGATCAGTGGTTCCCTGCCTTTTAGTGCCCTGATAGCTCTTTCAGATGAACTTATTAAGTTAGTTAATGTTTATTATCTTTGTGGAAATTTTCTTTGTGTCTGTGGCAACTGTCAGAAAAAAAAAAACACCACCACCAAAAACAACACATAACACAGTCCTACAATAACATTACATCAACAGACACCCAACAAAGTGTTCCACAAAAACATCACCATCAATTAGGAATTTAGTACAACAATGCAGGTGACACACCCTCGTGTCTTCAAGATCTGTTTAACAGAGTTATACTGGAAGGTACAAAGGATCTCTGGGCACGGGACGTTTGAGGAGGTGATACCTTAATCCCCTGTCCTGATGGTAACAACTCATATTCACCATAAAGAGGGTGTGATGCATCACTAAGGATTGCCCACGCTTTCACCACTGATCGAGACTCACAAAGCAGTGTCATACTGTGAACTTGTGTACTGGTTCATCCACAGCAACCAACATGTTCCAGATTTCAACTGGTTTTAAACTGGACCTGATTCAACACTTATCAATAATTTATTTATACAAATGAGCTGTTTGAAGTTTGCATTCATACTAGTAACACTTTGAGTGGAAGAAGCTGAATATTCCAACCATTTATCCATAATCTAAGTATTTCAACAGTTTATGCTTTACTTCTTTTATCTTTTATCTGTTTAACTAACTTCAAATTACTTTTATCTATCTACTTATCTATCTACTTTTATTAATTATCTTGGCTACTTGTTTTGAATTTTGGCTGACTATTTTAAACATTTATGCATTTCTTTTGGCTAACTTAGTTTAGCTAAGTTAGGCAAATTTAGTTAGCTACTCCACGATCTTTTCATCTACCTCCTGGCAGCTGCAGAAGTAGTTAGGTATCATTGCTGTATATGACTGTTTCACACAAGGGGTAAAGTTAATGTTAAACTATTGTTGAACAAATGAATTCACATCAGTTGGGAAAAAAGAAACTAAAGAAGAAATCAAGTTGTGAGCTGACAGCTCTGCTAACCTGTTGAACAAAGAAGTAGCAGAGAAAAAGTAAGTTACATTCAAATGAATGAATGGTAAAAACACTTCTCCACACTGAGATTAAGCTGCATTTTATTATTGTTTGAACTCAGAGGTCAAAAATGATTTCAAATGTGAACTTCCTGAAGGATTATCATCAGTGGATGTACACAGGGCAGAGGTGTGATTTTGAAAATCGGGACCAGAAGTGCTTTACTGTCTGTCTTTACTGTCAGAACTGCTGAACACTCCATGATTTGTAAAATTGAATTTCTCATGTCTGACGCCACAATACCTGATCCCCAACTTGACCTCCTCTTTGATGATGTTGCCTGCGTCAGAGGCACAAATCCCAAATCAGTCTACTTCATTACAAAAGTGCTGTATTGTTCTGAATTACAATGCAACATTATTTAAGGAAGTGTTCCAGTATGAAACCGCGTGAAACACAAAACTCCTTTGATGCTGAAAATAAGTAATGACTCTCAATTTCTTTTGCAACAGGTCGACAGAAGTCATCTGTGGATGTGAAGTTTCCAGTGTTGCAACTTCTGTAAATTTAAATTCTTTAGAAATCTCTGCTCTCAGTCAGTTTCTCCTTCACCCTTATTTTCAAGAGAATGTACCACTCAACCTTTGTGGTAGTGAGTTTATTTCCTTTGAATATATACACGTTTGGACAAAAAAAAATCAAAAATATTTTCTATGGATTCATTTCAGTGCTCAGTGTGTTCCATATATTGCATATTAGAGCAGGTGGATGCAAATCACCCACACATGAATGAGCATATTGGGCCAATGAAATTTCTAACACTGAAAATGACAGTGTATGTAATGTAATTCCTCATGGCAACAAAAACAGACATTGTCATCTTGATATTTTTGCCTTTTGGTGTGAATGATATTATTTATTTTGTTATATATGTACAGCTAACCCACAGCTAGAGCTAACTGTGAAGCTAACCACAGTGCTGTGTGGGTACTTGTTAAGCCGTTGGTTGATGACAGGCTCCTTCAGCGTCACAGCAGGTGGATCATTCCAGGAAACTTTTAACCTCTCTGATCCTGTGTTCTCTCAGCTGTAGGGCAGATCTCATGGTCTTACCCAGGATCCTTTACAAACCTGCTTTCTATCTGCATTTCTCTGCATTTTTGCAACCCTGTCGCTAAAGATTTATCCTGTATCCAGTTAATTAATCTAAACATGTCTTCACTGGTAAAGTACAAGTAGTTTAAGCCAATGTGGAGTGATGGCAGCTCAATACTGAATCAGGGCTGGCTTTCAAAGCAAACATCAATCAGGCCGCTCACCTTGCAGGTATCATCGGCTTTGTCTGTGCTGCAGGTGTCTGACTCTGCTTCTCATTTCACCAAAGCACTGTGTGAGAGCAGCTCTAATACTGACCATATCATGACAGTATCTGCCCTTAGCTGCTGCATATCCTCTTAACTCAGGATGCATGGCCCACTAACATAACTCTGATCTCTGTACTGGGCATTAAGAGCAGCATGCACAGCGCAGTCTAACATATAAACCCAACACTAAGCATTTAACTCATCATCTATGCTGCAGCCAGCTCTTTAAAGTTGTAACCTAGCACTGCTAACACTGCTTAATTCCCCTGAAGACAGCTGTTTGTATCAGAAAATGTATTTCTCACAAAAAGAAAGAGTGCTCAAATTCTACATCTGTATAATCAGCTCTTTAAGCTATTCATCACATCCAGTTGTTAGACAGGTACAGTATATCTGCCTTAGTTGACATTATTCCCTGATATGACGCCATTTCCTTTCTATTCATGGCCAAACTACATACCTTTGTAAAACTCTGTGACGTGTGTGCAGGAATGTTAATCAGCAGTCAAAGCCAACACCTTGGTTGTTGATGTGACACCACCGTTTAGGGTGTAGTCAGAATTTATGTTCATTTACTGATGATAGTTTAATTAAACTGTTGCCAACCTGCCAAAACTCTGGTTTCAGTTGAGAGTACTTTGCTCCTTGCCCATACATTCATTATGATTAAAGGAACAAGTATAAGTCTGTTTTCTGTTAGTGGTAGACAGGCATTCTGGGAAATTAAGTTGACAAGGCAGGTGGAGATGGTTCACAATGAATAACACCTGAAGTGTGCTGAATATTGCAAAACATATGACACTAGAGAAGACTACGTGAGTGTACATTATCATTTAAGTATCTTTAAAAACTGCTTGTCATAAATATCTCTATTACTATGTTATTGGTTTACTGGATAACCTGGATTACTCTTACCCTTGTCTAATGACTGGCACTAGTAACTGTGTGGTTAGTGAATCATCACTTCTTCTGTTAATATGGAACAGGATCTCCCTTTATGATGCTCAACATGGCTGTGTGTTCCAGTCTCTGTTGCATAGTATCGTTTTGTGTTTGAAGACTATCCAGCTGTTTGTCTGTAGGTGGCAGTGAAAGCTGTCATTTACTTGAAAGCTGTGTTGTTATAATGTATGTGGTAGTCAGTCTGCTGTGTGGGATGATTACAAGTTGTGTGACACATACATGTGAGTTTGGATGACTGCAGTAATCGATGAAGTCATAAATATGGACATTTGGTGACCTGTGTTGACTGCATCCAGTAATATTGCTGTCTAATGTTAAAACCACGAATCCATTGGCTTCTCTTCTACATCCAAACAGTTTCTCTTTCAGTTTACAGTCAGTTATTTCTCATGTGTCTCAGTGTGACACTGGACACTCCAGAAAGTTACTGCACTTGGCCAACAATTAGTGCATAACATAACCCCCTTATAAACACCATGGCTTATCTTTGTGCTAAGCTAACCCATCTGCACCTAGCTACACAGTTAGCAAACAGACATGAGAGTGATCCTAACTTTTGGTAAAGAAAGTATGATTTCTAAAAACATGTTTTCACTTTGTCAGGTGAAGGTGAAGGGGTCTGAATACTTTCTGTAAGTACTGTAAGTATATAACTAGGCTGTATTGGCATCATAGCACTGACTCTGGGCCAGAATAATACACTATAGCTATTGGAGTCTGTGTATTGTTTGGAGATTAAATTGCTTTATAACATTTGTGTTGGAGTACAGTCACTACACAGCTGGATGTTCTCTGACACAGCACACAGCAGCTGGATAGAAGGAAGCACATTCAACCTCTGCTGTATCAAACAGCCATGCTGTATACTGCACCAGCAGATTAAACTACCCTGTGGGTCATGGTGCATTATGATATCTGTGCACCCAGTCATTTATTGTGTATGTGGGAGTGTGTGGGTTTGAGCGTCTAGAGGAGCGGTCACGGTTAATCTGCCCGTCTGACTGTCTAGTGGTCCGTCTGCGTCGAGATCAGCGCGTCCTGTTAAATTCATAATGCCATCTAATCTGAAGTGAAAGCCTTTCCTCACATCTGCAGAGCTCTGAGCTCGTACAGGCCGCAGATTAAGGTGAAATTACATCAAGGAAGATACAATACAACACACACACACACAAATACAGACACACACATACTCACACACCCTTTTGGAATGATTCCTAGCATGACTCACTTTCACTGACCACACAAATGACTGAGTCAGACGCTCATGTGACAGGAAATAAAATCGAGTCATTCCTCAGTTTCCCCCCTATGGTTTCCCCCAGTTATGCTTCTGATATGAAAGGAATGTGCGCCCTCTTCAGGAAAGACCGAACCAATGTAGGAGTCTGACTTGGCCCCTGCACACTCCAAAATCCAAACCATTACTCAAAGCAATACAAATCTCTCCACAGCTTGTTTAAATCATTGAGACATGGATGGACTTTAACAAATTAGTTTCCAAGTTGCAACACGATGTCATCCATTTATGTTCTGCTGCTGTTGCAATGTGAAGGTAATATAAGTCCAGCAAATGCAAACCAGCTGGACTGAGGGACCAGTAAAATCCAGAACGGAGAGGGGAAAGGGCAGTAAGTTCATATTATTAAGGAAAAGAGAAGCTGCTGCCAATAACCAATTAGCACCCAGTAATAATAGAGGGAATAGGAGCATGTATTTAACAGATCTGTAATGTGTAATGTGATGCTGCAGATGCTGTGGTTGCACCTGGACTCAGCAGCAAGTAGACTGTGTTTGTGCCTTGGCTGCAGACAGGAATATAAAAAGGCGGACAGGAAATGTGCTGACTAATAGGATTAAGGGTCAGCTGCATGAAGGAGTGCAGAAAGCAGAGCGATGCAGTGCAGTGTGAATGTGTTGTTGTTCTTAATTTGTCAATGTGACTGTGACTTTGGGTTTTTCACTTTCAACATGAGGATGTTTAGCAAATCACTTGTTCTTCTGGTGAATCCGTGAGGTTTCATTTTTGTTTCTTGCTTAAGTTTTATGTAAAGTCTGGTATGAATTCTAGTATTCCAGTCTAACATATTTTTGGTACAGTTATAAATGTGTTTCTTCTACCTTCAGGCTGCCGATGTGCAAAATAAATTTCAACTTGTATACAAGTGCAACTTGCCTGTAAGTTTGTCAGCATTATCTGCCTTAAAAAAACAGAAGAAGAATTAGAAGAGCGGCATGATCACAGAGCAGATATGGGTTTGGACTCACAGCATTCTGCTCATGATTGTTGCACTGAAGCTGCTTTTAAAGAGAGCATAGCATGAACTCAGTTAACTTTACCTGCTGTGTGAATTTATCTAACTTTGCAGCAATGGTGCCACCTGCTGGAGACTGAGTGATGTTACAAATCATACAATTAACCAGGTAATGCAGAATGCTCTGCAGGGCTGGTTCTAGGCAAACATATATGAGGGGGCAGTCAGAAATGTGAAGGGAGCATCGAGGGTACACATCATTCTACAGCACCAATTTTCTTCATGGATGTATTATGAGAGCTGGATATGGTGCTGCTGCCGCTCAGCCTTGCAGAATTTTTTTTTTCAGTAGCCACTCGTGGTACTGCAACGAAAAATCCCCTCCGGCCCAAAAAACATTTTCCCCATAGGCCACCATTGTAAAACAGACGCCTGTAAAACTGTTGACAGGACACCTCCAGCTATAAACATACTGTGTGTCATTTTCACACAGTATGATATTTTGATTTTGTGGTTTAGCATTGCATCCATCAGTCACACATCAGCTTTTGTTCTTGAACGTATGTTTATGTGATAGTTTATGTGATCTGTGCTGTATCTTATCTTTTTATATACAGTCTATGGTGATTTCGTGCACTGATGCTGCGTCTGGCGAATGGCTGTACCACAGATCTTATAATACATCTAAGGCCTCTCTCCGTTTTTACGGTGGATGTATTTTCAGACCAATCAGAGGCTGTTGCTAGGCGGACCAGAATCGACCGGCCAATCAGCGTTATTCGGCCAATGTTAGCCCACGCAAGTCGTCATTGGCCACGATCTTGGGGGAGGAGCACAGAGAGGCGGAGGAAGGAAGTCGGAAAACATATTTAAGCCAAGTTAAAACAGCTGCTTCTGTTTGCCAGTAGAATGAGGAAACGTCGTTGTCGAGGAGGTCTGGATGCCAAAAACAAACAAACTCTGGAGCTACCTTTTAGTCGAACACGAGTGAGACTGGACGCTCAACGCACCTGCGGCGCGAAGGTAAGGCAAACAGTTAGCTAGCGTTAGCAATTAGCGTTAGCGTTATCTGAGAGCGTTAGCGTTAGCGGCTAGCGTTAGTATTAGCATAACCTTGTATTGATATATTTTAATTCCATTTTCAGGCGTTTATGTCGCGTGGGTAAGCGAGATCAGCATTAGTGGCGAGCGTTAGCATTAGCATCGAGTGTTAGAATTAGCCGTTTCGTTTTATCATGTGTTTGGGGCTTTTCCCTTTTTGTCGTCGTTTCTATTTGCGGTGGTTAAAGTGTGTTTGTGTTTCTGTACTAAAGCGTCCCTGACATAAGTTGTGGAGGGTGGTAACTGTTTAATAGTCTGTCTGTTTACACCTCCGTTTGCATCTCTTTACAATTACTTTGGAGACATTTTACTGCTTCTTTGTAATATTGTGCTCCATTTTGGTCATTTTAAGTCAGTTTATGGTGGATTATCATGTCGATATCATTTGTAGTAGTATTGCATCGTTTTAGTCTCTAGCTGGCTGTTTTACATCTACTTATCGCCATTTTCTTTGTGGTTGTTTTGCATCGTATTGTTTCTTGGTAGTTTTCCAGGTTGTTTTGTGTTTTAGTGTGGCAGTTATCTCATTGTGATCATTTTGCGACTTTGTCATTTTGTGTGTCTTTGTGGCTTAGCGGTAGTAATCTGTCCAGAGCCATCCATTGATCCCCTCTTGTATATGTTATTGATTAGATATTTCTTTGTGGTGACTTGAGACTTTATTGAACTCAGTTTTGTGTTAAATACAAACTTGCAAGCTAGATTTTAACTCTGTGCTCTTTCACAAGTTTAAAGCCTCAAGAATAGGTCACAATGTATGAGCTGAGATTACCATTAGGAATGATTATAAAAACGATTTTAACTGCTTTTCTCTCGGAGATCAATGAAGTCATACACTGGTGGAAAAAAGTTTCTGGACACCCCATGCATTTGTGAAATATTGCATTAAGAATCACTCTTAGGTCTTCAAGTGCAATTTCTTTTAGTACAGTCACGGCCAAAATACTAAACAAATCCTAAAAAAGCCATTAAAAACTTAAAAATTCCATAGTTCCATAAAAAATAAATAAGAATGCTGAGTATTGGATCATTTTGGCACCAGTGATCCACTAATGAAGGCTGTGCTTTTAAAAGACACACACTTGTTGCCGTGCTTCTCGTGTCTACATAAAGCCAGCACATTTGAAAGTTCTTCAGAGACAAAAATGGCTAAACAAGGAACCTAACGCAGGAAAACACACCTGAAGATGCCAGATTCTCAGCCAGGAAGGGTACAGCTGTCACCAGACAGCCAGGAAGTGCAGATGTAGTCCTTCACAGTTGACACACTTGCAGAAATACAGACAACCAACAGCTTGGAAGACAAACCAAGATCTGGGCGCCCAAGGTTTCTTCAGCAAGAAATGACCACATCCTGATCCACAGATGTGCAGGGAACCGCCAAATGACATCACAGGAGCTCAGCAGCAGCGGGTCAAACTGGAACTGGTGTCCAGTGTTTCACCCGCACTGTACGGTGGCCCACTTTTAGATCATGGCTTAAGGTCCCACGAGGCTGTCAAGAAGCCCTGGATCAATGAGAGAGACAGAGGTTAGCCCGGGCGTTGTTGGGCCCAAGCACACAAGAACTGGACAGCCAGGAACCAAGAATGATCACTGGGATGAGTCCAGCCCAGCTTTATCCTCCTCCTGATATGGAGGTACGCAGGCTGGCGGAAGCATTATCTCCAGCACATGTACAGTACCCACGTCAAGCACATGGTGGAGGCAGTATCATGGTTTGGGATGCATGAGTGCTGTTGGTGTTGGACACCGCGACTGTCTGTGATGGCACATTGAACTCTGCAAGTATTGTGCAATTTCAAACCCACATGCCCCTTCTGCACCTGTTCCGCTGAGGTCAAACTGGATGTTTCCAACAAGATAATGCCCCCTACCACATCCAGTAGAACTTGCTGCAGGGAGCACTGTTGTATCCAGGTCTTAGAGGCAGACAAGGAGCCCCATTGAAAATCTGTAGATTATCAAAGGTCTGCTTCAGCGTAAAGTTTAGAAACAATTAAAAGCAGTAATTGAAGAAGAATGGGACAAGATTACCTCAACAGTGTGAAAGGCTTGTGGGGAAACATGGCAGCCAGGGATTTAGAGCTCTACTGCGCAAGCAATGGCTACTAAATATGAATTTGATGATGGATGGTTTATTTATTTTTGTCTAGTTTTTGAACACATTCTCTGTTATTTGTTGGACTTTGACATCGTATTAATGCTGAGAACTGACATTGAAACTGTCAAGAATTTAGTTTTGTTAGTTTTTCTAAACAATAAACAAAAAAATATCATTTGTATTTGCTTGTGTCTGTCTACTGCAGCCACACCTTTGAAACACAAAAAGATTTTTTCCAAATATTTCATGATAATATTTGAGATTGTGTCAATTCTTTAGGTGTCCGAAACTTTTTCCACCACTGTATTCTAGTAACAGAATTAATTTATTCACCCCAACACTAGAGGTGATTGTCAAGGTTGTAGTGTTTAGTTTTCAGTGTTGTATCTTCACACTGCCTAGGTTTTGGAGGTGAACTATTCTTTATTAATGAGGTTATTTGTTTGTTGTACTTGTGTTTTCCAGGTTTACTGGTTCAGCTGTCAAACCGACAGTATTCTCACCTACAAAACAAATAGTATGTGTCCTAGTACTTAATCGCAGTCTGAAAAAAAATGTTGATGAGTTGAATTATTAATGCGAGTAACAGTGTTATTGTTTAAATCCTTGGTATTTAATGGGTTTAGTAATGGATTATGATAATAACTGATTAGTCAAGTTTAGTAAATCGTTGCAGTATGAACTAGATATAATAGCCTTAAAATGCAAAATAGTTAAGTTAATTTTCCCAGACTGAAGTATCATTAAAAATACCACAAGTTAAAACCCTTCTCAAAAAAATGTTTTTCAATATACAGTTCACAGTAATATACATGATTCCTCCAGGATTAGTTGACAGACAAATAATATAGATTTAGTATAGAATTTAAGATTTAATATTAATTTAACTTAATTTTTCCCAAATATTTATTGTTATTGATTCTTAAAGATGCTTTTTTCTTGTCACATGTGACAGTAAACAGCCCATTTTCTGAGACACTCCTCTATTGTTTGGAAAATCTATCTATAGCTGTGTTGAATATTTATCTGTGTTTTCATGGTTAAAATGTTGAGAGGAATAGGTCAGAGGTATTGAGCATTTTTTTCTTTGTTTCTTTTATTTCCTCCAGGTGTCACCACTTGGCCCATGATCACAGAGTCTGCACCATGAAGAAGTTCTTTGAGACCAGGACTGAGGCCTCCAGGTAACAGCTTTACATCGACTGTCCAACACAGAGCACTGACATTAAATGATATATCTTCAGTAACTATCTGAAGTCCGAAGATCTAGTCACAAAAATCAATTAATGTCAAAGTTTATTTACATAGTTCAAGGAATGTACAGTTCAAAGAAAATGAACAATTTAAATATCAGCCTCTGTCTCCTCTTTCTCTCTCCCTGTCCCTCGCTTCCTTGCTCCTTTCCTCTCTCTCCCTCTCTCTCTTAACACACACTAAAAGATGTCTAAAATCCACAACCCAACCGTGGAGGTCAAAATGAGATTTGTTAGACTGACGACGTATGTCCCTTGTGCCTCCGCCTTCAGTCTCTTCTCCTGTGTCTCTCCCTCTCTCTCTCTCATTAGTGCAAAATCATAAAATGTGAAATATATTCAATTCAGAAACCTAATATTTTGCTTCTATCAACCAAATTTATTCAAATTTTAACTGTCTTTTTGGAGAAACAAACATTTCCATCCACTATTGTGTGAATATCAGAGCTGGTGCAGTCAGTTCTCCAGTCAGAGCAGCTTCTTTTCGTTTTTGTGTGAGTTTGCACTTAACTCGACTAGTTCTGTTTATCCAGGAACCAGTTAGTCCACACTCTTGCTCTTTTGTAGACGTAGTGCCTTTTTACATCTCATCTTTTTGACAGTTTGAAGTTCAATACCTAGAAGCACTTGTGCTTTTATTTTCAGAAATTGTTAAAGTCACCTTTATATTGTTTGCGCCAGTTTTCTCCACAGGATTCAAACTTGGACCATTTAATCAGACAGAGAGACAGATGTGGAAGACATTTCCAGAAGGTCAGTGGTAGTTATTCTTTTTCAGTCTGACTCTGTCATTATCTCAGTTGTAGTTGTATACTTTAAAGCCTGTTGGGAAATAAATTAAAGCTGTTGTAACTTATCAGTTTTAGTTAGTATTAATTCATATTTTCAACAATGTGGACAATATAAAACCTGTTTGAATAGAATAGAAACCCTTTTAATATAGGTTTTAAAAAAATGAGTTTAAAACTGTAATAAATAAATTGAAAACCTTAAAATATTAAGTATAAAACCTTCAAAACTAAGTATGAAACATATAAAACATACAACCTTAAAATTATGCAAAATGAATATAAAACCTTTAGAAATACATTTAAAACCTAAATAAACAAGTCTAAAAAATTACAAAATTTAATATGCATGCTAAACCCAAAGAAATAGATCTAAAAGATAAGGATAAAGCATTTAGAAACCTCATAAGACAGGTTTGATAAAAAGGGTTAAAACCTTTAATATGCAACCTTAAACACAAACCTGTAAAATACATTTAACTCAAAGAAAATGTCTAAACAGTAAGTATCAAACCGTATAAAGAGTTAAGTACAAACCTTAAACAGTAAGTCAAAAAAGTATAAAGCCTTTTAAAAATATATTTAAAACTAAAACATACATATGAAACTGATTTAAAAAAATTCAAAAAATGTAGATATGAGAATAATTACATGTTTCTTAAAAATAATGTTATTCATATAAATATCACAAATAGAGAAATGCAACTCAAAAGTTTAGGAAGGCACTTTTAATGATTTTATCTCCAGACAACATTTACAAAACAAAGGTATAATAACAGACATTTGACCCACAAGGAAACACTTGTTAGAGTTGAAGATTACCGTACTATGAGCACATTTTCCAAAGATAACATACCAAGCACCATCATTTACCCGCTCGTGATGCAATTACACTAAATAGTTGTATCAGTTGAATGTCTTCACAAGTTTTGATAAAGACATTAGTCTTTGGAAAATGTGCCCATGACTACATTAGAGATGGTAGAGAAATGTATGTTTTTATTTGAAGAACAGGAAACCAACACTGTTTATGGCAGTTAGATGGTGGAGGTCTTTATCCACAAACAGCTTCAGAACACTTTTGTTTTCATCCACTTCAGGTCTTCCTGCTGCTGTCTTCTTCTGCAGAATAAGCACGATTAATCACTTGGAAATTGATAAGTAATGAAATTTTTTTTAAGACATAATTATTCTCTGACATTTCTTGACAGTTTGATGCTATACTATGACATTTTCTGGCAGTTTTGACACTATACTCATACTATGACAGTTTTGACATTTTTGAAGCCTTTCTTTAGTATACCGTGACATTTCTGACAGCCTGACGCCCATATTACACTGTGACATTTCTGGCAGTTTTTGACACCATACCATACTAAGGACAGTTTTTTTTGACATTTTTCAGTTTCCTATTACACTATGACATCTTTCTGACAGTTTTGACGCCTACACATACCGTGACATTTCAGCAGTTTTTGACACCATACCATACTATGACAGTTTCTTACCTTTTAACGCTACTCATGACACTTTGACAGTTTTGACACCATACCATACTGTGACATTTTCTGACAGTTTTGACAATTCATCTCTATATACTGACATTTTAGCTCCATTATACTATCACCTTCTGAGAGTTTTGACATCTTGACCATCTCCATACCACACACCTCTGACAGCCTTGACAACCATCCTCCATAATTATGACATCCCTTGGACATCTCAGCTCCTACCATACCGTGACACCTTCCGCGCCTTGAACCATCCCATACCAGAGACAGCTCCTTGACATCCATACCACTTTAAGACACCCCTTGGACATCTCAGCTCCCATTATACCAAGGACAGCCTCTTGACAACCATCCCACACCATGACAGCTCCTTTGACAGTCTCAGCTCCCACCACACCGTGACATCTTCCGATTGTGCCCTTGACGCCCACACCACACCGCCATGACAGCTCCTTAGCTCCTGCCTACACCGTGACAGCTCCTGACAGCTCCTTGACAGCTCCCTTGGCTCACACCACTACCTCTCCAGCTCTCTTGACACCATCCCACACCATGACCATGCCTTTGACACTTTCTGACCACACCATGACATTATGCCTTTGACAGTCTGACACCATAATTACACCGTGACATCTTCTGTAGTTTTGACACCATTCTATACTATGACATTTTTGACAGTTTTTATATTTTGACACCTTACTATACTGTGACATTTTCAGAAGTTTTGACACCATACTATACTATGACATTCATACTATACTATGACATTTTCTGATTAGAAGTTTTGACGCTGTACTATACTATGACATTTTTTTGAAGCCTCATTATACTATGACATTTTTTTATGTCTTTTTGAAGCCTTACTATAATTAAGACAGTTTTTGACAATTACAATATACTATGACATTTTTCTGACAGTTTTGACGCCTATACTATACTGTGACATTTTCACGTTTTTATTTGCACTATACTATGACAGTTTCTAGCCTTAGTATGTTTAAGACATTTTTCAGTTTAGACACCATACTATGCTAAGACACCCTTTTTGACATTTTTTAAGCTCATTATACTATGACAGTTTTTGATAGTTTTGAAGCCTTACTATACTGTGACATTTTCTGACAGTTTTTGATACCATTCTATACTATGACATTTTCTGACAGTTTTTGAAGCCTTACTATACTGTGACATTTTCTGACAGTTTTTGATACCATTCTATACTATGACATTTTCTGACAGTTTTTGAAGCCTTACTATACTATGACAGTTTCTGACAGTTTTTGACAGTTTTTGAAGCCATACTATACTGTGACATTTTCTGGCAGTTTTTGACACCATTCTATACTATGACATTTTTTGACAGTTTTTGACATTTTTTGACGCCATACTATGACAGTTTTTGACAGTTTTTGACACCATACTATACTGTGACATTTTCTGACAGTTTTTGACACCATTCTATATACTGACATTTTTTGAAGCCTTATTATACTATGACATTTTTTGACATTTTTTGAAGCCTTACTATACTATGACAGTTTTTGACACCATACTATACTATGACATTTTTTGACATTTTTTGACACCTATACTATACTATGACATTGAAGTTTTGTATTATACTAAGTGACATTTTTTGACATTTTTTGAAGCCTTATTATACTATTGACATTTTCTGAGAGTTTTTGACATTTTTTGACACCATACTATACTATGACATTTTTTGACAGTTTGTGAAGCCTCCTATTATACTATGACATTTTTTGAAGCCTTATTACACTATGACATTTTATACCCATACCATACTATGACACTTTTGGACATTTCCTAGCTCACTATACCATGACAGTTTTTGACAGTTTCAGCTCTCACTTATACTGTGACATTTTCTTGATAGCTTTTGACGCCCATACCATACTATGACACCCTTTTGACATTTTTGAAGCCTTACTATACCGTGACATTTTCTGACAGTTTTGATCAACATACCATGTAGTTTCACCATACTATACCATGACACTTTGACACTTTCAGTCTTATACTGCTTGACACCCTTCGGATGATTTTCAGTCTCCTACATACTGTGACATTTTCTGACAAGTTTCTTTTGACAGTTTTTAGCCTTAGTATACCATGACATTTTTCAGTTTGACAACTACACTATACTGTGACATTTTCTGACAGTTTTGACGCCCATACCATACCGTTACGACATTTTTGAAGTCTATTATACCATGACAGTTTTGATCACCATACCATACTACTACACACTTGACATTTTTGAAGCCTTTACTATATACCATGACATTTTTTGAAGCCTTACTATACTATGACATTTTCTGACACCATACTATACTGTGACATTTTCTGACAGTTTTTTACACCATAATATACTATGACACTTTTTGACATTTTTTGAAGCCTTATTATACTATGACACTTTTTGGACATTTTTTGAAGCCTTATTATACTATGACAGTTTTTGACAGTTTTTGAAGCCTTACTATACTGTGACATTTTCTGACAGTTTTTGACGCCATACTATACTATGACACTTTTTGGACATTTTTTGAAGCCTTACTATACTGTGACATTTTCTGACAGTTTTTGACGCCTATACTATACTATGACAGTTTTTGACGCCATACTATACTATGACACTTTTTGGACATTTTTTGAAGCCTTACTATATACTATGACATTTTTTGAAGCCTTACTATACTATGACATTTTCTGACACCATACTATACTGTGACATTTTCTGACAGTTTTTGACGCCATAATATACTATGACACTTTTTGGACATTTTTTGAAGCCTTATTATACTATGACAGTTTTTGACAGTTTTTGAAGCCTTACTATACTGTGACATTTTCTGATAGTTTTTGACGCTACCATACTATGACACCCTTTTTGGACATTTTTTGAAGCCTTATTATACTATGACAGTTTTTGACAGTTTTTGAAGCCTTAGTATACTGTGACATTTTCTGACAGTTTTTGATACCATTCTATACTATGACATTTTCTGACAGTTTTTGATACCATACTATACTGTGACATTTTTTGACAGTTTTTGACACCATACTATACTATGACAGTTTTTGAAGCCTCACTATACTATGACAGTTTCTGACAGTTTTTGACAGCTTTAGCAGCCATACTATACTGTGACATTTTCTGGCAGTTTTTGACACCATTCTATACTATGACATTTTTTGACAGTTTTTGACATTTTTTGACACCATACTATACTATGACATTTTGACACCTACACTATGACAGTTTTTGACAGTTTTTGACACCATACTTATACTGTGACATTTTCTGACAGTTTTGACACTACTCTATATATACTGACATTTTTTGAAGCCTTTATTATACTATGACATTTTTGACATTTTCAGTTTCCTATTATACTATGACATTTTTGACATTTTTGAAGCCTGATTATACCATGACATTTTGACATTTTTTTGCCTTATTGTTTCATTGACATTTTCTGAGAGTTTTTGACATTTTTTGACACCATACTATACTATGACATTTTATGACAGTTTTTGACGCCATACTATACTATGACATTTTTTGAAGCCTTATTATACTATGACATTTATAGATGCCATACTATACTATGACACTTTTGGACATTTTTTGAAGCCTTATTATACTATGACAGTTTTTGACAGTTTTTGAAGCCTTAGTATACTATGACACATTTTTTTCAGTTTAGACACCATACTATACTGTGATGCCTTTTGCGCCCATACCATACCATGACATTTTCTGACAGTTTTGAAGCCTTTATTATAATTATGACAGTTTCTACACCATACCATACCATGACACTTTTGGACATTTTCAGCTTCCTATTATACCATGACAGTTTTCGATGAAGCCTTTGAAGCCCTAGCATAATTATGACATTTTTTCCAGTTTAGACACCATAATTACACTGTGACATTTCTTTTCTGACAGTTTTTACACCATACTATACTTAATTCTTTTTGACATTTTTTCAGTTTTACTATACTATGAGTTTTGACACCTCATACCATACTATGACATTTTTGATCGCCATACTCATACTATGACATTTTTTTAGCTCACGATATACCATGACATTTTTGAAGCCCTTACTATACCGTGACATTTTCTGACAGTTTTGACTTCATAACATAATTATGACACTTTTGGATATTTTTAGCCTTACTATACTATGAGTTTTGACACCATACTATACTATGACATTTTTGACGTTACAATTATACTATGACATTTTTTGAAGCCCTACTATATACTATGACATTTTTTGAAGCCTTACTATACTGTGACATTTTCTGACAGTTTTTGACGCCATACTATACTATGACATTTTTTGAAGCCTTATTATACTATGACATTTATAGACGTCATACTATACTATGACACTTTTTGGACATTTTTTGAAGTTTTGTTATACTATGACAGTTTTGATAGTTTTTGGAAGTCTTAGTATACTATGACATTTTTTCTCTAGTTTAGACACCATACTATACTATGACATTTTCTGACAGTTTTGTGCTTCCTTATTATACTATGACAGTTTTGCCAATTGCTACCATAATACTATGACACTTTTTGACATTTTGAAGCCCTATTATACTATGACAGTTTTTTGACAGTTTTGAAGCCTTAGTAGTTTATGACATTTTTTCAGTTTAGACAATTCATACTATACTGTGACATTTTCTGACAGTTTTTGCCACCATACTATACTATGACACTTTTTGGACATTTTTTGAAGCCTTACTATACTATGAGTTTTTGACACCATACTATACTATGACATTTTTTGACGCCATACTATACTATGACATTTTTTGAAGCCTTACTATATACTATGACATTTTTGAAGCCTTACTATACTATGACATTTTTTGAAGCTTCCTACTATACTGTGACATTTTCTGATAGTTTTGACGCCATAATATACTATGACACTTTTTGGATATTTTTTGAAGCCTTACTATACTATGAGTTTTTGACACCATACTATACTGTGACATTTTCTGACACCATACTATACTGTGACATTTTCTGACAGTTTTTGAAGCCTTATTATACTATGACAGTTTTTGACGCCATACTATACTATGACACTTTTTGACATTTTTTGAAGCCTTACTATACTGCTATGACATTTTTGAAGCTCAATAATGGGTAGACATTTTCTGACACCACACTATACTGTATATTTTCCAGAGAAGTGATTATACTATACTATGACATTTTTGACATTTTTTGAAGCCTTATTATACTATGACAGTTTTTGACACCATTCTATACTATGACATTTTTTGACATTTTTGAAGCCTTATTATACTATGACACTTTTGGCATTTTTGAAGCCTTATTATACTATGACAGTTTTGACAGTTTTTTAAGCCTTACTATACTGTGACATACTTTTCTGACAGTTTATGACGCCATACTATACTATGACACTTTTTGGACATTTTTTGAAGCCTTACTATACTGTGACATTTTCTGATAGTTTTTGACGCCATATACTATGACAGTTTTTGACGTCATACTATACTATGACACTTTTTGGACATTTTTTGAAGCCTTACTATACTGTGACATTTTCTGACAGTTTTTGACGCCATACTATACTATGACAGTTTTTGACGCCATACTATACTATGATAGTTTTTGAAGCCTTACTATACTATGACAGTTTCTGACAGTTTTTGACAGTTTTTGAAGCCATACTATACTGTGACATTTTCTGGCAGTTTTTGACACCATTCTATACTATGACATTTTTTGACAGTTTTTGACATTTTTTGACACCATACTATACTATGACATTTTTTGACGCCATACTATGACAGTTTTTGACAGTTTTTGACACCATACTATACTGTGACATTTTCTGACAGTTTTTGACACCATTCTATATACTGACATTTTTTGAAGCCTTATTATACTATGACATTTTATTTTTTGGAGCCCTACTATACTATGACAGTTTTTGACACCATACTATACTATGACATTTTTTGACATTTTTTGACACCATACTATACTATGACATTTTTTGACATTTTTTGAAGCCTTATTATACTTCATGACATTTTTTGACATTTTTTGAAGCCTTATTATACTATTGACATTTTCTGAGAGTTTTTGACATTTTTTGACACCATACTATACTATGACATTTTTTGACAGTTTTTGACGCCATACTATACTATGACATTTTTTGTAGCCTTATTATACTATGACATTTATAGACGTCATACTATACTATGACACTTTTTGGACATTTTTTGAAGCCTTATTATACTGTATGACAGTTTTTGATAGTTTTTGAAGCCTTTAGTATACTATGACATTTTTCAGTTTAGATAATTATAATTATACTGTATACTTTTCTGAGTTTTGACTTACACTATACTCATGACATTTTCTGACAGTTTTTGAAGCCTTATTATACTATGACAGTTTTTTGACACCATAAGCTATACTATGACAGTTTATGACAGTTTTTGAAGCCTTATTATACTATGACAGTTTTTGACAGTTTTTGAAGCCTTAGTATACTATGACATTTTTTCAGTTTAGACACCATACTATACTGTGACATTTTCTGACAGTTTTTGACACCATACTATACTATGACACTTTTTGGACATTTTTTGAAGCCTTACTATACTATGAGTTTTTGGCACCATACTATACTATGACATTTTTTGACGCCATACTATACTATGACATTTTTTGAAGCCTTACTATATACTATGACATTTTTGGAAGTTTTCCTACTATACTATGACATTTTTGAAGCCTTACTATACTGTGACATTTTTCTTGACAGTTTTTGACGCCATATTATACTATGACACTTTTTTGGATATTTTGAAGCCTTACTATACTATGAGTTTTTGACACCATACTATACTGTGACATTTTCTGACACCATACTATACTGTGACATTTTCTGACAGTTTTTGAAGCCTTATTATACTATGACAGTTTTTGACGCCATACTATACTATGACACTTTTTGACATTTTTTGAAGCCTTACTATATACTATGACATTTTTTGAAGCCTTACTATACTATGACATTTTCTGACACCACACTATACTGTGACATTTTCTGACAGTTTTTGACGCCATAATATACTATGACACTTTTTGGACATTTTTTGAAGCCTTATTATACTATGACAGTTTTTGACACCATTCTATGGCTCATACATTTTTGACATTTTTGCAGTTTCCTATTATACCATGACACCTTTTTGACATTTTGAAGCCTTATTATAATTATGACAGTTTTTGATAGTTTTAAAGCCTTATTTATACTGTGACATTTTCTGATGTTTTGACGCCTATACTATACTATGACACTTTTTGACATTTTTGTAGTTTTACTTATACTGTGACATTTTCGACAGTTTGATTATACTATACTATGACAGTTTTTGACGCCATACTATACTATGACACTTTTTGACATTTTTGAAGCTCACTATACTGTGACATTGATGTTTACTATACTATAATATGACAGTTTTGACGCCACACTATACTATGACACTTTTTGGACATTTTTTGAAGCCTTATTATACTATGACAGTTTTTGACAGTTTTTGAAGCCTTAGTATACTGTGACATTTTCTGACAGTTTTTGATACCATTCTATACTATGACATTTTCTGACAGTTTTTGATACCATACTATACTGTGACATTTTTTGACAGTTTTTGACACCATACTATACTATGACAGTTTTTGAAGCCTTACTATACTATGACAGTTTCCTGACAGTTTTGACAGTTTCTCAGCTCATACCATACTGCACATCTTTCCAAGCCTTGACACCATTTTATACTATGATTTTGACAGTTTTTTGACATCTTTTGACAACTACACCATACCATTATTACCTTTGACCACACCATGACAGCTCTTTGGACAGCTTCCTTGACACCACAATTACACTGTGACATTTCGACAGTTTCTTGACACCATCTCATATACTGGAATATCTTTCAGTCTTATTATACCATGACACCTTTGACATCTTTGAAGCTCCCACTACACCATGACAGTTTCTTGGACACCACACCACACCATGACACTTTTGACATTTTGACACCATACCATACCATGACATTTTACCTTTTGAAGCCCATTATACTCATGAGACATTTTTGACACTTTTTGAAGCCCTATTACACCATTGACATTCTCTGAGAGTTTTGACCATTTTGACACCATACTATACTATGACATTTTTGATAGTTTTTGACGCTATATTACACTATGACATTTTTTGAAGCTTCCTATTATACTATGACATTGGTAGACGCCTAATTACAATTATGACACTTTTGAAGCCTTATTATACTATGACAGTTTTTGTCTTTAAACAGATACTAAGACATTTTTTCAGTTTAGGATAATTATACTATACTGTGACATTTTCTGGATGTTTTGACGCCATACTATACTATGACATTTTCACAGTTTTGAAGCCTTATTATACTATGACAGTTTTGCCAATATATACTATACTATGACACTTTTTTGACATTTTTGAAGCCTTATTATACTATGACAGTTTTTGACAGTTTCTTTTAGCCTTTATACTATGACATTTTTCAGTTTAGACACCATACTATACTGTGACATTTTCTGACAGTTTTGCCACCATACTCATTACCTGACACTTTTTGACATTTCAGCTTCCTTTACTATACTATGAGTTTTTGACACCATACTGCATTTTGAATTTACACTATACTATGACATTTTTGGCTTCCTATTATATACTATGACATTTTTGAAGCCTTACTATACTGTGACATTTTCTGACAGTTTTTGACGCCATACTATACTATGACACTTTTTGGATATTTTTTGAAGCCTTACTATACTATGAGTTTTTGACACCATACTATACTGTGACATTTTCTGACAGTTTTTGAAGCCTTATTATACTATGACAGTTTTTGACACCATACTATACTATGACATTTTCTGACAGTTTTTGACGCCATACTATACTATGACACTTTTTGACATTTTTTGAAGCCTTATTATACTATGACAGTTTTTGACACCATACTATACTATGACATTTTCTGACAGTTTTTGACGCCATACTATACTATGACACTTTTGACATTTTTTGAAGCCCTACTATACTGTGACATTTCTGACAGTTTTGATGAAGTTTTGAAGCCTCCTATTATACTATGACAGTTTTTGACGCCATACTATACTATGACACTTTTTGGACATTTTTTGAAGCCTTACTATATACTATGACATTTTTTGAAGCCTTACTATACTATGACATTTTCTGACACCATACTATACTGTGACATTTTCTGACAGTTTTTGACGCCATAATATACTATGACACTTTTTGGACATTTTTTGAAGCCTTATTATACTATGACAGTTTTTGACACCATTCTATACTATGACATTTTTTGACATTTTTGAAGCCTTATTATACTATGACACTTTTTGGACATTTTTTGAAGCCTTATTATACTATGACAGTTTTTGACAGTTTTTGAAGCCTTACTATACTGTGACATTTTCTGACAGTTTTTGACGCCATACTATACTATGACACTTTTTGGACATTTTTTGAAGCCTTACTATACTGTGACATTTTCTGACAGTTTTTGACGCCATACTATACTATGACACTTTTTGACATTTTTTGAAGCCTTATTACTATGACACTTTTTGACATTTTTTGAAGCCTTACTATACTGTGACATTTTCTGACAGTTTTTGACACCATACTATACTATGACATTTTTTGACAGTTTTTGACAGTTTTTAAGCCCTATTACACCATGACAGCTCTTGACAGCCTCAGCCTCCTATACACCATGACACTTTCTCTCCAGCCCAGGACACCACACCACACCGTGACATCTTCCTTGACAGCTCCTTTGACCACACCACACCACATGACGACCTCAGCTCCCATTACACCATGACAGCTCCTTGACCCATGCACCACACCACGACACCTTTGGACACCTTTCAGCTCCCACTCATACACCATGACACTTTCAGCTCCCACTACACCATGACACCTCTGACAACCACACCATACTGTGACATTTTCTGACAGTTTTTGACGCCATAATATACTATGACACTTTTTGGACATTTTTTGAAGCCTTATTATACTATGACAGTTTTTGACACCATTCTATACTATGACATTTTTTGACATTTTTTGAAGCCTTATTATACTATGACACTTTTTGGACATTTTTTGAAGCCTTATTATACTATGACAGTTTTGACAGTTTTGAAGCCTTATTAGACATTTTCTGACAGTTTTTGATACCATATCTATACTATGACATTTTCTGACAGTTTTTGATACCATACTATACTGTGACATTTTTTGACAGTTTTTGACACCATACTATACTATGACAGTTTTTGAAGCCTTACTATACTATGACAGTTTCTGACAGTTTTGATGTTAGCTTTAAAATAGAATATACTGTGACATTTTCTGGCAGTTTACAATTATCTCTATACTATGACATTTTTTTTGATGTTTTATTTTTTGACACATACTATACTATGACATTTTTGACGCTTATACTATGACAGTTTTTGACAGTTTTGACACTATACTATACTGTGACATTTTCATAGTTTTTGACACCATTCTATATACTGACATTTTTTGAAGCCTTATTATACTATGACATTTTTTGACATTTTTTGAAGCCTTACTATACTATGACAGTTTTTGACACCATACTATACTATGACATTTTTTGACATTTTTTGACACCATACTATACTATGACATTTTTGACATTTAGCCTATTATACTATGACATTTTTTGACATTTTCAGTTCTCACATATTGACATTTTCTGAGAGTTTTTGACATTTTTTGACACCATACTATACTATGACATTTTTTGACAGTTTTTGACGCCATACTATACTATGACATTTTTTGAAGCCTTATTATACTATGACATTTATAGACGCCATACTATACTATGACACTTTTTGTAGCCTTATTATACTATGACAGTTTTTGACAGTTTTTGAAGCCTTAGTATACTATGACATTCTTTCAGCTAGATATTCATACTATACTGTGACATTTTCTGACAGTTTTTGACGCCTATACTATACTATGACATTTTCTGACAGTTTTTAGCCTTATTATACTATTGTTGGGTTTTAAGCACTATACTATACCATGGATACTTTTGGACATTTTGAAGCTCATTATATTCATGACACTTTTTGGACATTTTTTGAAGCCTTAGTATACTATGACATTTTTTCAGTTTAGACACCATACTATACTGTGACATTTTCTGACAGTTTTTGCCACCATACTATACTATGACACTTTTTTGACATTTTTTGAAGCCTTACTATACTATGAGTTTTTGACACCATACTATACTATGACATTTTTTGACGCCATACTATACTATGACATTTTATGAAGCCTTACTATATACTATGACATTTTTTGAAGCCTTACTATACTGTGACATTTTCTGACAGTTTTTGACGCCATAATATACTATGACACTTTTTGGATATTTTTTGAAGCCTTACTATACTATGGCAGTTTTGACACCATACTATACTGTGACATTTTCTGACAGTTTTTGAAGCCTTATTATACTATGACAGTTTTTGACACCATACTATACTATGACATTTTCTGACAGTTTTTGACGCCATACTATACTATGACACTTTTTGACATTTTGTGCCTTTATTATACTATGACAGTTTTTGACACCATACTATACTATGACATTTTTCTGACAGTTTTTGACGCCTATACTATACTATGACTGGAGTTTTTGAAGCCTTACTATACTGTATGACATTTTCTGACAGTTTTTGACAGTTTTTGAAGCCTTATTATACTATGACAGTTTTTGACGCCATACTATACTATGACACTTTTTGGACATTTTTTGAAGCCTTACTATACTATGACATTTTTTGAAGCCTTACTATACTATGACATTTTCTGACACCATACTATACTGTGACATTTTCTGACAGTTTTTGACGCCATAATATACTATGACACTTTTTGGACATTTTTTGAAGCCTTATTATACTATGACAGTTTTTGACACCATTCTATACTATGACATTTTTTGACATTTTTTAAGCCTTATTATACTATGACACTTTTTTGACATTTTTGTAGTTTCCATATATCATGACAGTTTTTGACAGTTTTTGAAGCCTTACTATACTGTGACATTTTCTGACAGTTTTTGACGCCCATACTATACTATGACACTTTTTGGACATTTTTTGAAGCCTTACTATACTGTGACATTTTCTGACAGTTTTTGACCCATACTATACTATGACATTTTTGGACATTTTTTGCATCCATTATACTATGACACTTTTTGGACATTTTTTGAAGCCTTACTATACTGTGACATTTTCTGACAGTTTTTGACACCATACTATACTATGACATTTTTTGACAGTTTTTGACAGTTTTTGAAGCCTTATTATACTATGACAGTTTTTGGACAGTTTTTGAAGCCTTAGTATACTATGACATTTTTTCAGTTTAGACACCATACTATACTGTGACATTTCATAGCCTTGGAATGCCATACTATACTAAGGACATTTTTGAAGCCTTATTATACTATGACAGTTTTTGACTTACACTATACTATGACACTTTTGACATTTTTGAAGCCTTTATTATATACTATTATGACATTGAAGCCTTTACTATACTAAGTGATATTTCTGACACCATACTATACTGTGACATTTTCTGACAGTTTTTGACTCCATAATATACTATGACACTTTTTGGACATTTTTTGAAGCCTTATTATACTATGACAGTTTTTGACACCATTCTATACTATGACATTTTTGACATTTTTTGAAGCCTTATTATACTATGACACTTTTTGACATTTTTTAAGCCTTATTATACTATGACAGTTTTTGACAGTTTTTGAAGCCTTAGTATACTGTGACATTTTCTGACAGTTTTTGATACCATTCTATACTATGACATTTTCTCTGACAGTTTTTGATACCATACTATACTGTGACATTTTTTGACAGTTTTTGACACCATACTATACTATGATAGTTTTTGAAGCCTTTGACTATACTATGACAGTTTCTGACAGTTTTTGACAGTTTTTGAAGCCTTACTATACTGTGACATTTTCTCTGACAGTTTTTGACACCCATACTATGACATTTTTTGACAGTTTTTGACATTTTTTGACACCATACTATACTATGACATTTTTTGACGCCATACTATGACAGTTTCCTTGACAGTTTTTGACACCATACTATACTGTGACATTTTTCTGACAGTTTTGACACCATCTCTATATACTGATTTTGAAGCCTTATTATACTCTTACATTTTTGACATTTTTGAAGCCTCCTTTACTTGTACTATGACAGTTTTTGACACCATACCATACTATGACATTTTGACATTTTTGACACCATAATTATACTATGACATTTTGATACTAGTTTCCTATTATACTCATATCTTGACACATTTTGTGCAGCCTATTATACTATTGACATTTTCTGAGAGTTTTGACATTTTTTGACACCATACTATACTATGACATTTTTTGACGCCTTATTATACTATGACAGTTTTTGACAGTTTTTGAAGCCTTAGTATACTATGACATTTTTTCAGTTTAGACACCATACTATACTGTGACATTTTCTGACAGTTTTTGACGCCATACTATACTATGACATTTTCTGACAGTTTTTGAAGCCTTATTATACTATGACAGTTTTTGCCACCATACTATACTATGACACTTTTTGGACATTTTTTGAAGCCTTATTATACTATGACAGTTTTTGACAGTTTTTGAAGCCTTAGTATACTATGACATTTTTTCAGTTTAGACACCATACTATACTGTGACATTTTCTGACAGTTCTTGCCACCATACTATACTATGACACTTTTTGGACATTTTTTGAAGCCTTATTATACTATGACATTTTTTGACGCCATACTATACTATGCCATTTTTTGAAGCCTTACTATATACTATGACATTTTTTGAAGCCTTACTATACTATGACATTTTTTGAAGCCTTACTATACTGTGACATTTTCTGACAGTTTTTGACGCCATAATATACTATGACACTTTTTGGATATTTTTTGAAGCCTTACTATACTATGAGTTTTTGACACCATACTATACTGTGACATTTTCTGACATTTTTTGACACCATACTATACTGTGACATTTTTTGACAGTTTTTGACAGTTTTTGACACCATACTATACTGTGACATTTTCTGACATTTTTTGACACCATACTATACTATGACATTTTTTGAAGCCTTATTATACTATGACATTTTTTGACATTTTTTGAAGCCTTATTATACTATTGACATTTTCTGAGAGTTTTTGACATTTTTTGAAGCCTTACTATACTATGACATTTTTTGACACCATACTATACTATGACATTTTCTGAACCCTTGTTATACTATGACATTTTTTGACAGTTTTTGACACCATACGGCCTTGCTATAGTATGACAGTTTTTGACAGTTTTAGTCAGTTTTTGATGCCTTAATACATTTGTTGATCCCTTGCTATACTATGACAGTTGTGACAGTTTTTGAGGCTTTACTACAACATTTTTTGACCCCTTGCTATACTGTGACAGTTTTTGCTGCCTTGCTGTACTATGACATTTTTTGACATTTTTAGACAGTTTTTTACACCTCACCTATGATATGTTTTTGAGGCCTTACTACTACATTTTTTGACAACATACTATGACAATTTTTGACGCCTTACTATACTATTACAGTTTTTGAGGCTTTACTTGATGTAAAGCTGTTTGTGAATTACCTGGGGGCCTCTGTCCTGGTCTCAAAGAATTCTTCATTTTACGAAGACACTCTGCGATTGTGGACAATGTCTCCCTCATCCTCAACAGTGTTTCTCCGATCATGGACCATGTCTCTGCAATCGTTGATGACGTCGTGGACAAAGTGGTGACACCTGGAGGAAATCAAAGAGAAACATACAAAAGAAAATGATCAATACACTACTACCTATTCTACATCAACAGTTTAATCATGAAAACACAGATAAATATTTAACATTACAGCTGAACCACAACATGTAATAAACATTGGAGGGCTGTTTCAGAAAATAAACCGTTGACTATCATCACCTCCTGAAGAACCAACAACAACAAATATTTGGGAAAAAGTAAAATGATTATTAATTGTGTGTCTATCAACTAATTACTGAAGTGATGCATGTTACTGTAAACTGCACAACAATAATAAACAGTAAATCTTTGAATGTGGGATTTTAACTGGAGTTGTTTATTGTACTTCAGTAAAAAGTCTGAGTGTTTCTTCCACCACAGACACACATACAGAATCATTACTTCACATGAGGCCTTACTATATTATGACGTTTAGACAGTTTTTGACACCTGTGACATTTTCTGACTATTTTTGACGCCTTACTATGACATTTTTGACAGTTATGATACTGAGATTTTTTATTACATTTTTATACAATTTTTGGACACCTTACTATGACAGTTTTTGACAATTTTATACCTTACTATCCTATGATATTTTTAAGCTACGACATTTTAATGCCTTACTAAACTATGACTTTTTTTTTTTTCACCTTACCATACTATGACATTTTTGACAGTTTCTGAGGCCTTCCTTGATGTAAAGTGGTTTGTGAATTACCTGGAGGCCTCTGTCCTGGTCTCAAAGAACTTCTTCACTGTACGAAGACACTCTACGATGGTGGACGATGTCTCTCTGATCGCGGCTGATGCCGCTGAAACGGGGACCACCGATTCTCGCGCAGGTCTCTACGAGTCATGGAAAATGTCTCTCTCATCCTCAACAGTGTCTCTCTGATCATGGACCAAGTCTCTGCAGTCGTGGATGACGTTGCTGCGTTTGTGGAAAAAGTGGTGACACCTGGAGGAAAGAGAAACAGAGAAAAATGATCAATACACTACTACCTATTCCTAATAAACACAGATAAATATTCAACACTACAGCTGAGCCAGAACACTTAATAAACATTGGAGGAGTGTCTTAGAAAAAGGGCTGTTTACTGTCATGTGACAAGAAAAAGCATCACATCTTTAAGAATCAATAACAATAAATATTTGGGAAAAATTAAACGATTATCTTAAATTTCTAATAATTCTAATAATCTAATTAATTGTCAACTAATCACTGGAAGAAGCATGTGCATTACTGTGAAATGCATAATAAAAACTTTCACTTCAGGAAAATTTTGAAAGCAGGGTTTTAACTTGTGGTATTTTTATTGATACTTCAGTATATAGGCAGAAAATTAACTGACAACTATTTTGCGTTTTTAAGACTATTCTTTCTAGTTCTATTTTCTGGCAATTTATAGTTATTATCATAATCAATACTAAAATCATTAAATACCAAGAATTTAAACAAGAACACTGTTACTCACATTAATAATTCAGCTCATCAACACATTTTTTTCAGACTGGGTAAATCTTTAGGACACATACCTGTTTGTTTTGTAAGGTGAGAGCTGGTGTTTCTGTCCAGGCTGCAGCAGCTGAACGAATAAACCTGGAAAACACAAGTACAACAAACAAATAACTAGGGATGCACCGAAATGAAAATTTGTGGCCGAAGCCGAAGCCGAATAAAATTAAACGCTTGGCCGAATACCGAATACCGAATATTGAATGCGGTTAAGTTTTTCACTATTTTTTTAAATATTGCATAAATAGCCTAGAATAAAATTTTAGACATGTTTTTCATAGAAAGTTAATGTTTATTGAATATTCTGACAAATATCCCAGTAGCCTTTGCTTTTCAAAAAAAGCACAACAGTGTTTTTCATTTTCATTTTCATTTTCATATTAGGCATTCCAAAAAAAAGTGCATTAAAGTGGATAAACCCACAACAAATGAATTATTATCCTTTTGGCACAAGTCTGCTTAGCCACAGTAGATAGCTAATAATGTAAGATATAATAATGTACAGAAGGCTCAAGTAAATCTCAATAAGTGTGTGCTTGTAACCTCATACACTTATACAGGTACACAACATATCCCAGGCCAGAACAGATTTCTCAACAACAGTACTTCAGCTTCAAAATAAAAAGAAGAAAACTTTGACATCTGAGACATCTTACAATTAATTTATACAGACAAAAACATGAACAACTGTGCCTGTATGTCAAATAAAATGCTTAAGAAATCTGGCCCATGATTGAACCTATGTTGATCACACCCACTGGTATGAGGTGTATGTAGCGGGCAGATCATAATCTGCTACGTAGGCAGCCAGGACTCGTTTTTGTGCCAAAAGGCTCTCTAGTATATAATAAGTACTATTCCACCTTGTGCTTACATCCTGCTGGAACCGTTTGGGTGGCATTCCGAACTGTTCTTGAATAGACTGGAGGCGAGAATAAGCAAGGGGGGAATGCTTAAAGTGACCTGCAATTTTCCTCCCTGTCGCTATGATATCCGCAATACTGCGCTGACTTAACACACCCTCGTTGACCGCTATCTGTAGTGTGCCATGCACCGTATGCCTTTCAGGTCACTGTCTTCCATCGCTTTCGCCATGTTTCGAGCATTATCACTGACTACTGCATGCGCTTTAGCCCGGTCGATGTACCGAAGGCCAAATGTGGCTTTTTTTGCAATATTCGGCCGAATATATTCGGTTACCGAATATTCGGTGCATCCCTACAAATAACCTCATTAATAAAGAATAGTTCACCTCCAAAACAGTGTAGAAGAATACAACACTGAAAACTAAACACTATAACCTTGACAATCACACTTTGAGTGTTGAGGTGAATAAATTAATTCTGTTACTAGAATATGACTTCAGTGATCTCAGAGAGAAAAGCAATTTTTCAAATAGTTTTTTATGATCACTTACAGTAATCCCAGCTCATACATTGTGACCTACTCTTGAGGCTTAAAACTTGTGGACGAGCATAAAGTTAAAATCTAGTTTTCAAGCTTTTATTTAACATAAAAATAAGCTCAGTAAGGTCTCAACTTGTCACAAAGAAATTTCAAATCAATAATATACACAACAGGGGATCAGTTGATGGCAATGGACAGATTACTACCACAAAGCTACAAAGTCACACAAAAAGACAAAGGCAAAGGCAAAAAACTGAGTCGCAAAATTATCAATGAGATGCTTAACTACTACACTGAAACACAAAATGGCCACAAAGAAACGTTAAATGACCTGGAATAGACACAAAACTACAAAGACACAATATGATGTAAAACAACCACAAAGAAGCTGACCATAAGTAGATGTAAAACAGCCAGCTAGAGACGCAAAACGATGCAATACCACCACAAATAGACACAAAATGATCACATCGACATGATAATCTGCCATAAACTGACCTAAAATGAACAACATGGAGCACAAAATTACAAAAAAGCAGCAAAATGTCTGCAGAGTAATTGTAAAGAGATGCAATTTGAGTTGTAAACAGACAGACGAACTACAAAACTGTTACCACTCTCCACAACTCATCAGGGACGCTTAAGTCACTGAAACACAAACACACTTCTACCCATGCAAATAAAAACAACGACAAATAGGAAAAAGCTCCAAAGACATCATTAAACGATAAGGCTGATGCTACAGAACAAGAGAATTATTCTCAATAATTGGCTTCAAAGAGACTTACCTATTTTTGGACACATTTTACTAACTAAAATGGAGAGTTTATCTAGACTTATCTATTCAGCCTATTCATTGAATACACCTGACAGTTTAATTAAGAAAATTAATCAAAACCACTTCAACTTTATATGGAGAAACAAACATCATTATTTAAGACAAAGTGGTATTGTGAAGCTCGTTAACTTCCAAAGGAATACAAATCCAAAATATATCATATGAAAACATAAAGTTTGGTTTTCAAACAGAGAATTAAAAAAATGAAGCTTGGAAATAATAACTTGGTCATATTGGCAAAATACTTTATACTAAAATGCTGTGTCCTATCCACCAATATTTAGTTATGTTGTTACCACTGGCTCAGTTCCTCGAACTGACTGAATTGTAATTTCTTGAAATTGAGGTGCCTGTTTTCAACTGTATTATATGAAAGTTTCAATAAAGAAAAAATAAAGATAAGGCTAACGCTAATGCTCGCCACTAAATCTAACATCCAGGTGTAAAACACCCAGATAGAGACGGAAAATGATAGAAAATGACCACAAAACGCCACAAACTGATGACAACGACATGAAAAACCATCATAGTTAAAATGATCAGGATGGAACCCAAAGTTATAAAGAGGTGCAAAATTTTGGTGAAATGACTGTAAACAATTACAACAGGGACTGAAACAGGCTATCAAAAGCTCATAGCTCATTGTGTTTTCACCCGTCCAGGCTGGGGGTCCACAACTCATGTCAGGTGATAAAACGACTGAAAACGGAAATTAGGCCAAAAGATCCTTAGAAGGCTGGCAAGGTCATTAGAAGAGAAAACTAATGCTAACGCTCGCCGCTAACGCTTGCCGCTAGCTAGTTCGCTCCTCAACCTTACCTTGGCGCCGCATCACTCGTGTTCGTCAAAAAAGCAGCTCCAAAGCTTGTTTTAGCAGCCAGGCTTCTTCGGTAATTAAGTTTTCCCGTAGTACTGACAAACAGAGACAACGGTTCAAACGTGGCTTTTACTCTGTTTAACCCGACTTCGTTTCTCTGCGTTCACAGTGCCCGATCCGTACCCGGAAGCACGATCTGTTCTGCAATTGCAATTGCACATGCGCCAAAATCGGCGCATGTGCAATTGCCAAAATCGGCGCATGTGCAATTGAACCTGTTTTACGACACTGCCCTATCCGTTCCACAGATGTGCAGACATAGCCATATAATAACCTACATTTAAACAACAACAGGGCACAAACGTTATGATCTAGCACATGAATTTTTTTTTAAATATATTTATTTATATATTATTTATAGTAGTTGAAAGATGTCTGATGTAAATGCTATATGCTAAATGTTTGCTTATCATGTTTATATGTTTAAAGGGACAACCCTGTTATTTTTTAACCAGGGTGATGGTTTTGTGTGTAAGTAATTGCTAAGGACAAAAGTCTTTGGAATTGGTGCAGTATAGATCAAGAACAGTGCGACACCGCGAACAGCTGCTGCAGTGTAAACAAATGGTGCATAGGTCCACATCAAAGTACAACTACTAGAGTAGTTGGTTTAGTCACTGCGAGGCTCAGAATGTTATTAGAATTATCTGGATCTATATTTATCAACTGAAACACGTTATTATATCTAATCAGTCAGTTTTACACACAAGAATACATAAATGCCAACAAAGTGTAGAGCATTTCCACATGATTTTTGTCAGAAGCTGGAATGAGCTGATTGGCCAAGTGTGTAGTTACATAAAACTGATGGAACAGTTCCCAGAGACAGAGGAGCTTGTGGAAAAATTGTTTTAAAATATGGATAGATTCAACAAACAGCAGCTCTCCTGTATCAGCTGCAACATAAAACACTTAATATTAAAAAACAAATAGGTTCCAACATGACATTATTAGAACCTTCACAGACCTGAACCTGCAGCCCAACAACTTTACAGTTCTGATTCATTCTCACTGCTCTCATTGCATCATGTCAACATGCCTTCCATGAGCAAGGCCTGGTGGCTTAATGTTTGTATTGAGTGTTTTTGTACAACATATTTCAGTTGATTTTGGAGAGTTGAGGATTTTCTTAATTTCTAAGAGGAAGCATTAATGCTTAGTATCAATTTTTTCACTCTGCAAAATAAAAGTAATTGTAATCACTTAATTATTGTTAGACAGCTAATAGTATTCATGTGAGATAGTGATAGTAGAAAAAGTTAAAATTTTCCAGGCACTGAAAAATTACACAACGAGGCATTACAACCAGCCTGCACTAGATGGCGCCATAAAGTTAAAGATCTGAGACAGGCTCAGGTTTACATTTGATATTATATAGATAGTACACATTAACCTCATAACCTCATACATAAAAATTAAAAGTGCATCTCACAAGTAACACTAAAATATAAAGTAATTCTATATTTTCATTAATCCAAGAGACACAATAGCAGAGACAAACAATCAATTGTGTTATTATGAGCTCAAGCAGTTTTGAAAATACTTAAAACTACTATCAGTTAATACTACATGATACAAAATAATGACCTTTAATGATAAAACAGCTGATAACAGAGCCAAAATTAGCGCGGAGACATGGGCTGAACTCCAGCTCGGTGTCCCCACTCAGCACAGTGACTTGTCCTGTCAACTTCATGATGGAAGCAGGAAAACTCCCATTTAAAAAAGCCGTATTCTTTCCAGATACACTTAATGCAGTGTAAGCAAACTTTAAATCAGCGTGGCGTGATCAAGAGGTTCATTTCCAGAAGGACAATTACAGGTACAGAGAACATTACAAGCTGTAAGTGAGAGGGTCACAAACACTGTTCTGCCTGTCAGGAGAATTAATGTGCTTTCTATTTTAGCTGTGATTAGAGAACACAAGTTCTAGGTTGTAAGAATGGTCTCATAGAAAAAAATGGAACCTATTATATTGTTATGTTACGTTCGGGGCAGGTGTGGTCAATGCTGGTCGAGAGCTGGCCTGTACATTTCCTAGAGTTATATGAGGACACTGACTCTGTCCTGAAGTCACCTATAGAGAGATATATTCAGTCTGGCTATGTGTATTATATGAGTTTTTTGTAACTTTCAGAATATATACAATATATTCCAGCAAATAAATAAATATTCTAATGCTGAATAAATGTCGGCTGGAGATACAGCAGAAAACAAGAGATAAATATCTTATATCAGTTAAAATGCTACCCCAGCTATTTTAGGTGACTTTCAGTGTGTTCTTTTATGTCAGCACAGTGGTCTCTGTTCAGATTCAGTTTGTTTGTCCCAACAGTGGAATAAATAGTCAGATCTTTTACTTAAGTAGCAATACCACAGTGTAAAAACACTTTGCTGCAAGTAAAAGTCATGCATTCAAAGTCTTACTTAAGTAAAAGTGCGTAAGTATTAGCATGAAAATATACTTTAAATACCAAGTGTAAAACTACTTATACAGAATGGCCAATTTTATAATAACAATCTAATAGAATAATAAACTAAGAAAACAGACACAATAATGTAGTGCAATAGAAGTATAAAGTGGTATAACATACAACTCCTTAAGTTAAGCACAAGTACCTCATATAGTACTTAAATTCAGAACTTGAGCAAATAGATAAGCATTGTCATCCTCTCTACTTTTTCAATCTTGTTTTGTTATTCCAACCCTTGAGGCCACTTTCCTGAAATGATAAATGTCAATTTTGTGTCGTGAATGATGAATGTAAGACGGGAAATAATGAAACATGGCTCTGTTTTCATCATATCACAACTGGTTTAATCAAACCAGCTTCAAAGGAACAAAATCATGATTTATCACTCAGTTTTTCATTTTTCAGTGTTCCATATTTACTGCTCAGTTAATTTATCAGTTAATTTTTGTCACTTCCACCCCTCGTAGTCCTCTAGTGTAATGGGAGAATTGTGATGCAGTGTGACTGAAATACACACTACCAACAAACTACACAAAACAACCTCAAAAGCCAAGAGATAAAAGGAGAATGGATGCAATTAATTTTACTTGGAAAGGGGAACAACAGCTAACTGGTGGTAGAGTTTACATTTGTAAAATATGAGATCAAAGACAAAATGTGGCTAAAATTGGTCTGATTGCACCTTTAATTTGACATTTGACTGTACCATTACATCATGTTGTTTGTGCTTGTGCGCTTCACACAATCAGGTTGGACTTGATCTCACTCTGCTGCTTTCTGTCAAAAGCTTTCTTGGAAGATTATTACAAATGCAATGCTGTTACCCAATAACCACATCCTCTCCAAACACCACACTGAACTGACACTTTGTAACAGGCCTGGTCAGCTCCTCCTACAGATATACATTAGTGTTTTAATAGGATAACTTTATCCATATAAAGAACAAGATGGTTATACATTGAGCTATGTAGGTTGCATTCCATCCAGGAACACTTGATGTGTTAATTTACGTACCAGATCTCTGTAACATTCACAAAGCCTGAAACATAAATAAATCTGACTTTTTCAGTTACAACCTCTTGACTGATCCACAGATTTAGAGTGCCTAGGTGCAATGTTTGTTGAGGAAATCAAGCTTAGTCTGCAACTACAGTCACTGTCTATCAACTACAGTATAAGCCTAAAAAGTGAATGCATGTCATGTTAATGTTGGACTTTCACATTAGGACACAGTTTGGATTTCTCTAAACTTTATGACTGATTATAAAGCTGTCACTGCTCACTATAAAGTCTTACTTAGTATCACATTTGTTGAGAGCTGGTACAGTTTATGTAACCCTGGGAATTTGTGTAGCCTGTTGTGGATCATTGCACGCTATAAAACTGTGATGGTTCCCCAGAATCATACAGCTAAATTCAATGTTTTAAATGTCAGTGTGCTGGTGGGAAATGAGGGACCTCACTACTGTAATAGTGTGAGGGTTCCACACACTATTTTTTCAAAGGATAACTTGAACGCGTTTTTGTGTGACTTTCAGTCGTGGACGTATTCAGATCCTTTACATTAGTAAAAGTACTCCATAATAAGACAAACTGACTAATCCGATCGAGGCAGCAGTATTCCAGCAACTCCTACGTTCTCGGTAAAATTACAGTTTTTGTCAGTGCAGTCTGGTAGTGATACATAATGAGGTTTCTGGTTAAACAAAGAGAATCTTACTCTTTAATAAAAAGGTCTATCTCTGTATATATAATGTTGTCAGACACTTATAACAATCTCAGCCTGCCAGTGGCAAAAACAAGCACTTTAGTGAACGTACTTTGACGTGGATAATTGCCTGTTGGATTAAATTACAGCAGCTGTTCATGGTGGCCGGGTACACCGTCCTTGCTCAAAACATGGGAAAATAAGGTTATCGCCAAGGGTTAGATGAGAAGTCCAACACCACTGTGTCTTCCATTTAAATGTGAAGCTACAGTCAGCAGTTGGTTAGTTTAGCTTAGCATAAACTGTAAATGGGGGAAATAGCTGACTTTTTACAAAGATAACAAAATCCTACTAGTGGAGACTTCAGAAAAGTGCTGCAACCCTCCACAAAACAGTCAGACATGTTGTGCTTTAAAAGCAGAACTTGTTTTCATACCTTGGTTTTTGAACAGATTAAACCAACAAGATATAATGTACTAATTAGTGAGTTTTAGAAGTCATATGTGAGAATATTAGAGTTGTGTCACTCTCCTTATCCAACTCTTAGCAATAAAAGTCAAAATACCTGAGTTAAAGAGAGAGAGAAAATGATGATATGCAACAATCATACTGGACCAGATTCAAATCAGAATGTTATTGTTGATTGTTTTATCAGTAGAGATCACCTGCCAGTCAAACAGTGTGGGCGGGACTTTGATGTCATTGTCCTTGGCTTGTCTGTTGATGAAGTTTCTTTAGGTCATGCTATTTTCTTTGATTTTTCTGCCAACTTTTGGAATTTCATGCCCTGCATTTTGCCTCTCAGCTCGAACACAAATTCCCCCACTTTGCTTGTATTGGCAGACCCTGATCCTCAGCAGGGCCCTAACAATACGTGACCTGAAGTGTAACACACACAATACACAGTGACCTGTTTCAGTTTTGGCTGAATGAAAGCAATGTTGTCATTGCACGCCATATTAGGCTGCCAAATCCAACTGATTATATTGGATGAGAAAAGATCACGTGTAACGGGATTTATACAAGCCCTGTATTTTATAATTTTCAACTCTCGCTGGGGGGTCAGATATTTTTGTTGGAGGGCTAGATTTGGCCCACAGATTGCTACTTTCCTACCATTGACCAAAATATTAAATTGGTACATCTTGGTGGCACAGTCTACAGCCTGGGAGGAGGAGATGCCTGGGTGAAGAAGAAAACATCCATTGACCAGGTAAAGATTTCTGATTTTGTAGCTGTCAGATAAAGACTTTTTTTTTTACTTTACATGCAGAACTTCAAATTTCACTGGTTTTGAGAAATGATGCAGCAGTTTGTCCAACACTGTTTTGTATTGTTGCCTGACCTCTCCCTCATTCTTGCTTCCTCCTCTTCATTAGTTTCTTCCAGATTGACTGTGGTTATTTGATTAGAGTTGCAGATCATTCTGTTACTGTGGGTGAGGATCGAGTGTGCGCATGCATGTGTCTTGACAGCCAATGGTGGTTTCTTCCTGTGTTTTTTCCCCAAATTTTAAAACAGATTTTGTTTGTGTGGCATGTCTAATAATCATGAACATAATTGTGATGCCACATTTCTTTGTAATTTCCTGCATTTTTCCCTCTAAACTACTACCAAATCTACAGGAGTCTTGGTAATGACTGAAAACTCTTGGCGGGTGTGAGGCCTGCTTGGAGCATGACCCAAAAGAGTATTTTCCCCCATGTACTATTGCACATGAGGAACAAGTGGCAGGATGAGCCTGTGCTGCTGACAGATGTATAGCCTTTGGCTCTGAGCCCACAGCTTCCTACTATGTTCCTGTTCAGTAGTAATCACTCAGAAATAGTTGAACAACTTCCAGAAGAAATAGCCGAAGGACTATCTCTCTGCCCTTCTCTTTACGTAAGTTCCAAGGACAGAGACCCAAACAAATTTGGGAAAATAAAGCAGTATTTTCATTATTTGTCTCTGACTACACAGAACCAAAAAAAGATATTTTCCAGAACTGGGCCTGTAGGATTATAGAGCAGTAAATAAAGCACATCAGGAATAGCAACAATGTGAAATGTGAACATGGCAGAAGTTAAAGTTAAATAAAGAAATAGTACACCATAATTGGAAAAAGGTCATAGAAACTCATCACCTTTCTGATTAGTTTATGTTTGCTTTTATCAGAGAGGTCGAAGGCTGTTGTGTTCACATGGTGTGAGAGGATGAGCTGTGTCATCTAGTGTAAGCCAATGTGGGCAAATGGCTGTTTAGACCATCAGCTGAAGTGCGTCAGCTTTGCACAATTGTTATGGGAAAAGTATATTGACACTGTGCTGCATGAGATACAGGAGGTATTTTACTGCTGAAGTGCCCACATGGCTGCACAACATCATCATACTCATCTATTGCATCATTACCAACTTCTTTTTTCACAAGTGATTCCAGTGCAGAGAAGGCTGCTATTGACTCCGGATAATAAGAGAAACAGCAGCTGAATAAGAGATATCAGTCAGGAGTGTGCACGTCAAAGATCTTCTTCTAAGTTTGTTGGTGATGCAAAGCCTCATCTATGCCCTGAGTGCCTCAATATAATATGAAAAATCTCATGCTAATGTCTACTTTTAAGTTAAAAGCAGATTACATTGAACGTTGAAGTGAACGTTTTTTCAGATGTCTGACTTTTATATAACTTCAACAGTATTTTAATGACTACATTTCAACATTGTAGTTAACAGAATGCAGAGTCTAGACTTATGAAAATATGTATTGCAGTAATTTGGAAATCCCCCATCAACAAAGGTAGTCTTTCTGTCCTCTTCAACTTTTCCCCCGGGACCACGGTTGTCTCCCAGAGGACACCATTGTAATATTTACTACACTTAAAAGCAGTTTGGAGAGTCCTCCTGTAAATAAATTAGACTTGTTTTTCAGCCAGTGTAACCACCAAGCCTCAATCCATATTTCAAAGAACACATTATTACCAAATTAGACCTTTGTTATGTAACTTTTTGCTGTGTTCTATTCTCTGCATGTCTTGCAGTCTCTGCAAATTATGACCATTTAATCAATGACATTTTGGAAGACCAGCCAGCTGATACCTTATCTAGTCCAATCTCAGGACAGGGTGATCATTGCCTCCTCCATCAACACTTCATGGCCTGAAAATGGATTTATTTCTTAGCCAATCCTGTGTCCTATAAGGTAAGGCCACGATAAAGATTCAGGGTAACTACTGCAGTAAAATAACTATAATACTAGCCACATTCACATCATATCAAAGACCCTTATCTAAGATAATCAGCTCAGTAGGTAGGTAAATGGAATGTAGTCGATTTTCATACCAAATTCTACATGCTTCTTTCCATTTGCTGTATTATTGTATTTTTTGAGGGAGATTTCAGAGGCCGCAAATAATTCCTACCCCTAATGTTGTATTTGTAATCTGTAGTAGATAGAATCGCATTCATATTTTCTTGTTTTTTGGCAATGACAGCTCATAGCCATGGCTAAATCATCAAAAACCTGTACCTATTGTATTTTGTACCAATGCAGTATGGTGGTCATAATTCAAACTACTGTTAAAACATGACAAGAAAATCATATTGTTCAATCTGAAATAATGTGTTCATGTATGTAAGTGCCACAGGCCATGGCTTGTACATTCCTTAAATTAACTCTCCAACCCATTACATGTCCTGTTGCCCTACCAGTGAACTATGTTAGTGTTATTCTCTTTGCTAATGGAAAATGCAGAAAATTAGGAGGCTGTGCTGAACCAATAATCATGACACCAAACCATGTAATAATTAATGTGAAGAAAGCATTTTGGTTTTTATGTCATAGATAGAAAACTGTGGATAAAGCTGAGGCTGTTTCCTTACTTTCTAAAATGGAAATGCCTTAGAGTAAAGTTAGCTTGTCAATCGAGGCAGTGAAGGCGCTGTAAGTGAATAGAACATCAATTTTACAACATAGTTGTGAATTATGCAACTTCAGTTGCGTTTGAAGGAAGTCGAATGAATCATGTGTTACTTTAAAACTGTTTGAACCTGATTTTTTTTTTTGCAAAAAAGAAAGCGCTTTTATACAGCGCCTACTGACTAGCGCTGCTTGTTGCTTGTTATGCACTGATAGCCTCTTGATTATGCAGAATCTGTCATACAAATCACAGTTCAGCTGAAAGGATAAAGTTAACTTCTGATAGCTTTTCCCAAAAATTACCCCAGCTCCTGGAGCAACAAGCAGAAAGAGAGTGCTCTGCAACAGGCCTGATATACAGTATCATGTGTACTACTACATAAATCCTCCTGTATCATTGTCTTTATCATAGGGAACAGCAGCCTGTATGGTCCAGACGCTTTGACGTCATGTTAAGGAGGCTTCCACTGGGACAAATGCTAGAGGATATAGCTGTGACGTGCAAACCACTTTATGAATGGACGTCCGTTGTTTAGCGGATGAAAAGGCCCCATAATCCACATGTCCGATTTTAAACAGATCTGATATTAAACCCACCCACATCCACTTGATCTCCCTCTTCCTCCGTCCTCTTCACACTCTGTTCCTCTCACCGTGCTCCCCTTTGCCGCCCAGTTCTCAGCAAACCCACTTCATCAGAGTAGTGAGATTCAGTGTAAAGCCCAAACGGATGTATTCACTCCAGCGGGGACAACAGGGAGGGAGCGGTGATGGCGGGGGCTTCCCTGATGACGTTGTAGGAGGATTAATGGCTTGCTCTGCCACCTCTCTGCTAGATTATGACCTTCGGATTATGTCTGCATTTACCCAAAGGGAAAAAAGACCTTACTTTTAACCCGTAGTGGCACAGCTGTGACTTATTTAAATGGGAGCCAGTTTTGTGGAATTTGGGGAAATCAATGAAAACGGGAGAGAAAGTTACTAAAGTCCTAACTGTTAAACTGTGTTTATATCTTGATGAAAGAAGTTTGACATTCAGCTTCTAAATTGTGTTTCATCTGCTTGAGAATCAGAACATGGTGCATGTTTTTGTTTCACGAAGGGTCTTGTGAAATTTTGTCCATTTACTTTAAAAATATCAAAGTTAACAGTATACAGTGTAGCCATGTTCATAAGTGATGTTGCATATATTTCACTGTAAAAAAGCAAAGGAATAAGTGCATTACCTTGCAGTGCCAGAGAGTGATAATGCAATATTTAATATGTGATACTTAGCTATTAAGTTGTCAGGCTCTTTAATTTTATCTTTATATATAGTTCACTGAAATGAACTGAGGTCAGAGTATGTAAGGTGTTAATGGGTTAATATATAAGCATGAGTATTGGTATGTTAAAGCAGAATGTGTTAATATGAAATAAAGGCATGCATGTGTGAGTCTGTATTTGAGTTTGTGTGTGTAATCTGTGCATGCCATCAGAGGACCAGTGATTAATGCTCATCTCTGCTTCCTGGTGGATTAGTCTCTGAGCATCGGGTGTATCGTCACGTCATTGGCAGGAGGATGTGACCTGTTATAGGGATAGTGCAGACAGTTCTTTGAACTTGTGTTTGCCATTTGAAGTTGGTGAAATGACACAGAAACTCAATTTAAAAACTGGTCAGCATTTTTCCATTCCAGCATGATTAAAACTTTGTGTTTTCCTCTAATAACAGCCATGAAATTTTCATTTCATGCTGTAAGATACCAGCAAAGATACCAAAATATGACATTTGACTGGTCACTCTCTATTCTTAACTTTTCCCCTCCTGTCACGGTTCATTTTTGTCTGAGATTGGACAGTACATTGCTTAGGTCATTACATTTTAGATGTCTGTCACTACCATGGCTTACACAAATATTTTTTCAGTGGATAACCTCAAATGAAAAAGTGTCTTGGGGGTGTAGGGTGTTCTGCCTGGAGGCCTGTTTAGTGTCTGCTGTGGCATATCTTCATCCAACACTGCATCTGCTCCAAGCCATGATAAATGAAGGGATGAACAGTAAAAGTCTAGTTTGTTCAGCTTCAAGACACATGAGGATAACGAACCTTTTTTAAAGGAACAGTCTGACATATTGGGAAATACAGCTGCTGCCAAACCTGTAGTAACAACTGAGGATCAACGTAACATCTGTTATAGAGATGAAGCTGATACCAATCTTAACAGGTCAAATAAAAAATGTTAGACAGTTCCTTTGAACAGTATATTCATTCACCCTGACAGCTAGGCAATGTTCCAGGATATTCCAGGATGTTTCATGTAACTTTGAACTAGAAGCAGGACATATAAAATTGGGATCTAATATTGTATGCAATTTTTTTTTATTGCAGAATAATAAGTTTTGGGAATTAATATGATTAATCAATATGGTTAAACAATCACTGACGAATATCTATTCTGCAAATACAGGGAATCAAATACCTGACAAATCAAGATACGTCATTATACTTTTGCAAAAACCAAGACTAACACGATGTTTACAAAGCCTGCATAGTGGAAGCAGCATGTTAGTAGAATAGCAGCAGCTTCAGTGCTCTGTCTGTGTCTGCAAAGGATTTGTTCAGGCACAGCCATTGAGTTTAGATCATCACATTTTGACAGCACTGAGAACCCAACATGCCATAACTCCAGTTATGTGTGCAAAACGGAAGTTAATAGACTTGCGTAAAAGCACACTGTGGGTCATGGTTACACGAGTACAGCCTGAGTCAAATACTAGCAATTACACAGCTTGTTTAAACAGCTGGACTGATTAAAACATAGATTTATCTGTCCTGTCATATGTGTGTGAGATGGACGACTGCATAACACAGCTGAAACACATCCTGTGTGGACGAGGACCAGTGTGTAGGATTTAATGGCATCTAGGGGTGAGGTTGCAGATTGGAACCAACTGAAATCCCCTCCCCTCACCCCTCATGTAGGAGAACCCACTGTGGTAGCGTGCAAACACGAAAGGCCCTCTCTAGAGTGACTGTTTGGTTTGTCCATTTTGGGCTACAGTAGAAACATGGCAGTGCAACATGGTGGATTCTGTGGAATAGGGCCCGCTCCCTATGTAGATATGAAGGGCTCATTCTAAGCTAACACAGTCATGCTAGCAGCTCAGTGTGAGTATCTCAACAATGCTTAGCAACTCACAGCCTGGACTAGGATTTACAGATTCAGGTCCATCGGAACCAGACAGTCTGTAAACATCTATAGATGTGATTTAAGCTGAATCATCTTTGGCGTGTTTACTGCTGTTTTTCTATAGATAATTGGAATCAGCATGCTGTCTGATGACTCAAGAGGCATTTTATTGCTAGTGTACTGTAAATGGGCTCTTGGTGTGATTGCAGCCTAAGGACAGTAGTATGGCCTGCGTGTGTTCATGAAAGGCGCTTTTATTCCAATTTTGATTACATAACACATGCTCCATTAATGTCATCCGAACCCACCATTGGCACCAAAATGATTTCTGTGGCCTCATGTGGTGTGTAGTTGGCACGAAAAACAATTTTGTATTTACATGCTACTTGAGGTTTTCTACTGAGCCATTGAGCATTAGTCAATTTGTATGGCATGAGAATAATGTCAATAAACAGAGTTGGTCTTGAGTTTGCAAGCTCTTTGACCTTCATGCCTTCTTTGAACGAGTTGGGTTATTGAAACATTGGATTATATAACACCACAGTACAGCCATTATTAAAGTGAACTTAAGCCATTACATTGTAGATTTAAAAGGCTCCTGTGATGTCCACAGACACTCTGCCTCTTATAATACAGTTTTACTGCAGCAGTTATGAAATTCTGAGCCTGTTTTGACACCTACGGTCAAACCGAGATGCTCCTCACGAGGTTCAGTAATGGCTGATAACAGAGTCTTATTGTAACAGCTCAACAGTACACTTGTCTGCTGTTTCCATTCAGTTCTGAACACAGACCAGCTTTTATGTAAATACTTAAAATCAATCTTTACTCAAATAGTTCATACACCAGTACAAATAATGGCCAACTATGTTGAACAATGCATGCTCTATTGAAAAGGTGTACATAACAATTTTTGCAGATAATTTAAAGGATGAGTCTGGCAAATTTCAAATTGGTATATTTTTCAAGAGGACTCACACAAAACAGCATGGAGGATCAAACCAATGACCTTTCCATTAGTGGATGGCATGTAAATTACACTGCCATCAGTGTCAACAACGTGTCCTCCTTCCTTAGTTGCCATTTTCATTAGGTTAGTGGTTACTCTACATCCACAAATCAGCCAAGATGGCAACTGCTGATGGTGAGAAAAGTCCAGACTCAGTGTTTTGACTGTCTTGAGTGTGCATATTGCCATACACAAAATAGCAAGTGTGAGTATGGAAGTACGTGAATTGAGACACAGCACTGGTGTTTTGTTCCTGACTGCAATGAACCATCTGGGATCCTGATCATACACCTCTGGCAGTGTCTTTAGTGCTGTAGTCTTTAATGCTATCTGTCAAAGCAAATAAGAAAAAACTTTCTCAGAAAAAAGCATAAATATTCATTACCAGTGGCCACAAGATGACCACAGTGTGTATCAGTTAAAGATTTATCACATCATTTGATGGGTTTACGTTCTGCAAAACGTATTTTAAAAAAAGAGTCGTTTTTATGTGTGTTTATCACCATCTCAAAGAAAAAAACCCAACAATAATAAAGATATAATTCATATTTAGAGTATCCCATATACCACAAAGAGCTTATGTTTAAGATTAAATTCAGTGAGTACAGTGTTAAATCGCCCATTTTCCAGCAAAATAAACCAACACTGTATTTAAACCACATTATTGCTTTATAGAGCAGCAGTAATATAGCTGTGGTAATACTTGTATTAAAGCTGCACTTATACATAATTTCATATCAACAATACATCAGCTCACTATGTGCAGTGTAAAAGGTTCTAGTCATATTGCTAATTGGCACTCAACTCTGCAGTTTACCTCAACTCAGCTCATTTCTTTAGTTCACCAGTTTAACATTCAGTTCAAACCTGCCACTACATGCCCAGCACCAAACAGCAGATAGACACAGTTAGTGACTTGCTGTTGGACATTACCGAACATGTAGCAGCTAAAGAGCTACAGCGTAAGCAGTGTGAAAATTGAACTTACATTCATATAATGCCCAGAAACATAACTTTAAATGAATGCTTCTGCTGATCTATGATTTTTTTTCCATATTATGCAGCTATATACTGAACCTTGGATCACCTCTGTCAGCGGACATGTTTAATCCTGATTTAGCACAGTGCTTTTCTCTATACATGTGCATGAAAGAGATTCACTATTAAAATCCTGTTTACATAACAGGGACTGGACTGGCTAGAGGCATTGAAAAACAAAATCTTAGACCTCTTTTATTACCAAGATGTCAAAGAACAATGAGACATTTGGTATCAACGATTTAACACTAAACTAATTTTGACACCACACAGGAGCTTCACAGAAACTCCTCACAAATGCTGTTAAGTGTCCTTGACGTCAAAAGCCCTGTCTTTCTATTAATACTGTATGTGTTGGATTTAGGGGAATTCGGAGAGTGCAGTGTTATGTGTTAAAGCGGCCTGTTTGTACAATGATTCTGTTGTCCACCTGATTGGGAAATTCTCTTTTCTCAGAGAGCCACCTGCAGAGAACAGGCAGGAATGCAAAGCCTGCAGAAGCATAAATGTTTTGTGAAAAAAAACAACAAAAAACACTGGGTTTTGGTGTTGAGGGATCCATCTTTGACCAGAAAGTATGCTCTCTCCCCCATCTGTATACATTCTTGGCTCTTGCATGCATTTGTTCCCAGAGATACTGTTGTGGCTCAGTGCCGTATGTTGTCCTGTTGACCTGGGACTGAATCCCACTTGTATTTTTCTCTGCTATGACTTCCCCAGTTTGTCTCCCTCTCTTCTTTCCCACTATCTAAATAAAGACGAACAACTCTAATGGAAGGGCCCACCCTCAGATCCAATTACTCATGTGTCATTGCTTAGCAATTTCTAAATTTGGTTGTGTTTTGAAATTATTTTTGATAAATGTACTAACTAAAAGAAATTGTTTGACATTATTTGCTTTCGAACAGCTACGCTAAGCATCTTATGTTAACTTACTGGAAATAAAGGAGAAGGAAAACAATAAGAGCATAAATTATACCTTAAAACACCCCAAAGCTCACTAATCAACATGTTATATTTTGTTTGTTTAATTGTAACAAAAGAAGTGTATCCAAGGAAGTTACAATGCCTAGCAAAAAAAAGGTCCAGCACATAGAACCACATTATAATCACACACATTTTTCTACAGATCAAACAAACAAGATATAACTTAAAGTTTGTTTTTATTACATTTAACAAAGACAGCTAGCTGTTTCCCACTGTTTCCAGTCTTTGCTTAGTTAAACTAAGCTAAGCTAAGGTAACTGGTTGCTGGCTGTAGCTTCATATTTAACATCTGGACTCAAGAGTGGTTAGTTTTCTACAGAACCCCCTCAAGTCAGTTTAGAAACAAACATAGCTCTGTGTAAATCTGTACTCTCTGTTTAATGAGAGTATTAAAATCTGTGCGCTAGGTTCGTAAACCATACCTCGGATTTGTGCCCACAGATTAAACTGTGTATACAGATTCGTAAACCAAGAGTACAGATTTACTCTTGGCATGTCTTTTTTTCTCAGCTGACCCTAGGGGGTGTCCATAATTTTCTTATCTAACTCTCTACAAGAAAGCAAATAAGCTTATTTCTACAAATGTCCCAACTATTTCCCAGCCTCCTTTGATGTCCCTTGATTACTTCTGCTTCCAAAACTGATAACCTACATTTCCCAGAATGTTTTCTGAACTTATCTCCAGTGGGGCTTTACATGGTGATGATGAACACAGTAACAACACCACCAACAACAACAAAAAAAATCTTCTTCTGATACTACAGTATGAGTGTACAAATTGTTTTGTGCCTTTCAATTATGTGTTAATCTCTGCATGAACATTTCAGCTCTAAAAACAGGTCAAAATCAGATATTTACTTTTGATTCTTTGGATTACTGAAACATTTCCCTCTATTGAACTACATTGTATCTGCTGGAAATACGTGGAAGTGAAAATCCTTGGCACTTCTGCACACACAAATCAGCAGTCACACTCTACTGCCTTTAGCATGGTGAGCTAGGAAACAGCAGCAAGGCTGCGTGCTGCTCGTCTACATGGGAAAGAATTTGGGAGCTATTCCCAGCCGCGTATTTCATTTCCCCATATGTCAAATTTTTGATTCACTCACAGCTGGCAAGGGTGAACCAGGGTGACTGCATCCAAATAAAACTGCAAAATACTCCAGATTTCACTGATTAACTTTAACATTTCTGGTGTGGTGTGGTCATTGCTTTGATTGTTGTAAAGTACTCAAAACAGCTTCATCTGAAGCAGTTGTTCTGCTGTTTTGTGTCACAGTAGTATTTTGATGTGGATTTCAGATGACTTTGCCAGCAGTAGGAAGACTAACTTTAGCTCCTGGTCCCACAGCCTCACATTTAAACCAACATTTCTCTCCTGGGAAATGGTAGTTTGTCATTTTCCCCTGTAGCACAGATCCAGAGCAGGCTGCTGTCTTTAATACTCATTACAGCTGATGAATATGGTTATAATATGGTTTGGGTGTGATTTTAAGATTCTCAAAGCTGGATTCCAGCGAGTCACAGTCTTTCCCACAACTATTTCATTGAAAATATTGATGTTAGACACTGCTAGAGTGCTTCCCAACACTGGGAATATGGGTTTCACAGGTTTAAAATTCTCTCATCAACCACCATAAAAACAGAAGCTCTGTCCAGTTTCTGCTTTTGTCAGGCATCTACATGGTGAAGGTTGCCATCTGGGGGGATAATGTGAACTTTAGGTCTGTTACGCAACCTGCAGAAGCTCCTCATCAGCCAGCCTATAGAATTATGTCCATAGTGGACAATTCTGCACTTCCTTTATATCCAATGGAAGTGTGCAATGGCACAGCACTTTGTGTGCCTTTTTTGTAGCTCCAGGGTCTTCCCTTAAAGGGAAATTCCAGTTGAAATTCCATTTCAACTCTGCACATTCCCATTAAACATGAGAACTGTGTCTCTATGTGTCATGTGAATGCTTACCACATCCGTTGTGGAGATTCAAAGAAACAAGAACTCAAAGCTATTTATACTGGGGCAACCTCTGTGAAATAAACATGATATTCACACGCTTGTCTGAGTCTGAAACAAAGAAAGTAGCCATCTTGCATAGCCATAGCTAACTGCTATGGAACTCCATCCAAAGCTCTTGTCTTATGATGGAACAAAGGTGATGCCGTTATGGTGAGATGACAGGTAACGTTGAGGTGACATGTAATGTGGATTAAAGAGAAGCCTATCACAGGGCTAAATAAAGACTATGCTCAACTGTCAACTTCCTGTCTTTGTGAATATGAGCATGCCTATGGATTCACAATCAAAACCCATATCTGGGTTTGTTTTTCTAAGATTTTTACTGGCATCACTGTCCTACTCCATTCAAATGACACAGCGTCTCAAGTCACACCCACTTCAGTAGTTAATCTGAAATGATCTTAGTGTGTCAGCTAACCCTCCTTCGCAACACTCCTCTCAGTCAGGGTTGGACAGGGGGCTTCAGAGACCAGGTCTCTCTATTATAACAGATTGATGGAAATAATTTAAGGATACACATGTTTCAAAGTCATCAAACTAACTCTGTGAAAAAATAAAGTGTGTGAGGGAGTAATCATGTGTAGTTTTACAGGGACTTTCAGGAACCACACTGCAGGCTAGAGTCTTTGCTAACAGTTTCAACCTGAATGTAACCTGTGACAGCTGTGTTTAGCTGTCAGAACTAGAAATGACCACGTAGCTAGATGGTTTGATTTTGTCCAATTTAGAAATGAGGCTGAAAGGTGTTTTTACTTTATGTTATTGATGCACAGTTAAGTAAAAAAATATTAAAATCAAACTACTGACTACTAACAAATTGCCCAAGATACTTCAAGACAGTGTCAGATATCATTTTCCTGCTGCCCTCTCCTTACCGTAAATGAAATGTGTGTGTTGAAATGACTGACACTTCTCCTTATGCTGAACTGGAAACAGATCCTCTGCCTCTCATCACATGGCCCGTAGAGGCACTTGGCTTCACAAAGGAAAACAAACCAGTTTATTTCATTACAAAACATCAACAGCTCACACTGAAAGATATCAAGGAAACATTTAGAGTGGAACCAAAAACTCAAGGGACATGAATCAGAGAAATGTAACCACTTTCTCACACATGAATGCGCGCAATTCACAAAGCAAGAGAAAGGCGATGAAAAATGAATGCCGACAACCTATGACAAAAACTCCTGTCTTCCTGAGTGGAGGCCATAAGTACTCTCTCTTTTTCTCTCTCTATCCATCATTTCCCCATCAGACAAAGTTTTGACATTGCTGTCCGCCAGCCACCCCAACACTTCACTTCCTCTCCATTATCTCTCTCTGCCTTCATCACGTCCTTACACTCACATGCTGACTCGTCCCTTTCTGCCTCCTAATCCATCATACACCCCCGTCTTGATGGCCCACACAGGGATCTCCTCTGTATTAAGGCACATAGCAACAATCGTCTCCCAGAAAAATTGAGCATTCTTTATTCACCACTGAATAAATCAATAAATCCTTTTAAAGAAAGCATTGTTGCACATATATTAGATTTTAGGTGTCTTTATTGTCAGACAAAATAATAGGTCAAAAAGACATAACCAGGCCAAAAATTAGATGCCTACTTTATTTAGACACAACATTAGGTATGGACCTTGGGCAAGACTTTGACATCAGACACCAGTGTTAGCACCCTGCATTTGGCATGTGGTTAAAGGTGCTATATGCACGTTTTTGCTATCGCTACATAGCCAGTGTTAGCATTAATAACTGTTTACTTCCCGTTGAAAGCAACAACAATGTTAACTCTTATTTTGCCTCTATTTCCATCACTTAATTTCTTCTGCTGAAGCTAGCATGTTAACTAGTTAGCCCATGCCCATCTCATTACTTTCTGATACTGACTCACTACAGCATACAGATTGTCGTGAAGAAGTAGTGCTGCTCAGACTGCGTATTGTAAGCTGTTGTACTGTAAATGCGATAGTTGAAGCTCTTGGCAAGCGACCATCACCACCACTCGCTCCCCGAAAGAAACCACATTCAGTGGCAGAGAAAACTAAAAAATAATAAAAATTATTTTTCAGAGACAAGGTTGTATAAGAACAACAGCTCTGGCATTATTGGAGGACCTTACTGATGCAACACAATTGATTAAATTTTATATATATTTTACCTTTCTTTTCACTGGCAGGTCTACAATAAAGAGTGGTACGTAGACAAAAGAGTTGCAAACAGGGGACTAGGGGTGTGTCTGCTTCCATCCATGGTTATGAAATCAGGCTTGTGCATGTGTCCAGTATCACAGTCACAGTGAAATTATTAAAACAGAACCTTCAAACTATGAGTCAAGTAAACTAGAAAAGAATGTAAAGAATATAGGATGTGATGTAGCTCAATTAATTTCTTAAGCCACTAACTGAAAAGACAAGTTTCCTGCTGTAAGATGGAGGATGTGGTGTGACTCTGCTGTCCTGAATCTTTCCCTCTGCCTCTCCATACAGGACAGGACTGTGGAAATAATTCATGTTGTGTGTCTGTCAACCCTGAGGGAAAAAAAAAATGCTGCCGACATGTCTGGGACGAGAGGAGATGGGAGGAGAGCGACGTCTGAAAAAAGAAGGATGGATGCAGGCAGAAAAGAGCGTGTGTGGGACAGAGAGAGACTTGTCAAAACTTGGCCTCTTTGCTGCCTCGCCAACTGCTTTTAGCATACCGCTCCTACTCTGGTTAGTATGTGTGTGTGTGTGTGTGTGTGTGTGTGCTTGCGTGCTTAAAGTCAAAACCCCCTGCTATTTCAAATCCAAAACTCAACTTCTGGCAACAGTTTTAAGTCAAGGAAATTAAATTCTTAATTAGAAACAAGCAGACATACAGTTTTACTTAACAAATATGAGAAATACATCATCCATGACTTTAGAACTTTAGAAGACATCGAAATGTAGCCATCGCAGATTCAGTGTAATCTCACCTTCATTTTGTCCTCACACACACGCACACGCTCTAAGCATTCCTCCTCCGCTGTCTTGAGGCAATGGTAGCGTGACTCTGTTGAAAACAGACAAATGCTCAAATCCTGGTGCCATGATCAGAGCTTTAGTTCGGTCTGTGAATCTGTGTGTTCCAGTATAGGAATATGTTCATATTTATCTTTGAAACCTCTCACTAAAGCTCTTTTATGACTCAGGAAATCCTTTAAGGACACTAAACATGTCCCATAGACCTCTGGAACCTGCTTAAGAGCATATACTCTGAAACCCTTTCAGTGACCCCTATAGGCGTAGCAAACACATCACAACCAAAGTGTCCACAAACTGACTGGTGATCATCAGACTTTGGTTCAGACTGTTTTTAGACTTTCACATTTAGATCAATGCGAACTGGGTAGCAGCTTCACAGAGCTGAGAAGCACTGCATTGTGACCAGGAGGTTGTTGGTTGTAATCCCATTAATAATTTAATCACTTTAAAACCCAGCAATGTGAGAGATAAGTGTGGTGTTCGATGTTATAATACTGAATTTACAACAAAACCTTTGTCAGTCTGTCTACCACGCTTCCCTTTCTACACACACACACACACACACACACACACACACACACACACACACAGTGACAATGGCTAGAGGGTAGCTCCTATGAGGCACGATACTATGCATTAGATTAAAAAGGACTAGGTTCATGTTACTGTCAAAAGATCACATGGCTCAGATTACAGACCAGACTGTGTGTGTGTGTGTGTGTGTGTCTGTTACTGTGCATGCATGAATCTAATCAGTTTTAAAAATGAATCAACTTTTGTCTGTTTATAGTGTGGTTATTTGTGTATCTTTGAAATAGAAATTCCACATATTACTGCAGTGCAGTTTGGAGCATCCATCCAAAAAATGGATGAACGTGAAAATTTAGCTGTGGGACAACACAAAAATTTCTCTGCTTTAAAGTTTTCACCCTCACAACATTTGTCAAAGAACAGGCTGCAGATGATGGAGAGGGAAGTCACGAGGGAAACGATAATGGAAGGGAAAGAGAGGATGATAAAAAATAACTCTCTGTTGTTCTCTCTCCCATTCTCTTCCTGGCACTCCAGTCTGGGATGCTAATTTAGTAATTGATCCTGAGACGCTGTGCTGAGGTTACTGCATGTGTGTGTGTGTGTGTGTGTGTGTGTGTGTGTGTCTGGGGTTACAGCCTTTCTTGTTCTGAATCAGGGATGTGGAAGAGGAGGAAGGGTCACCCCCTGGGAAAACAAAGACAGAAAGGAAGAGATTACAGAAAGAGAAGAGAGGAAAACAGACACTACTGAATACTAGAGAGGGATGTAAATGGAACAGAATAAAAGAGAAATGGGAAGTGATTATAAGTGATTAAAAGTGGGGCTTCTATGGTGTTGAAGGGGTTTTAAGACGCTGACCATGAACTAAAGTCAGAGTTCAAGTTTGGCTGGAGGAATTTTGCACATGCATATTTAACCCCAGGTGTCTCCATTGTTTTTTATCATCTGTTTTAATGATATGCCCCAAAAATAAAAATGGAAGATGGAGTTAAAAGATGCCCAGTGGATAGAGCAGGTGCAGATGTCTGAGTTCTTTCAAGCAAAAACATTTGTCTCTCACTAAGTTGTGTGATAGGAAATCAAGAGTTAAATCTGATTTACCGCAAATTACAGTAATATTGAGAGAAAATGTTTAAAGATTACAATCTTTGAATCTCTATATGATTGTCTTTATGGTTTGGCCGGAGTCCGCCACACCTATTTAAATTTTCATCTACACACATGAGATTTACAGAATGCAGCATCTATAATCCAGACTTAATGTTTTTAATTCTGTATCAACCGCGGTATTCACTATTCCACTCTCCTGCAGCTGTATCAAGTTGGGTCATGTTGCCACTATAAATCAAACATTTCCTCCTGCTGTTGCCTTCACATGATAAGCACTCAACTGATAGGGTGGCTTTTCTTGTGAAACAGTCACAATAATAGTATATGTCATCAAAGATTTATCTATAACACAAAACAAGACCTGATCATTCCTGCATTTTTGACAGTAGATCAGTTTTAAATATTGTAAGGGGTAATGGAGAACAAGCAGCACTGAGCTGTTAGATAGATAGCTGCAGGCCAAAAGGCTACACACCAAGTTCCTCAGCAAAGGAAACCTTCACTGTGTCCTGCTGTTAAATGGAGAAATACTAGAGCCTCCACATACGGACTAACTATTTTATGACTGTCTCATGTTCAACTGAATTTGACAATTTGTGTGCTGTAAACAGAAAATCTGTTTCATTTTCATTAATTGATGCAGCAACATTGTTAATTTTTCATTAGCTTATCCACACAAGCATCACATTTTGTCAGCATTTGTTCGCCGTAAATAAACACAAGAAAGAAAGAAAGAAATGTTTCCAGGCCTTTTGAGCTCAGTTACTGATGATAATGGATATATGGAAAAAGACAATAGGGACAAAGAGAAACAAAATGATGTATTCCATATCAGCAAAAGGCTGGTCTTAAGAGGACACATGTGTTGATGTCTGCTTTCTGCATATCGTGACTCCTGACCCACTGTGCTGTAGAATTCCACTCTTTATGTACCATTAATGACAAACCAAACAAGGATGGCGATATTTCACACTGTTATGAAACACATCTATCTGAAGGACTGCAGCCTGCTTTAGGCAAGAGAAGGCAGCTGAGATCTTTCGGATGATGTGGCACAAAACTACATTCAAAATAAACTACGGTGTTTGTTTATTTTATTTACTGCTTTTATCTATTTATATATTTAATACACAACAGACCTGAGGCATAGAAAACATACATATAAACACCTTAATTTGTAATAAAAAGCATGATCAGATTTTTAGTTGAAGGTCCAGTAATGTGGATTTATAAATACTCGAAAATACAAAATTTTTATGATTTCAAAGTATTTCTAAAGGCTGAGGGAGATCAAAACCAGAGACACTGGTGCGTGCTCTGGCAAAACAAGCCATGCATGCATGCAGATCTCACTGAGATTCTTGAGGTTTCTTCAAATTCCGTATGGTGTGTTCTACATATTTTTCCCCTGTCTGTATAGCTTTTGATAATAGGACATTTGCTGTGATACTATCCTAAATACAGCTCGACAAAAATACAGTACAATGTTTTTAACATATTCTTGAACATTTAGAGGTTCTCTGAATAAAGGTTAAAGTCAAATAAGAGAAGGGCCCAAGCCATTTAGAATTGTACTCATGGGACACAAATTTGAATATGACCTAAAATTTTCAAATTCAAGAAGACAGCATTTCTCAGCCTACAGTGATGATACTGAACTGGCTTTTTAAGATTTGTTTACTGAGGACTTCGGGTAGTGTCATGACTATTTCTCCAACCTGCCCCAGCATGTAACACAATAGGGCGGTAGGGAAAGGATCATTGGTATAAATATCTTGGCTGCATTCATAGAAAGACTGTTCTAATTTGTCAGGTTGTCAAACCTTTTTGTTCTTACTTTAAAAAAGAGATTTGGAGCGATTTTGTGCAATGATATTTAAATTTCCAGTAACTATGAATCTTTTCACCATTGCGGAATGTCAACATTAGGGTGCTGTACATAGCTTGATTCACTTCCACATGCAGTTGTTAGCTTTTCAGCTGGCATTTGCAGTTCTATCCTGTGACAATGACCGCTGGAAGATCATTAATATATAGACTAAATAGGAGGTCCTAACACCAACCATTGCATATCCATGGTTGACTTGTGTACTGGACGGTGCATCATTTAAATTCAACATACCATCCTGTGATAAATATGAAGACATTTATGTCATTAGTTTAAATATTGCTTTCCCAGCATGTTAAAACCCGAACATGAAGAACTGCAGATAGGTTACTGAGCATGCCTAGAGGCCCTGAAGGGGTCAAAGTCAGAGTCAGGGTCAGGGTCAGAGGGTCACAGTTAGGGCAGAGTAGCATTACTGAAATATCGGTCACCTGCAGGAGAAAGAATAGACTAAGGCTTTCTTTTTCCTCTGTGTCACAAAGCATTACTTTGCACAGCACTTTTCCATACTAAACTGACCTTGTCTGTCATAAAGATTGCTATATATCTATTTTTGCTGTGCTACATAGTAGCAAGGTAGCATTAGCAACCATCATTGTGTTTACAAGATGAGGTTAGAATCGTTAGAATAAGATGTAAGAATGGATGCTGCGACTCCCACTATCACAAGTGGTATCAGGAGGCAGGGGCCGGGCCTGGGTTAGCTGGTTAGCATACTATGTAACTTCAGCGGATGAAGAGGGTGTGACCAAACAAAGTTAACATTTACCTCTGGAGGCAGCTCTTGTGAAGGAATGGATTTGATACACAGACTCTAGCGTTTCTTCAGACTGGTATGTAAACAGCTATTAATACTTACAACCATTAATATAACTTTATATGTTGCAATAGCAAAACACCCACTCAAGCGCTTAACTAATGATTCTTTCTGTGTGTAGGGTTTGTGTTGTGTGTGAGCCACTGCATGTAGTAATTGAAAAGCAAGAGGAGCTGTCAATACTTAAAATTGGGCCGATCAAGTGATTCTGCTTTCAATTTACTGATGTTGAAAGATGTGTTTCTGGTATTGCCAAACATCTGTGTCGTATATATGAATGTTTGAGAGACAAAAATGAGAGCTTGAAGCTTGACAGACCTTAAAGATAATCATAAGTTGAGTTGAACAGTGTCATTTAGGTTTACTATATTCCATGTAATGCTTTATACACACACACACACACACACAGACAGACACACATGAAAATTTTTCTAGCAGTTTAGTGCCTTGGCTTGGCGAGATCATGGTAATTTCCCTGTATGGTTAGTGTGTATGTGTGATAGTTGTGCGCTTAATACTATAATTTTCTTTTTCTTATATAAAAATAATGACTTTTACTACATTCACTATTACAGTAAGTATTGTATCTTTATTCTAAAAGTATGCTGTGATATTATCAATCAATGTCTCAACTTGTGTTAGTGTTTTTAATGTTAATGTCTTGCCATCATTCATTTCAGAAAAGCATGTGTTTGTTTAAATGGTGAAAGTTTTACTTCAGGCTAAAACTCTTCAAGCATTCATTCATTTCCTTGTATGGCTGCATAATTTGAATGTGATTTTGAAACAGGATTTAAGATAACAACAGAAAAGCAGGCACATGATGGAAAAAAGTTTGAGATGCCAGTGTGTCAGATGAACCCCAGACCTGAGTAATGTCTGTTTTTCATAATTTGTAGGCCCGGGCAAAGCTTTAGTGCAGGACTGAGGGTAAAATGTTAGCAGAGAGCAGCAGCCGGTCAAATCATCAGCAACAAAACCCCACTGAGATTAGCTGAGAATTGATGGGAGTAACTGGCCTGAAGCAAAGTGGGGTTGCCATAAAACTGCAGGAGATCTGAGATCACACACCTAACGGTGTAGAATTTATTGCAACATGTTTATTCTGATCTGTCTTTGTTCTTTTTAAAGGCCAGGCTCTAGGCTTTCAAAGAAAATCTGAAAATATCTGTGGCAGACAGAAAAATGTTCAGAAATTCTTTTGTAAAACTAAGAAGCATTCACCATTGTTTAATCAAAACGAATCTGGATTCAATTAGCCATTTTGTGCTCTGTGTCCCGGATTCAAGATATAGATAATTTATGTTGTAGTTATGAGGATGAGTTGCAAATTTTTTGTAATGCAGGTGTTCAAGATATGAGTGCAGCAGTTTTGATTAAATACACTAATCATCATAAAGCACCAAAACTACTACATACAAGGCCTCAGAGAGAGCACAGTACAGTCAAGTTGGCTTTAAACTGCTTCAGCTGATAATCCACAAAGGCTACACACTGGCATTTAAAAACCTTTTTAAAGGAATAGTTCAACATTAAGGTTGAAGTATGAAGCTAGAGTAAGCAGACAGTTAGCTCTGCTAACAGAAACAGCTTGCTCAGTTTTCATCTGTGAAAACAGGAATCTTCAATGGACAAATAGCCCAGAATCTTAGGGCAACATTATGCAACTACTTTACCTTAAAATAGTAGGAACATCCACCGTTAAGCTGTGTTTTAATTCAGTGGGTGGGACCATGCAGCGGTGCTCAGGTCAAGTGATTGATAGGCTTTGTTTTCTGTACATGACCTGTTAGCTTCTAGGAGTACACTGCTTCCAGTGCCCCTTACCACTTAGACTCAGAGCCCAACAGAATTTAATGCACCTGCCAGGGTGGTCAGACACCCCAAGCAAGATTTAGCTTTCAAACAGCAACACTTTAAGCAAGACTACAACAGAGTACATGTTTGTACTCTGGGCTTGATTTTCTTATGTCAGAGCTCATTAATGTAGAGCCATTTGGTTGCCAACAATAAACCTTAGAGAGCTGAAATGGTGTAACTCCAAGCCACAGCATGCGTTTACCTCCATATGTTGAATAGTGGAAGATGTAGCGAATTCAGAGACACCAACAGATTGATACAACTCATATTAAGAAGAAAATAACTTCCTGTGTGAGGATTTTCAAACTGAAATTAGATTTTTAACCTTCACATGACCCGAGTCTGATCTTTTTCATTTCGGGTCTTACATGCAAAACCCATCAGCAGTGAGTCGGAAAAACCTTCCTGTTGTGTAAATCCCAGCATAGATTATCACATATAATCTAATTTCAGTGTAACAAAAAATAGTACCAGGAGGCAGACACATTATGAGACAGACTGACCCTGTATTGACCCCTTATTATTGGTTTTGACTTGGCTGCCAATGTGTGTTGGTCTGAAATTACTGGCTATTGTAGCTCGGTGGGACGGCAGCCAACCAGTTCATCTACAGTGGGAAACAGTGCAGTAATTTGTTTATTAATTCTTAGTCAAGTGTAACAAGATGATGGATCACTCCAGACCGTTTACTCCGGGCGCCACTCCTTCGTCTTAATTGTCAGAGGAGGATGAAGAACTGCTGAACTGGGGAGCAGTCCCACTCTCCAGACTAAATTATAATCTTGTCTTTATTTTTTTATAGCCCTTGTCAATGCTTTTAAAAGTTTATGGAGCTCTTCATAACCCAGACAAACAAAGGATAGAAGAGAGAGGATAGAAGAGAAAACAGATTGTGTGAGCAGAACAGATGATTGCTGCTGTATAATGGAAAGATGCAGTAATGGAAAATTAAATACACAAATGCTCATCTGATAAAGGTTGTGCTTTAAAGGGAAATGCCACCTAATTTATAATTTAGGCTAGCAAGCAATGTTTTTATCAGAATAACTGACCACAAGTGCAACAGTATAAAAACTACTAGGTCAGCTTTTTTTTTTTTTTTTTTTTTTTTTTTAACATTTATTTATTTATTTATTTTTTTGAGAGAGAAATTTGATGTGCTGTGTGATTAAAATACATTTTACTTGTAGTTTTTGACAGTTAAATTACTGCCAAAAAAATCTGCTGTACCTTTTTGCTAGAACTTAAAGAAAGGTTTTCTCAGTACAGCCTCACAGAGCTGCTATCATGGTTACAGGCCATGTGATCTGACAGAATTCAAAGAGAATTCTGGTCAAGACATGAGCAGACACAAATTGAAGGGAAGCTAGCCTAGCTCCCCAAAAAGAGACCTGATCTCATGAAATTCATAAAGTCTGAAATGAAAAGTATGAAAATCTAATCTCTTGTCATCAATAATTTTAAATGTATACATGCAGTTCTGTGCATGTGCATGGGTTTGGTGTCAGACCAGCAAATTCTCAACGACTGGCTGGAGTGCCCTGCCCACCACAATTCATCATAACCACATGGGTACATTTTAATATTTTGGAACGTAAATCGTCCAATAATCCTTACTTAAACGTAATTTAGAAATGTATCTATGAGCCAATATACTATACTGTATGCTTGTAAATGTAAAACTGTTAATGTTATTTATATGGTGAATGAAAGACATTAGGGACACTGTGGAGTAGATGACTTGCCCCTGTACTGTAGGTTCAGCATTAGAAGTGCTTGAGCTCTTTCAATACGATGGCAGGATAAAATGAATAGGTAAAGAATCTGTACCTAAACTGTTGTGAGCCCCAGTGTAGCTGCACTACCTCCATATATGGTAGTTACTTATCTGATAACCATTCATAGCCATTCTTCCATGCACAGAGTGCGTAAAGTGAAGATTTGTTTGTTTCTATCTTGACACACAGTCTTGATAAATCACTCAAAGTTACACAATTAGTCTGTGTAAACCATTTACATACAAAGATTTAAAAAGTGGCTAAAGGGCTGTTCAGTTGAGCAAATTTGCTTTATAGATAATTGTGACAGATTTTCTATAATGAGCTGCCAGACACTGTGCTGACAGCCTTCTATCATATGTCTTATCATGAGAAGGCTTCTGCTGCCATTCCAGTGATGTTGGCTTTTGCTACTATAACCAACATCAGGCTGTGGCCACATAGGCAATATCTGTTAGTGGAGGAAATCCATTCATTCTTGCATTTGATTCCTGCTTGGCAACTGTTACTAATAATAAAAAGGTAAAACAACAGCAGCTTTATTCCTTACTTAGCCTAACATCAGTGACTGGGTGAAACCTACCACTGTTGAATATGTCATGCTGGCATTTTGTGCTGAGAGTGTGCTACTGCATGCTGCCAGGTACAGCTTTATAAAGAAAGGCTGTGAAGCAGGAGATGTTGCTTATAAAAGGTGACTGATATAAAACAGCCCCTGTTTATCTCCAGCTATTATTTCTTTCATTTTGTTCATTGGTGGGTTTTAACTTTTATGATCTCGCCTTAAATTACCTTTAACAGTCTGAAGTGGCTGCCAGTCTAGCATTTTTTTCTCCCTTCTCCATTTTTTAAATGTTACTTTCCTTATCAGCTTCTCTGCCAGAATGGAGTCACTTTTTTTCCTTCAGCTCTCGGCCAACTGTAATGAATAAAATGTTGACTGTAGGTGGTAGGACCCACATGCATTTATCCTCTATCAATCCTTTTTTATTACTGTAGGCAACCTTTACCGAGTTCTACAAGCCAAGACATTTTATAATAGCTCAAAACAGCCCTGAAACAGTCAGTAATCAAACACCACCATGTGATGTCTGACTCTTGGAAAGAAGAGGTGTCTCCAAATCATTTCTCTTCAGGAGACAGAGCAAAAACAGCTTTTTAGTGAGTGGCAGGTAACTGATCTCTGCTGGCTCCATCTATAAACTAGACTGCTGCATGAAAACAGCTGAGAAATACCACACAGCTACCAGTAAAAGCTAAGCACTGCACAATTTTAAACATAGCAAATTTTACCGCTGTACTTTTATTCCACCAAAACAAACTGTTAAACCAAAGAATGCTTTCTTTTCAGACACTGGAAATAACAACTAAGTTTTTTTTAATCATGCCTGAAACTTTTAGGTTTTGCACTATTACAAATGATGATGATGTTAATAAAATCAGAGAGAAAAACAGAAGTCTGAAATATACACTGATCAGCTATAACATTAAAACCACTGACAGGTGAAGTGAATAATATTGATCATCTTGTTACAACAGAATGTTCTGCTGAGTTCTGGTTTTCATCTAGATGGTAATTTGACACGTACCACCCACCTAAACATTGCTGTAGACCAAACACAACCCCCCCAGTGACAACGGCACTCCCTAATAGCAGGGGCCTCTCCCAGCAGGACAGTGCTCCCACCACACCACAAAAATTGCTCAGACATGTCTCGAGCAACATGACAAAGAGCCCAGGGAGTTAACCTGGGCCTGCAAACTCCCCAGATCACAATCTGATCCAGTATCTGGTTACCCTGGACAGATCACCAGTCCATCTCTGGGCCAACACATATAGACAAACAACCATTCACACTCGCGTTCACACCTACAGGCAATTTAGAGTCACCAGTTAACCTAACCTGCATGTCTTTGGACTGTGGGAGGAAGCCGGAGTACCCAGAAAGAACCCATGCAGGCGCAGGGAGAACATGCAGACTCCACACAGAAAAGCCCCGGGCGAACCAGTGCTCGACAGTACTAACCACTGCACCACCGTGGTGCCCTAGAGCTCTACTCAGTCCAATTCAAAGAATCCAGGGAATCTTTGAACTCTTTGTCACAGGGACTGTGGCTGTTCATTATGTCAAAGCATCTGAAAGCAAATGTTTGCATTAACTGAAAGCATCTGAATTGTAACAATAAATAATGTCCTTTCTCATGTCCTAAATTCTAAAATATAAAGGACTGACTATTTGCAGCAAGGCCATTAACTTTGTGTGCAGAGCTACTGTCAGAGACAGTGTTTGCGCTTGACTGTTATCTAGTTGACAGCATGCAGTCCATCTTTTGCTTGGGAAATATTCAGATGAAGCCTTCAACATATTCTGTTCCAGCTTCAACATGTGGTATACGTCCATCATCACAAACATCCTCTCCCCATTCAGTGGATATTCAAAACAGGTTTTCATAGGCTCAAGAGGGTTTGCTTTTAGCTGGCACCCAAGTGAGTTGCACATGCCAACATTGGAGGCATGGTGGGTGGGGAGTTCACACAGTTTATTCAAAAGACGTATTTGTATCACTAACTCCTGTCTCATAACTGCATGCACTTCACACATTTTGTAGAGGCGTTTACTGGTGACGCAGCTAAAAAGCTACAATAGCTTCCTGCACTGTGAAGACGGTCCATTTTTTTTGTGGATTTTCCTCACCCCCAAGAATGAATGCACTTATTATCATGGATTTGTTCAAATGAACTGATCTTGCTGCTGTGTCGTTGTGCTGTTTCAGCTTTGGACAAAATCTTAAGTAAACAGAATGGCAAACAACCTAAAGAACAAAAAGCTAAGCTGAAAGTAGAGTAAAGTTAACTACACCTGTGCTGGAGGAAAGCTGCTCTGAAACGTGTTTCTGCCTCATCAACAGAGCAGATGGAGCGTTCAGCCGCACAAACAAAATGCTCTGCTTCTCCTGGTTTACAGATGGGCGAGATAAGATTCAGCTGAAACATACCATGCAGTAACATGTTGCTCTCAGTGAGCCAGAGGCAGACGTGTAGTTTTGAATGTACAGTATACAGTATGTGTGTGGACTGGTTGGGTCCGATTTTAGAAGCAGTGGGACTCAAGGGAGGAATGTGTCAATGTCTGTGGACATATTTGACTACCCATGATGCTCTTGCACCTGTGTATGTTAGTACTTTGTCTCTGCATTATTTTCCTTCTCTGGTATGTATGGGGTGGACAAAATAATGGAGCGGCACCTCTCTATAACAGTAAATACATAAACTTAACATTATAACTGTCATGAAGGTAAGATTTACTGCATGACTGTTGTATTTGACTGCATTAGTTTTGGCTAAAAAACAATACATATTGACATAAATATTAAAGATTTTCTCCTGATGTTATTTCCTAGTGCTACACAAGTCCCTTGTGCTCTTTGGCTTTTCAGGGCAGTATGTATCACAGAGGAGTTCACAGGACACAGAGAAGGTCATTGGATTCAGCCAGCCCCACACATACACACAAACACTGTACTTCATTCATTGTTGCCAGTAAGTGTATCTGGGTCGTTCAGGAAACTACTGTGTGGGCAGAGGGAACGTCAGCTGTGACTTCCCCTGATTAAAAGAGAGGCTGAAGAGAGAGAGAAAGAGAGAGAGAGAGGGAGGGGAAATGATGACGCAATTTAATGCACAATGCCTCATCTCCCTTAATCGCTGATAAGGACCAGTGTTGCAGCTGTGTGTGTGTGTGTGTTTGTGTGTGTGGGCTCAAGGTCGATCACTCCCTGTCTGCTCACCCTCTTGACTCCATGTCTCTATCTCAGCATCCCTTCCATCACCTCCAGCTCTGCTCTCTGTACCTCAGAGTGAACAGCTGACATTCAGACGTGTATCAATTAATTAAATCTTCCAGTTAATCTATTGGTAATTGAAAGCAGTGACGCAACCACAGGGTTCACCTGGTGTCAAGGCTTAAAGTCAAAGATATCTTGCTGTCATATCGTTGTAGTGATCAGAAATTAGAATCACTTTGTTGTCTAAGCACAATAAAGAGACAGGAACCTGCCATGTCATGCTGACATTGGTACAAAGATAGTGGCCTTGTTTACACATAAAGGCTTGACCAACATGTCGATTCCAAGACCCACACCGCTAGTATGGCTAATGCTAATGCTATATGCATAATGTGTCCTGAACTACAGACCTTTGGCACAGATTCATGTACAATTCAAACCCATTTTTAGCTGCTCCATAATATGTATCTAAAAGTACAATAACATGCCCTGAAATACAGTAATTTTCCTCATCATTATACAAGCATTTGGTTTGTGGAACCTGGAAAAGTGTCTGGATGATAATATCTTGCCTTTTCAGCACCAATTTGGAGACCCACAGAGGACTGATTTGTGTTAATGGCTTCTAATTGAGTTTCTGCTTGTTACTGAGGTAATATTGTAAATCTTGACCATTTCCTTTTAAAGGTGCTATATGTAAATTTTTTTGCCACTGCTATATATAGCCAACGTTGGCTACCTCTAGGCAACGCTACTTCTTCATCTTCTAATGTTGGATAGAGGGCAGACTGGATGCTAAAGCATTGCAGTGGTGAAGTGGTATTACAAGACAGGATGAGCTGGAGCTATCTAGTTAACGTACTAATTTCAGAGGAAGAAAAAATGTGACGGAAAGCAAAACAAGAATTAACATTAGTTTCCTTTTCCACTTCTGAAGACAGCTCTTGGCAAGTAAAGGAATGAAGTTTGATGCTGAAACTGCAGCGTTTCTTCTAGACTGGTAAGTAAACAGCTGTTAATGCTAACGTTAGCTACACAGCGGTAGCAAAAACTTATATATAGCACATTTAAGGTCACAGCTGTTTCTACGATTCATGCTATGTAACAGTGGCGGTGAACAACTGATGGTGTTGTTAAAGGGTTAACTTTGATGCTGAATCATGTTAAATTAATTAACTATGGCTCAGTTAATGTGATGGGACAGGTTTTAGTTTTTCATCATATAGTCAGTCTGTGTGGTATGTCAATAATAACACCTCACCCTCTAATTCAACTGTGAATGAAGTGTTGAATTCCCGTAGCATGCTCAAGCATATCGAGGAAAGAATATTGGACTAATTCTGTATTAGTCTCGACATTATTCTCTTGAATGCACAGCTTAAATGGAACCAGTATGGACAGTCGTGGAGGTTTTACATAAGACAGCCACATGTTGCTTACATGCTGCTCACGCCCAGGTTAGACTGCGGGGAAACTGTGTGAGAAGCAGGGCGGTGCTGGAAAAAGTTCACTGAGTAAATAATGCTTGAAAAGATATCTTGACAGTGTGACACAAAAACTCTCCATTGAAGCAAACACTGCCAGGATGTCTACGCTGAATATGAAGGACCAGCCAGCTCTTTACAGTAGCAATGGAAAAAAAAAAGAAAAAAAAAGATTGGGAGTTCCTTGTGCCTTCAAAGGTGACCGCTAAAAGAACGGTGCAAAGAAAATAAACTCAGTCAAAGTGTCTGTAAAAAAGCTCAACAGATTATCTCTAGTCAAAACACTGCAGAGAACACGAAGTGCCAGATAATGAACCACAAAGGAAACATTCTGGTTTGATGAAAGCATAGTGAGAATGCTTGTCAACTTAGTCACCAGGTGTATTATGTGTCAAAGGAATTCCTCGTATACACACACAGAGTTGGCACCTGCAAGCCATAGTTATGATTGTTTCAACCTCAACACAAATACCAGATCATGAGTTATACAATATTATAAAATAACTGTAACTTCAGTGTACTATTTCTGACTACTACTGCTAATACTATGTGGTTGGAGCAGCAAATGGATAAGAAAATGGCTAAACATCACGTAACCATGGTGATCTTCATTAGGGCTTGTTAATAATATTGAAGCTACTGCGCATAAATCCCAATTTGTCAAAGAGAAAAAAACACTTATGCACATACTAAGTTTGTGCCATGGAATGACAGTGGCTGACTGACATGTGAGTACAGGTATTACTAGGAGAAACACTGTCAGCTTATGTGGTGCCTTACTGCACAATGAAAGAATGTATGGTCTCAGGTGCTATGTTTTTTCCCATTTCAACAAGTCAGCATAGTGTTAGCTATCAACCATTAGTGATTTAAGTGTCCAAGTGTTTATATACTGGTACTAAAAAATTAATTTGACTTTATGCTATTTTACTGGCTGAAAACAGGGTTGGCATCACTTATCAATAGATTCCTGAAATCAGGTGTGAGGAATTCACACATTTCAGCTGATGCTGTCAGGCAAGAATTCATCACGTTGATTCCAGGGAAGGCAGACGTGCAAATTTGCTGAATCGAAAGACAAACAAAACAAAACAAAGCAAAACGAAACAGATGCTAATGGAATACTTTTTTTTGTGACAGTGAGCACGACTTTAAAAGTGGTATATTTCTTTGGAAGGAGGTTGGTTGGGGTGAATGTCAGGTGCACAAAGCACACAGCCGTCACACATACAAGTCAATATTTTACTGTCATGAAAAACAAAAAGTCCATGTAGGCTTGTAAGGTTTTAATGATGATAAAACCCTCAAGAAAGGCAGCTGGTCGCTGGACAACAAAGGGGCACACCAGTGCAGCAACTTTAAGTATCGGAAATATAATTTTTAATGTTAAAAAAAACACAAAACAGCAGACTCCTGGGTCACAGAGGGAAAAGACAGGTGCTGCAGATTCTGGCAGGCGAGCCCCAACCTGCCCCTACCATTCCACCAGTAAAGGGTACCCTAACATTACCACAATAGCTTCTACTACACATATTTACAATTTAAAATACTGTCATCACTCTATACCCTACAGCTGGCTGCTGGCTGACACAGGAAAAAGAAAGTGCATAATAAACTGAGGAGAAACAAACTAAAGGCAAACTTAACAAAACCCCCTATACCCACTCCCCCGTCTCCTCCCTGACACTTGGTTCAGCCTAACAAGGTGATTGACATTGGCTGCAGTCCTGTGGTTGCATGCTCATGTGTGCATTCCATGAACACCCCCCCCCCCCCCCAGAAGTCGACCTCAAAGAGAGAGAGGTTTGCAGGATCTTTCAAAATAAAATACATAACAACATCAAAAATAAACTTCCTGTATTAATCCATAGTGTCATTGTGCATGGGTGTGTGAGTTTTTCACCTCAGTGAAGGGGAAGCTTGCCTGCTCCCTCTCAAGGCTGAATGAAAAAATACATTAAATGCAGTGACAATCTGACGAACTACAAGTCGTGCGGTCACAAAAAAAAGGTCAAATTTGTGTTAATGTACACAAAGTCAATTACGAAGTCGATTACATATAATGTTCATGGACAACAACTGCTGTGAGACTGTGTTGCAAGTACATGTTTATCAGAAATGACTGGATATTTTATCCTTATGCATTCATGTAATGAATTCATTTACTCACATTTAATAATATATTGAGAGTATAGAAAACAGTGCAGTCCCAACTACACTTCTCTAATGATCAGTGATTTCTCAGAAGTGCAGAGTAGGTACACCACAGCCACGAGCACTTTGTGACAATGAGAAATGAACCTGTGAATTAATAATTCAGCTGTTTGCACTATTCAACTCAAAGCAGACAAATGCATCAACAAGGTCTCTGTGAGGCAGCAATAATACAATCCGGGCGTTGGCTTCAACCCTGTGACCCCTCCTATACCCTGAGAGGAAACTTCCTGCTCTTTCTGACCCTCCAGCAGGTGAAAACACTGCGCTGCCGTGAGAACAAGAGACGGAAAGTCAAGTTGACAATGAAAGCCTGTTCATTTCTCTCTTCCTTTTTCCTTGAGGTTGATGTTGAGAGTAGAGGCCTCTCTCTTTCTCTGCTGTCTCACTTTACTGTTGTTATCTGGAAACTTGCATAGTTTGTTTCCAGTTTCAGTTCTACACCTACGCTGTAGCAATTTCGATGTTAATTCTTCCTGCTTTCTGTCAAGTTAATTCAATAGAAAATATATTAACATGTCAGTGGCTGGTTGTGGACATATTTTGGTTGTGGTACACTGACAGGATGTGCTAGGACTGAAGTGTCATCCCATCACCAATAAAGGTCTTACACTAGCCCCTGTCAGCCACTCTGTGCTGTTTAGCCTGGCTGCCATTAAAAATGTCTCAGGTAATTTACACTGCAACAGACAGGTGTATAATACAACTATTAACTTAACTTCTTCAAATTGGAGCATTTGATTTAGGTGGTCATTTTTTCACACTTGTACATGTATTACTGAGAAACAATTAGCAGACCAGTCATTTCAGTACAGTTGACCACCTGGTTGTATATCTTCATCATATATCATCATGTTAAACCATAGACTGTATGTGTTAAACGTGTGAAAACTGTGAATTTGAATTTAAATTGTATTCTGAGACGAGACATTATTAGCTAATGCTTATTTCCACCTGTGATTTCAGCTCTCCCTACATCAATACTTTGTGGACATCAGTGTGAATGTTAGCAATTAGCACTTGCTTCCCCCTTGATTGGAAGCTAGTTACCCATTTGGTAGTGTTCCCCTTTCCTAAAAGCATGCAAACCTACTGTGACAGCTTAAACTGTTCAGGGCTGATAGTCAAAACTATGTGGGCTTATTGAAAAGGGGGAAAACATCTTGCATTAACATTCATTGACAATACACTCTGAGGTGCTGCAGTCAGTAGTGCACCACCGCCAGTCAAGAACCTTTCTAGCATCTCTGGCTCTCAGATGACAATAACGCCCACCTTCCAGGCTTTAGCTTAGATGGCAGTTCAGAAAACGTCCAAAAACAGTTTATACTTAGGAGCTTCTCTATGTGTGGTTTCTTAATGGATAAGCAGTGATGTAGCAACATCCGGGCTTTACTAGAGATAAATATTACATGAGCAATAATGTAAATCCTTCTCTTTTTTTCATCCACGTCACACTGTCATGCTTCCTCAGGGTGGCGCGCCTCCACTAACCACACCCTGGAACAGACCTCAGGCGGCCAGCATCACTCACCCTTAGAGGCCGACATTACACATGCCAATGGGACAAAGCGACGGAATTGCTTTCATGCACAAGTGTGGATTCATGCAGAGCTGTTTGCTGTCACTATGAGACTTGTTTACCTTTTAAGGGTTGATGTGTAAATGTTTTCACTTTGGCATAAAATATATAAACTTACTTACTTAGGAAAGTTAAGTATTATTAAAAATGGGGACTCTTCTCAAATGGCATCAACCTACTTTTGAGGAAGTCAGGTCAGAGGTTGAAGCAAAGCCCAACCCAGCAGCCAGTAAGAACTGCTATCCTGCGTTACAGCTCAGTATAAGAAATTAAACACATTGTAAGGTTGGTGGGTACAGGGACATTAAATAAATCCATGCTGTCTGTCCTGAAGGGCCAGGCTACACAGCATACTTTGTCCTCATGCGTACACCTTCCTGTCTGCATTTACCTCTCCTGTTGATTGCCTACTGTTTTGTCACTCCTAAATTCCCATAATTCTCCACAGGCCAACACCTTTTCCTCTCCATTGTATGTTTACCTGTTCTCAGCGTGCGCTGTGGGCTGTTGCTCTATCAGACTGGTGTCTCGGTATGAATGCGTGCTGCTGTATGCACATACAGTGATAGTAAACCTGATGCAATTAATGCTGGCATGGAACAGCGGGGCAGCTTTACAGCTCTGTGTTTCCGTAGGTTTACAAGCCAAGTCTCTGCTCCCTGCTGTTTTTGTTAAACTCGCTGAATCTAAAAAGATCAGGCTGAGATACAAGGAACAATATAAACAAAATCACAATTCATGCACCTGTTGGCCAAAGCTTGCAACATATTTCCTTTTCTAAAATGCCTCATTTTAACCATCAAATTATCTTTTACCGTAACTCATTTGTGTTAATATACTGCTTTCTTACTTATTTTGCTAAATACAAAACAAACTCTGGAAATTCATAAAAATGTTTTCAAACTAAACCCTTAACTGGAAATATACTATACAAAGACAAAAAGCTATTCAGCTTCTGTTTCCTGCATGATTTTGAGCCAAGTTTTTTCTCGGTAGAGCCAGGATGTATGTGTGTATGTGTGTGTATGTGTGTGTGTGTGTGACTGCTGGGTTACAGAACAGTTCAGTTTCGATCAAGAAAACATGTTTACATAGGATTTTTATGTGCTTGTATGTTATATGGATTAATTGCTTACTCTGCAGTTTGTATTGTTTCTGGATTACATTCTTTTTATTGTGTGGTAGGTCTTGGCTAAATGGTTGTGTATCTCCAAAAGGTTGTCTGAGGTGGAACATAAATCCAGAGCATTAAGCGTTAAATATTAAATTCCTCCTCAGCCAGTCACACATCACCAGTCTAAATGCTCTGGAAACGGCTGTGCCAATCACAGTGTTGCATGATAACAACAGGCATGAAAGGCACGACGACAGTGACTTCATTTGCACGTAACACTCTCAAGAATAAAACATGACATGCTGCTTTTGTGCAGCTGTGGACAACAGACCACTTTAAGAATCATTCATAGTAATTTATAGATGAATGCAGACTGATTTACAGATGTTCCTGCTTTTACCACAGCAAACTGTTCAGTCCTATTAGTTTTCCTACATCCATCAACTTGTTCCAACTGAAGTAGATTTAAAACTCACTGACCCTCTGTGGTGGGTCAATAAAAAACTCATATTTTCCTCAGTCTTGGCTCCAGGTTAAAAACAATATTTTCTCAGTTAAGCCTACACTTGGAAACATTTACAAGACATTTTCTTTGTACAGTAGTGATGCGTCCACAATATGTCATGGAGGCTAAGGCGTCTAAAAGCAAAGCCTGATAGTAATATTTTTATTAGCTGCAGTTTCCCAGGGTAAGACTGTATGAGTGTCAGTTCTAGCCCTGACATTGAAGGCAAAAAGAACATAAACTTTGCTAATCATAAGAGAAACTACAAGTATTTGGAACACATGTTGTGGGTTTGTTCAATTTGCCAAAGGCTCAGAAAAAACGTTAGTCATAGTGTTAGCAGACAAATGTTAATAATGATCTGCCATCGCTTGTCTCTAAAAAAAAAAATAACAAAACTTCAGGTCATGAAGTAACAAGTCTGTCTGCTTTTCTGTTATCAATCTTGACTCTGACTGTAAAGCCATTAAGCAGCCATGTAGGCAGAAACTCCACCGAATAAACCTTTTCTTGTTGGCCGTGACGCTGATCTGAAGATCAGACTGAAGTGTCAAGAACGTGAAAAAGTGACACAAGTTTACCAGGTGCAGTAATAAGCCGCCAACACAAGTGTTGTGAATGGCAACAAATGTAACACAAACATCCAGGGTGTTTTCTTTTTTTATTATAAGAATGTAAATCTTAACATTCTGCTGACATACTATTTTGACATGTATGGACACTTCTGACACTGAAAAAGATGCTATGGAAGAAAATAAGCAGATGTTAAAAAATCTTGTGTGTTAAAACCTCCCCTGCCAGATTTTTTCTAACCATCCATGACTCCCCCCATTAACTTTTAACTGCCTTTTCTTTTTAAATATGTTCCCTGCTCAGATTGCCCACATAGCATCATGTTTTCATAAATGCAAGCTGTGATCCATATATAAACTGGCAGTGTCACCTCCAGAAAACAAGATAATATCTGAAATTCCCTTTGAGGGAACAAATGGAGCACACCTGTTTTCTTCCTAACTTTTTCAAATTTCTTTGATTTGAGGCCATTTTACATAACAGAGATGCAAGTACTTGAGCACTTGGAAGAAGAAGATAGGCGAGAGCTGTCCCAAGTCCACACAAAGAGGTCATTTGGCAAACTTGACCATTCATCAATATGTTGTTTTGAGGTACTTACCTCAGGGCCAGGCTTGAGCACGGTTGATGATCACACTAGATGTGCCGTGTCCGAGTGCAACTAAAGGGGCTGAGCCCACTCTTCAAGCAGACCCAGACACTGTTCAATCGCTGTGCAGTGAGCAGCCACACTGGTCAAACGAACTGGACTGAGGGTCAAATGTCACTTGGGCATGGTACTTATCACCTAGCATGAGTACACCCCTTAGACAGGAAGTTGGTTTTATGATTTCTCAGAACTAGTTCTTAAGACTTGCTGTTTGACCATGTCAGATATCAAATATGTTTGTAGTTGTTCTGAATAGCCACAGTGGAAGAAGCCAGCTGATAGAGAGGAAACACAATATTGTTTAAAACTAAAATAAAAATAATAAAATAGTTGTGTAACACAAAGAAAGAGAGCTGAGAGAGAAGTGCACAACGCTAGCTCCTCTCCTCACTTTAGCTGGGCAATCAGAGTGGAGATTAGTATTAGATCATCCCAAAGCTTAATAATATACCTGAAGTTTTCTGTATTAATAATATATTTTCAATCAAGCAATTTCAAAGATACTTGTCTTCTTTTCTTAACTAAATAGAAGCTCCGCAAGAAGCTCACCTCAGCTCTATAAGCGTTTCAATTGCCTTCCCAATCCCCATAAGCTTTTCATTGAAGAGAAGCCTTTATTTATTCAGGAGGACCACTTACTCTAGTGTTACCTGTTGCCTTTCTACTCCCATATAGGAACTGCAGACTTATCAGACTGGGCAATCTAACCCGATAACTCTCTTGTGCTCTTGTACACTCTCCTGAACACACATACACACACACACACACACAAATAAAAAAAAACCCTCTCTCCCTCTCTCCTATCTGGCAGAGTGATCTAATGCAGCAGCTCCCTTGCCGTCTGGCTGCCACGACAGGTAAACTAAACCTGCGGCCTTGAATTACCCTCCTCTTCCTCCACCCTTCCTCCACTTGTCCTCTCCTCCCTTTCCCTCCGTCCCCCTCTCTCTGTCCTATCCTGTTTCTTTGACTTGCTATATGGTCTCACGCTTTAGGTTAGTTAGTGATGTGTGGTATTGGACTTGCCCTTACAACAGACACTCAGTCTGTGTGTGTGTGTATGTGAATGAATGAGAAGGAGAGGGACTGAGGGATAATGGTAACTGAGCCAAAGCACATCCACTTTTCTTGAGCTGCCGTACCCGGCTCTACTGCTAGAGGAGTTTATTGTTAGCCCTGTCCTCCTGCGCTCTGTTGGTCCAGCAGCTGTCATTCATCTAGCTATTTGAACTGAGCCTTAATTTAACATCTATGAAAACCTTTAAACTGATATCTTTTCAAATTTTTCTCCTGAAGAATCCCCTGCTACTGTCATTCAATTCAATTCAATTCAATTCAGTTTATTTATATAAGCGTACGAATCCCACAACAAAAGTCATCTCAAGGCACTTTTCATACTAGAGCAGGTCTAGACCATACTCTTTAAAATATGGTGTTACAGAGAGACCCAGCAGTTCCTACACTTGAGCAGCACTGGGTGACGGTGGCAGGAAAAACTTCCTTTAAAGAGGCAGAAACACTCAAGCAGAACCAGACTCAGGGTGGGCAGCAGCTATCCATAAGAAAAGAAATCATTTCACATTCCATGGCTGTCAAATGGGGCGAAAAGACCTGATATTACATTCCACTGGCTAGCAATGGAGGATGTTTGTTCTGGAGAAATGACGAGAGAACAGATTAATGTGCAGATTGATTTACTGTACTCAGATCGCAGGCTGCCAGTTTACAACAGACATTTTGTAAGAAAAAACTCACTCAATTTGCTACAAGACACAGCATAAAATATTGTATCTTGCCCAGAGTCTTTGTCTTTGCTTTGTTATTGCACTTTAAACATATTATTAAAACAAGTCAACCATTGCCAAAATTGTTAATGCCACTCAGGCAGTAAAAAATATCCCACCTTGGACTTTACCACCATGAGTTTGTGATATTTGAGACAAAGAATTTGTTCACCACTTTAATAAATTGTTTTGGAGAGACACAGTGCTACTGCAGATCTTTATCTTTAAATATTTACATCATTTACATCTATTGTGTTGGAGTTTAGGCGGTATCTTGATGAAAAAAAGCATCCTTAGCTAGATAACACTATAAGTAATTGTATTCAGCCATGCAAGTGATATCAGCTCTAGGGATAGCAATGTCAGTCTGCTGGTTGGGTCCTCAATTTGAACAGACTTAAGGAGTCTTAACAGCTACTGGATGGATTGTACAGTAGCTGTGAGTAGAAATCACAACAAAAAAATAGGAAAACACAACAAATTGAAAGACACAATGGTAAGTAGGAAAACACAGCAAGAGCTCACAAAATGCAAAAGATAAAGCGCTGAAAATCAAGCAGATTGTGTTTTGTGATTTGTTGTTGTGTTTTCCGTATTACAGATGTGATTCTAATAGTTGTTTTGATTTGTTATTAGTGTTACTTCACAACCACCGTAGGACTCAGTAAGGTACATGTACCCAACATTCGCAGTCCCAGAGGGTAAATCTAGTGACTTGCAGTGATTCCCTGACTTTTCCTCCAGCACCACCATGAGGTTTGCATTTGTGGTTTAGGTGCTTCTGAACAATAACGCATGAAATGCTGAGTGAACTTCACCGAAAAAAAAGAAAAAAAAAAGAAAAGGAAACTATTAAGGCTCAATTTCACCAAAAATACCCATAATGCACTTTACACTGCCTCATTTGAACCTCTTACCTGTTCGCACCCCAAATCTGGAAAATTTTGTAGATCCACTGCTAAGCTAACATTCCCTTCTTCTTGTATTCTTGCCCTGAGAATGAACTCCAGCCAAAAACAGAACAGCTTGAATTCAAACGCCATATGTGTGTCTCAATGTGTATGTATACACTGTGCAGTGTTTCAATCCCAGAAGAGCTAGAGAAGAAGAGACAATGTACCAACAATACGAACATGGAAGCCATAAAACCCTACGAAAGCGGTGGAAGATTCCTCTGAGATGATCATATGGTGGGTGCATGGATGTATACTTTATTATTCCTATACATTTCATTCACGCATGTCACTGTGTGTGCTGTGGCGGCAAGTGTGAGCTTTGTTGCTGGTGTTGTGTGCATGTTTTCTGATTGTGATCACGACTGTAAACAACAGCAGAGCGCGCCATCACGCTCAGTCTTTGATAAATGTTGAGTGTAAGCAAAAGTGTGTTTTCTCTCTGTAGATTAAATGTTGCTCATGTAGCGAGAGGCGTGTGTGTGTAAGCAAAAGAGTGAAGGCAAGGGAGATAAAGGCAGGCGTGGCAGGCGAGTATGTGTGTGTGTTGGAAGAGTGTAAATATGAGACTGAGCCAACAACTGAGCTGAGGTCGAGAGGCTGCCCTGAGGGAAAAGTCACAAACTTCATGCTGGGAAAACTTATGCCGGCGACCCTGTAATATTATTATATGTTCTGTTTTATTGCTCTTTTTGAAATTGATTTTGATTGTTTTCTGCCTCTAATAACATTCTCTCATTGTCTTTTGTTATTCACTTCTTTGTTCCTTCAAATTAGTCCATTGTGGTTTTACTTTATTTAAAAACTTCACCATCTGACTGTCCTCAGTGTCTTGTTAAACAGTGGCCTTGTGTGTGCCCTGTGACTTGTATGTGTGAACACCACGAATGCTTTGTGCCAGTGTGTGTTTCACATGTGCATGTGTGTGTGTGTGAAAGTGGGGTAAAAAGCAAAGCGACGACCTGTGAAACTGGGTAGAAATCTGATCCAGACAGGAGTAAAAGCTGCTCTCCTCCTCCTCCTCTCTCTGTCCTTGTCTCACCTGTTCTCTCTTTTTTTTAACCTCACTTTTCCTTCTCTTATCTCGTTCCCCTTGCCTCGTCTTTCTCCCTTCCATCCATCTCTCCTCCCTCATTCCCGCACTGTGGTTCTTTCTCTCCACTCTTTTTTCCTCTGAACATCTCCTCGTCTTTTGCTCCTCTTGTGCTATTCAGCTCCAGGCCAAGGATCACTGTCACTCGCCAAAACACATACTAACACATAGACACAGAGGAATGCAGTAAGGGGAGAAGAGGGTTGGGGGGAAATGTAGACAGTGTTTAAACAAAAGTAGAAATGTGTAACAGAAGTTAAACCACCCCTGATTCTAAGTTGTATTGAGTTTGGACAACTGATGCTCTCACGGCAGTTTGTGCCAATATATGAGGGGGCTTCAAAAAGTTTGTGGAAAAAGTACATAGCTAAAAATGCATTTCAATGCACCTGCTACGTTCTCGTACTAACGTGTCATGACATGTTCTAACATGAACCCTTAAATGCATGTTGCAACGCAAAAATAAACATCATAACTTAAACTGCTTTTTCCAACTGTCCTTTTTCCACGAACTTTTTGAAGCCCCCTCGTTCAGCAAATGTAATTAATTGTACTATTGTACATTGACACAATTTTTTTTTCATGACTGTGAGCACGACTTTTAAACTCATGTATTTAGACATATTTTGTATGAAGCACTACATTACAAAGCGCACAAATGTCACACAAGAGCCTGAGGTTCACATCCTGGTCTCACCTGTGGTTTAGGCAACAAAAGCACTTTAGTCAAGGTTAGCGAAAGTGGTAAAATTTAAATCAACACATTGTGTCTGAAGTCACTGTTGATGTTTTATGTATTAAACCAGACCATGACCTTTGCCTAAACATAACTATAAATAAGTGTAATACTGCTGTAGCTACTACAAGTTGATATTTTACTGTCACGAAAAGTGGATAATTTCTGTCCATGCAGGCTAAATGAATCGGTACATAAAATGTTGTAACTATCTGACAAACTGCAAGTTTTGGTAAATTTGTGACTGCATTTTGTGTACATGGGTATGAATTCTATGAGACTGGATTGGAGGGTGCGTATAAGGCAGTATAATACCATGATTTATGGCAGAGTGGTTGAAATTTTGTTTGGACAATAAATTAGTTTCTTTTGTCATCATCTGTGATGTGAAAACATCAGATTTCTGCAAAGTCAAATAAGTAAAAAGTGCGTGTTGTGGTTGTGCTTCAGGACACAATAAAGCAGTGTCTCTCCTGTGATGCTCCTGACAGCCTTGACAGACAAATTGCATCTGGTTCAAAAGTAGTTTAAACCGACTGTGCTGTATTCAGCACCAGAACTGAGTTGTGGTGCTCTGTTCCTGCTTCTCTACATTCCCATCACCTGTTCTCTATTTCCGTTATTTAGTGTTACTCATTTCAATAATGTTTAAAAACTTTACAATACAATACTCAGTGCACACTCTCTACTGTGCACACCTGTGTACACTGATGCATTTAAGCGCAACGATTCGACTGATGAGTTGAGGTTCAACTTCACCTCTCAACTGAAAATTAAAATCACCAATGCCAAGGTGGCAACCCAAATGGCCACCACCTGATTAGTCAATTAGAGCCATTCTTATGTTTGGTTTGGGAGTGTAACTAATTATGACTGTAATTAATGGAGGGTTTGCCATCGTGTTGTTGTAGGACTCATTTGAGTTCATGAGTGGGAAGCCAGTGAGGGATTGTGTTCATGTTGTGACTCTTACTCCTGGTGTGACTCCTGGTGCAAACTCCTCTGTAATGGAGAAGACGTGTGGTTTTCTAAACCATTCTCAGGCTGCCAGTTGGAGGTAACAGTGACAAGTACCATAGCACAGCAGAAGCGTCCAGTTCAAATTGTCAGGAAAACAGGAAGAAAATTATGGAACAAACCACAACTGTTTTTTTTTTTCAATTAACAACACATATGAAACTGTCCTTTCATGAAAAACAAGCAGTTTCAGCAAATGCCCCAAAATGACATCCGATTACATCAAGTGACAAAGTCAGACTTTAACAAAACATCCGAAAGCTTCATTTCCTGTCTCCAACCCATAGTCAACATCAATTTTTTAAATTATGACCACAATCATCTCCTAATCCTAACCACATGGCCATTATTACTGTATATAACCATATCGATGAAGGTTTCCTAAAGCTGAGCAGACACTGAGATTTTACTGATCTTGAGCGTTATGTGAACTCACACTACACATTTGTTATTTTGGCCTGGGCTCTCCCTGAGGATAAATTATGGTTGGAAGACTGCATAAAAATGTTGAAAACTTTGACTAAATGACTCCACAAATCCCTTTCCCCTCAACCAATTTGGGCTTATAAAAACAGGTGTGGAAGTGCAGCCAATATACTATAAATTTTTACAATGTAACTTCATCATATACAACTTTATCAGTAGTACTACAACTAACAGTGTTTGTAACACAATTACACAAAACACAACACAAAATAAAAGCATGAATTGCTGGTGGATGACGTTGCAATGTGAAATAAATAAAAGATAAAACACCTGCTGTCATGATAACTTTCCAGAGTTGTGAAATACTGTCAGTGAGTGTGAGTGTGAGTGTGAGGGCGTCTAATAAGCTTTTAAACTCATAAATCTGTTGTAAGGAATGGTGAGGAGATGGGTATACTTGGAAAAGCTGGGGGGTCAGCTGGGAGACAAGGCAGGGGGAAAGGGGAGGTGGGGGATAGATTGTTGTCAGACAGAGAGAAGAGGACGCCGCCCTTATGCAGCATGGGGCTGATAAACTCGGTGAGGCAGAGCCAGATGTGAGGCACATCTGCAGCAGTGTAGTCTGTAACTTCTAAGATCTCCTGCAGACCTTTAAAGGACTTTTGACTTGTGCATTTCAAGCAGCAACATCGATTATGTTCAAATAACTTGTTACTCATAGACGGTCTCCATGTCCTCCCCTGGAAGTGAGGGTTTAACAGGAGGAGAGTGAGTGAGACCAGTTTCTTTTTTCCGCAGCTGTAACTGGCTGTCACTTTCCTCACTCTTGTCTATATATAGTTTTAATCCAGTCTCATCTAATTGACAGTTTCAGACATAATAACGTCAAGCAAGTTAATTTTTCATGTGCTGCAGCCTGGGGTTGTTTTCACCTGCTGCCATTGAGATACTCAAGAAATCAGAAAGTAATTTCACCCCATGACCCTGCCTCCAACACACATCCTTTTTGCATTCCCATCCATAATTGGACTGGCCATTTAGCATACCGGTACAAATGCTAGCAGGCTGCTGCATCAGTGGGCTGTTGGACTGTCAAAAAATCCATACAGTTTTTAGTGGCCCTGTCAGTCTCCTTCTCTTTGTGCCTGTCATTACTCGACTGGGCTCACTGGCCAATCTCAACCAAGTTCCAGTGGTCACTGGTAGGCATCCTGATGTTTAGGGGCGCCAGATCAGAAAATGCTCATATGGGTCATTTGTGATGGTGATAACAAATACATATTTAGTGTGGATGATGTATTGGAACAAAGACAGTGATAGCATCTTGTCAAAATGAGTTTGTAATGAAAATCATATAATTTAATCTTTCTTCTTTCCACTCCATTTTCCCAGTGTGACCACAAAATGTCTTTCATATTGTTTTCCTGTAGTTCTGGTCCACCCATCATGTACCCAACAGACAAAAATCTGTCATCTAAAATGTTTTGTTTTAGCTGTGTTAATTGGCTGCAGATGCTGACTGACATGAAACATCTACCATATCTCAGTAAGCACAAGACATTTTCCAAAGCATGAGAAGGAAAACACCTACACAAATACTAAAATCAGGCTGGGCAGAGCACATAAGACTGTCCTCTTGGCTGTGAGTAACAAAAGTAGAAGCACACACACTGCAATCTGACATCTGACCCAAACATACAGTCCATTAATAAAATCACAAGAGGTGTTTTGACAGGAGTAAATCTGGAGGAGATTTCAAACACTTGATAATTACATAACTAGATCATCTGAGTTTATTATCTCGTCATTGACGCCTACACCATCTGTGTAATTGCAGAGCTCACTAGATATTTATTGAAAAAATAAAGTGTCTTGGACGACACCCAGTCTCTACTTTTCTGTAGAGACTGGGTGTCAAACATTTCAAGACCTGAGAAGACACTGTACTTCTATGAGAAGGCAATGATATCCACTGGCAGATTTGTCTACTATTTTTGTTATTGTTATTAATCTTCGTTATTAGCAACCCAATGCATCAAAATAATATTTAAAAAGGGGTGAATTCCAATCCTAGAGGAAAAGTGAAAGGAAGCTGTTGTTTTTGCCTGGTCAGTTGGGACTGCAGTTTCTATGACTTTCTGTGACCCTACCACTGAACCAGAAACTTAATTTGTTCTACACATGTGCATTGAACAAAGCTAAGACCTACTCCTACCCCCTACCATTTTGCTAGACGGCACTGTTTCCAAAAAACTAGGGTCCTAGAAATGTGTTTTGTGTACAGTGGTCCTAAAAGTGCAGCCTCCCCTACTGCAGCAAGATAATACTGAGTTTCTTCCAGATGTAACTGGGCTTATTTTAATACCATTATGAGTATGTGTCTTTGCATAATATTTTGGTTAACAGGCCTGGTTGTTGACTCAGGAATATGCTAGCAGTCACTCCCAATTTCTCCTTGAGCCTCTTCTGTCTCCTTTGTAGTGTACCATTTACTTCCACATATAATAAAGTAGGCACCATCTATTTCAGCACTGTCATCACAGCTTTGCCATTTCTCAACTGATTTACTTTGACCCCCACAAGGAAATTCACTGATTTCGATGATTCCTTTTGAATTTATTTGTTCCCCCACTAAATTTAGTTGTTTTACATACTGCTGTGATCTTGATGCTAACTGAAGCTTTTGATTTTTTCTCGCCCCTGTGGTGTCAAATCTGTCAGCTAATTAGACACAAAACAAATTGCTATTACTATTTACCATTTTTACTATTACTAAATGATTACTTTAAAATTTGTGAGAAAATATATTAAATCCACATTCATAACTTCCATTCTACTTTGACTGAAAAAATGTTTTCATAAGGACAGAATATAAAGCTACTGTGGTCAGTTTGGACCTGACTTACCCCAAAATAGCTTGAGTTAGTGGCTACCTGTTACATATAGATTAAATCCTCTAAGACACCACCAGTGCAGGTGGTACACAGAGTAAACACTTGATGGGAGATTTTGGATCAAGTCCCAGTGTCCCAGTTTTAATTAGTTGGGTCTAAAAGCAATTAAGTAACCACCTTATTGTTGGCTTTCTGCAATAAATTGATTTCTTACATGTCAGGTAAATCAAAACCTGGTTTCTGTACGTGGGGTAAGGGACTTAGTGAACAACCTGGTTGACATAGCTAGATTGCAGTTGAAGAAAAAGTTCTTGTCAATATGTACATCACTGTGACCGCAATACAGCAGGATGGAAGCGACTGGTACCCAAAATAACATGGTACATTAGAAACTAAATAGGATTTATTTCTATGAGAATAATAACAAAAAGGCCATGGGAGTCTCTCAAAACCACTGTGACAACACTGTTTCTCTGTAAAGTTCCAGTCCAGTGTTTTAAACAATTTCAGTGGAAATTTCAGTCTATATTTTTGAGCTTTAGATATGACTCACCATTCAAAGAAACTGTTGTTGTTAAAAACATACTACTCATGGGTGTTTCCAAGGTGCCACTCAAGTTAAGTGACATCTGTTAAAGGTTTTGAGTTGCATGTTTCATGGAAGAGAAATTCAGTGGAAATCACCAACTGAAAGACGTAGATCAGGCAGGTTGTTGAAAAAGAAAAAGCCACTCTGTGTAAAACCCATATCATAACCTTGTTTTTGTAATTACAGGAACAAAGATATTTAGTCTAATTTAACAATAAAAGGATGTATGTTGATTTTTCCATAATTTCCTGTCTATCCCAGGGTTTCCCACAGGAAATTGGTCACTGGAGGAGGTAAACTAACGTCACTACAGTAATGTCAACTCAGTGCAGACTCTGAGTTTTATATCAGACTGAAAATTAGTTTGACAATCAGCAGTTGCACATATTTAATCTAACAAGAGTCTGCACTGAGTTGACGTTACTGTAGTGACGTTAGTTTACTTCCTACAGTAACCAATTTCCTGGGGGAAACCCTGGGATAGACAGGAAATTATGGATATATCAACATGCACCTTTTATTATTAAATTAAACAAATATATTTGTTCCTTTAATTACAAAAAAAAATGTAATATGGGTCCTCAGAGGAGCAGCTTTCGCCAACAACCTGCCTGATCTTTTTCAGTTAGTGGTTTCCACTGCATTTCTCAAAACAACCAAGGAACAAATCAAAACCAGGAAAGTCTTTAACAGAAGCCAGTTAACTTGAGTGGCACATTGGTAACACCCATGAGCAGAATGTTTTTAACAAACAAGAGTCTCAATTTTCTTTAATAGGTGAGTCCTATCTAAAGCTCCTAATTATAGATTCAAATTTCCATTGACAAAAATTGTAATTTTACCTTGCAGAAGATGGGAGTTACTGGATCAAGGTAGTGCTACTCCAGCAACTCCTGTTCTGTGAGGTAAAATTACAGTTTTTTTCTATGGACTCTGGTAGCGATATAGATTGATGTTTCAGGTTAAACTTATTTTTAATAATCTGAGCCTGTCAGTGGCAAAAACAAGCACTTTAGTGATTTTTTAGCGATCATTTACACCCAAAAACATGGGAAAATGAGTTCTGGGTTAAAAAAGACAGGAGTTGTCATTTAACAAGGGCAGTCTTTATTACAGGCAAGGTGGTGCAAGTCCAGTCTAAATCACTGAGCGAAACCCTGCATGCTGATGGCCTTTCCACCAAACGTAACTGCTATTTATCAACACATTTAATTCTCTTTCAGCATCTGTCAGGCAGGATACAGACCAGCCTGTGCGGAACAGATGCTATTATTTCACTCTGCCATTTGGAAAAAAAAGTTGAAAACATACACACATACCCTCTGCTCTCACATTCATTTGTAAGGTAGGTAAACAGATATTGCCACAGCACAAAGCCCACTAGAGTCCCATGTATTCTCTGAAGCAAAGTTTACTCTTCTCAGGCAGCTGTTCATTATTCTAAACCAACTCATCTAACTAGACAAATAGAGGGGTGAAATAGTGGAACAGACTTTTTCACTCTCACTCATTTATCTTTTGATGCCTTTGACATGCAGAAGTACAGAGGTAATTAATTGTGTTGATAGATAGAAGTGTAGAAAAACCTTCCTCTGCCCAGGTCTTCATAGCATTTTGTTTTTACATAATTTCAGAGTAACAGGAATATTTTGCAAAAACCCCTGAGGGCCCAGTGGTTCTGACCTTCCCTCATTTATAATGGACGTTTGTTATGAGAAAAGAGAAGGCTGTTTTAAAAAGAACAGCAGCAGGTTTGTGACCAACTCTTTGCTCACTTTGTTCCTAATTATGTGTGTTTGTACTGTTGTGCCATCTTGAAACTGGAACTTATTTTTGTAAACACAAACTCAGTTTGAATTGTGGTTTCTCATTTATTCAATTCCTGCTTATTCCTGCTGGAGCCTCTCCCAGAATGAAGTGGGTGAAAGGCAGGGAAATACCACTGGCAGGGTACCAGAGTACACAGTGCACTGTTCAATAAATTTTAATGTCAAATGCTTGTACTTAATCTTCCCAAATAAGTGATGAGAGATATGGAATGCACACCATGTCTATGCACTACAATAAACACAGTTGTAAATATTGTCATGTCATGGTGGTTGTCAGGAAGCAAAGTAGTGTTACGTTTTGACAGGCAACATCTCTCTTTTGATCTCTGGTTCAGCCTGTGTGTACAGTGAGTGTGTGTTTGCATGTCTATATTAAATTAAAATAACCTTTATTTACTCAGGGAAGGTTTGCTTAGCACAAATGCTCCTTTACCAACGCCCTATTTCTCATTCACACATACAGGCAGCCCAGTATGACTACAGACTACACTTTGATGCAAGTGACGTTGTGTCTTCTATTATTGGAAGATTTATTATTAGTCATACACACTTGGTGGGAAGTATCTTCTTAGGTCAAAGTTCCTTTTCCTATATTCTTTCTTTCTTTACCTGTCATCCAGTGGCACTATATTTGCATGATGTGTTTGCATACCAGGATGTGTGGTAAATATTTTTTCACCAGCCAGTTATCAAACTATTTCTGATGAGTAAAGGCCTGGTCACATCAGAAAGTGACAAAGCGAAACTGATCCACTCACATTTGCAAAACATTTGACTACAGAAATTTGTTGAGGTGAGCATAGACCGTTTTGGGGCTGACGACACGATTAGGTCACAGTGCTAGCTGGAGGTAAAACAGGAAAAACTGGATCTCGCTGTGTTGTTGGGTTCTAGAATCGAAGGAGTCTTGTCGTCTATGCACATACACAGACCGACAAGAGAGCAGCTAGCTACCAGGACTACTTTCCTCGTCATTAGCAGAAGAGCCACTGTCACCAGATTACATGCGTTAAAAAAGAACACTGATATTTTGGTCAGACTTTCACACGTTTGAGATCAACAGAACACTGTAGGACCTATTGCCTCTGCTCCTCTACTATGAATATGTGTGCAGAGGAGCTAAGACACAACCAAACTAGGATTAGCTGAAATAAACGAGTGCACATGATTAACTAAATAAGAAAGAAGACATCTGATGCTAGACAAACTCCTGGAGGTTCTTTTTTAATAAGCTGTTCTGTTTACTCTGTGCTGGCATTTGGTCTTGGGATTGAACAATAATCAGTGCTAACTGTGAGCTTGCTAACTATGGGTTAGCAAACTTGTAACTTGGTTGCCAATGGGGGAGAGCCTGTCCCAGCTGTCATTGGGCGAGAGGCGGGGTACACCCTGTACTGATCACCAGTCCATCACAGGGCCAACACATACAGACAAACATTCACCCCTATGGGCAATTTAGAGTTATCAATCAACCTAAGATGCATGTCTTTGGACTGTGGGAGGAAGCTGGAGTACCCTGAGAGAACCCACGCAGGCACAGGGAGAACATGCAAACTCCACACTCGAACCCGGAACCTTCTTGCTGTGAGGCGGCAGTGCTAACCACTGCACCACCGTGCTGCCTGTAAGCTTACCAGACACATTTAATTTAAAATCCTGGACCGAACAGAACTTTTAAAAGTTAAAGAAGAAATGAGAGATGTTCACAAATATACTAATATTTTTTTTAAAAACTGATTCTCTGGTTCATTATCCTTCACACACAACATTGTGTTATTTTGCAAATGGATCATGCTCCACTGTCAAACAGGTATTCCTCTTCCTTTTACTCACTGTACATTCCTGTGATGTTCTCTGCTTTTAAACTGTCATTACAATCATCAAAGTCCAACTAACAGCTGTAAGCGACTCAAGCAAGACAAACAGGCCAGCCTTATATGCAAATCTGATCCAGTGGCAAGAGAGCCAATGGACTCATTTCAGTGATTTCACAATAGCCTGTGATTTGGAAGCTGTCACCAGCTGAAGCCTAAAATACAAGCATAGTCTTCAAAGTGCTGTTGACAGGAGCAGGCCTTTATCTTGGATTGCCTAAAACTGGTTGAGGGTTAATGTTTTGCTGGAGGGTTGGAGAATGCCTGCAGAGTTTGACAAATGATACGTGACCTATGTAATCATAGTAATACTCTCACTGCAAGTAACGAGAATAAAGCAATACAAACTAAGACGAAACACTCTTTGTTAATATTTTTCCAATGGGTAATTCTACACATTCTGTCAATAAACTGTGATTTTAATGTATCATTGGGAATAATTAGGTGAAAAGATTGTGTGGATGCGAAATTCAAGGCTTTCCAGTTGTGCTGTCAAGGTTGTGAGGTAAGATGAAACATTGTTGTATGGCATTCCTTTTAACAATCTGGTTCTGATAATAGCTTTAAAAAGCCTTTAAATTAGTACAAAACACGGTTTTCAGCTGTTACATGGCATTTTTGCCTTTGGATGCTAACATTTCTCTTGTCCATAATACATCCACCTCACAGTCCTAGTTAGAACACTTCATTTGAAGATGCTTTAGGTAATCATTCATCATATTGCAAATGCTTTTAAGTTAGCACAAAATTTAAATAACAAGTATATCCTGGTTTTATAAAAAGCTGGAATACAGTGGTGTAAACAAGGGAATGCAGGAAATAATAGTAGTGAAAAGACAGTAAGCTTCAATCATTTGCTGTACTGTTCCCTGCTTCACTGCCTTTCATGTACCACTTCATCACAAGACAACTGTCATACCCATCACATGACTCCAATTACTCCTGTACCAACTTGTACTGTACAAACGAGTCACTGACTCTTTCTAAACTCTTCAACTCAAAGAAACTCAGTGATGACTTTGGTGTGAAAAAAGGTGAACTGCTGGATTTTTCAACATCAACATAATGTGCAAAAGTCCCAAATTTCCAGTTGTATACTCATTGAGTCATTAGTTACTGCCCTCAAAAATGACCTTGTGTTGTGAACTTGCTGTCCGTTGGCAACTGAGCTAAGCTAATGAGTTAACAAGCTAACCAACAAGTTTGCTAATGGATTGTCTGTTAGTTAGGTCGTCTGTTGGCAAGCTTGTTAGCTTGGAAAACTTTATTTATTGAACTAAATGGTGTATAATGGTGAACAATACCAACTGGGGGAGTAAACAGTATAGTAGAGACAAAATAGTAGAAGCACAAAGAGCTACTGCGACTGACTATAATGCTAGTTTAGCTTGCTTGTGTGTTGGCAGTTAGCCTGCCAGCTACAGCAGTTTACCAACTAGGCTGCGAGTATACTTCACCAGGTTTTAGAACCATTTTGCAAATACTTCACATGCATCATACAGGTTCATGATTCATACTGTTTTCTTACCTGCCACTGCTATGGTTAAGGTTTGGTTGAGTTTGTGCAACATCATCTACTTGTTTAAGGTTAGAAAAAAATAACCAATATCGACTGTTGATAGGAGACAGAGATGCCAACAGCAGTTTCCTGTTTTTGAATACATACAATACTTTCTCCTTTGCTTCTTTTCCATCCTCATTCCCATCCTTCCTCAACTTTCATTTGTCCTTCCTCATTTGTCCTCCAGCACCCTCCTTTTCTTTCAATCTCAGCCGCTCGCCTGCCTCACCTCCTGTCACACTCCTCGTCTTTCCACTTGTCCACTTTTTCCTCCTCCTCCTCACTTTCTCTTCTTTCTTTTCCTCCTCGTGCTCTCTTCATGCTCATTCCCCATCTTTCCTCCCTCACCTACTTTTTTACATTCTCTCACTCCATCACTTCCTCTACTTCTGTCTCTCTCCCAAGAGAGCAGGATGAATAATGCAGTGTTCTGCTCTGATAATCATCATCATCATCATCATCATCATCATCATCATCATTGGTCCTTCCTCTGATAGTAAAACATGTCTGTATTTCCTCCTCTTTTTGGCCCTGACTGTCAAGCAAGTTTGTCTTTGGAATTTATTCCCTTTCTGAATTGAAGGTCAAATGACAGAGTGTGTCATTGTACATATTAAAGCACAAACCTCTGATTTTTGGCTAGATACTGTAAATAAATATGACACTATTTCAGGATTGCCAAAGAAAGAAATGGCGTAGTGGCCTTGATAACTTGAGAATTGTTGGGTGTAGCTGTAAAAATGTTGCCTGGTTTGACGAGTCTTGATTTCTGCTGCAACATTCGGATGGTAGAGTCAGAATTTGGCGTAAACAGCATGAAAGCATGGATCCATCCTGCCTTGTATCAGCAGGCTGGTGGTGTAATGGTGAAGGGGATATTTTCTTGGCACTTTGGGCCCCATAGTACCAACAGAGTATTGTTTAAATGCCACAGACTACCTGAGTGTTGTGGCTGACCATATCCATCCCTTTATGACCACAGTGTACCCATCTTCTGCCCACAGAGCTCAAATCATCTCAAACTTTTTTCTTGAACATGACAGTGAGTTCACTGTACTCAAACAGCCTCCGCAGTCACCAGATCTCAATCCAATAGAGCACCTTTGGGATGTGGTGGAACAGCTATCATGTCAATGTGGACCAAAATCTCTGAGGAATGGTTCCAGCACCCTGATGAACACACACACACACACACACACACACACACACACACACACACACACTGACTAAACACATGCAGACATTCCAACAAGAAAAAAAAATGATTTGAACTTTGACACAGGCATATAGACATGTATACACATGCTATACACATACTACATATGTACATACAGTACATATTCTGTAATCAGCAGCAGCTTTGTGCCTGCGTCAACAGAAACACACTCTCTCCCTGCACTCAGTCAAAGCCAAAAGTTGTATGATCATTAGCACACAGGCACACACACATATGTTGTGTGTATAACCCATAGTTTTCACCCTCCTCTTCCTCTGTTTATTTATCTAAATGTCTGGGAGGCAGCACAGTGGTAATACTTTCTACACAGTCTCCTTCAGCTCTGTCCATTCCTTTTTTTAATACCCTCTTTTCTGTCTATCATCATCATTCTCCCTTGCCTCCTCTCATCATTCATCTCACCTCCTCATCTTCAATCATTCATTTTAATCTCTGTCTCAGGTGTGTTTGTTTTTTTGTGCCAACACACATCTGTCTCTATTGATTATAAGAGCATGTGTGTGCGTTTGCATTCATGCTCCTATTGGAGCTTGAATAAGCATGTGTGTGCTGCATTCATCTCTTTTTAATATGTGTGTGATCGTCAGCACTGTTGTTTAATTTTCCATGGAGCAGTGAATGGCACGTTACGCAGGAATACTGTGACAAAATCATTGTCCCATCAATTACTTGCTGTTGATATTTTCAACAGGAACAGTGTTTGCTGTTGGTGGCTGGGATTGTTCGCTGATGCGTATCATAGTGCAAACAAAGAGAGAAGTGTGCAGTGCGGTGATCTCAGTATAAAGCACACAGAATTTACAGTGCAAACAAATCTAATCCGGTTCATGTAATTTAAGATGTTGCCTGTGATCTTGTCAGGATTTAGTCTGTCTGTTAGGAAAGACTCGGCCTCCTTGTTTAAGGTTATCTGGGGGTATCCCAACAAGGCCCTCTGAGAAACACTTAATATCTGGAGTCCTGTGAGGTCACTACAAGTCATATTAATTTATGAGGGAGTTTAAACAAGCATAAGGACAGACAAAAACAAAAACAAGAGGACACAAGACCAAATAAATCCTCAACAGCAAGAAGAGAAGAGCAACATGTAAACACTATTGCTAACTGAAAATTGCACCAGGACTGCAGTGTATAGCTTGAGACTTAAATGCAGGGGACTGGTGTGTGTCACAACCTCACCATCACATCTGCAAATCCTGAGAGCAGGAAAGCAGTGATTTGCAAGGCATCAAATAAAAACCTTGTGGAAGGTAAGTCACAGTGTGAATAATGTCTTTGTTAAGGGACCACCATATAGGAGTCAATTCAGACTGTTCTGTCATTGATCTCAATTCACAGCCGAATTTTACATTTCATATTCCTCATTTTCAAAAAATGCCTCAATCACATCTGTCAGTAAAAACTAGAACCTCATTGGACCCTCAGCCTTTCTACATGGGGGCTGTTGTGTGTATATTTGTACCTCAAATAATGGCGATCCTATGGACAGCTCAGTGAGTCAGACACTGTATTGGATGTTTGAGTGTCACATTTGAGGTAGGAAGAGAAAAATGGTTCTAGGAGAACTATCCTTAATTAGGATATTGCATCAAGAGACAGTTGGTATGAGATTTGAATGCTGGACACACAGCTGAAGACTCCTCTGTCTCACTCCCTCTGTGTCACCAGCACAGAATTAAATACAGAATTGAAAACATAAAAAGTCTGACATACATATGTATATATATATATAAATATATATATATACTTAAAGCTTGTACCTAAGGTGAAATAAAAGTTCACATTAACAACAGGTAAACTACAAATCTACAAAAAAACATTTACCATTTCTATTACATTATGTTTGCATTAACCTTTTTTTACATTATGGCCCTTGAAGATATGTTTTGTAATCATTTTGAACTCACTTCAGGACCTTGGACAGCAACTAGCATACAAGTGCCACACAGTGCGAATCTATCCCTGACACCGTCCTTTTTACAACGTCAAATTAGTCGAGCTTTGCCATGGCATCATTTCACATTAATCATGTGTTTTATTTTTCAATCTACCATTTAATTGTGTAATCAAATACAAATGATTAATTTATACTTTCGGTGATTGATGTAGGATGTAGGACACTTTAATTTCCCTGAGGGAGTCATCCCAAAGGGATCAATAAAGTCTAGTCTAAGTCTAAGTCTAAGGATGAGGAAACAATTTTTCCACACTTAGTTTAATCCATTACATTTTTTTTTTTTTTTTTGCAATCAGTCTTGAAGATTACTCATTACCATGACAATAATTCTTGTTATACACAATGTGTCATGTAAGAGGCAAATAATGATCATAATCTTTGCATCATCTATTGTATTGCACTTGTAGTAAAATACCAATGGTTCTGGCCCAGTGTGTGGTTTGTAAAGTTACAATGAAAACTTTGTCACTTCTTGGATGTGCTTCACAATAGGCTAAATGAAATGTGAAGGCAGTGGTAGGGCTTTACTGTGAAGTGCTGACATTGACAGTTGTGGTTAGCTAATGTTATCGAAGATTTACTCTATATAGTTTTGTAGATTTAAACATTTTCTGTACTCCTGTCATTAGGTTGTTTGGAAGTTTTGCAAAGGTGGAACATTACATGTTTAACTAAGTTAGATAAAGGACACTGTCATTATTCAGGGCTAAATTATTATCAACTTTAGACCCTTTAGATCACTTTCAATTACAATCCTTTACATCGAACATTGATAGTTAAATATATTATTAGAATGTATAGAGTTTGGCTGTGCTTAAATGTGCTTTCACATATTTTTCAACCATTTAAGGTCAGTGGAAACATATATAACATATGGAGAAACAATTGCAAAGTCATGTTTCTGACAACCTGATCAGCTCCATTTTGCTCTTCATCAACGCCTGAGAAAAATATCTGGCTTTTTACCTGCTGAATGCACCACTATGAGCTCTCTGATCTCTCTCCTCTCTTTATTTTCTCTTCTGTCCCTCCTCCTCTCACTATCTTTCCTCCCTCTGCATCACCACCTCTCCTCTCAACTCTTGGTTCATATCTCTTATCCTCCTCTCCATCTTTCCTCTCCAGCCTCTCCTCTTGGTCGTCACCCTCCCCTCTCTCAGCTGACTCCTTTTCCTTTCTGGTCCTCTACCTCTTCATCCCTTTCTCTACTCTTAATCTTTCCTCCTCTCCCTTGTTCCTTACATATTTGATGATTTTGCTGCAGTCCAGGATAATAATTACACAGTTGTCACGTCACATGGGGAGCCCGAGGGATCTGCAGGAGATGTGTGTTGCCATTGTGCTGATTAAAAATTGAATACATCCTTTACAGTGATGATGCTGAACGAAAGGCTGGTATTAAGGGACCTCTATGATGTATGACTAATGCTTAGTCATAGAGGGGGAAAAACAATATACAGTGTATTCCTCATGTAACCTACAGAAACAAGAGAAACCAACATGCAGTGGTTGCGAGTTGCTAAGTTCTGTCTGTATATACTTTTACCATATCACATTATGTAAATTATTCTTCATCCATGGACCATACTTCAAGTTACTGTACAGTTTTTTAAAAGCATCCACCTAACTAATATACAGTGTATTTTAGTATATTATTATCATATATTATCATTACACACTGAAAATTCAGAGTGATTGGTTAAGAAACAAAGTCTGACTATTGAGTGGTGCAGGAATGAGTCCTAAAACACAGAAGTAAGTTAGCAGTTTAGTATTACTGGTTCCCTCATCCTAAAGTCAATGAGTTTTTTGAATGGGTTTTTGGTTAAATGGCTGAAATAACATCTGTGGTCAACACAAGCTCAAGACATTTTCACATTTTATTCTACAAAATAAAATATGTCAGAAAATACCCCACTTGTGAATTTTTTCTAAAATTTGATTCAAAATTGAGACCACCTCACTAAAACATGGCTCCACAGCACCTCTAGTGGTCAAAAGCTCCAAAGGATCTTTTTAATATTTTGAGAATTTGCCTGTGGAGAGAAGTTTTCTCCCCCTAGGTTAAGCCCTTCAAGAAGAGCTTCTGTCAGGCTGTGAGCAAGATATACATTTACAGTTGGCTTTTAAACTAAACCTTAAGCCATGAATATAGTATAGATCCAACCACAATTATTTTTATTATCCAACCATTATTATTTTACTTTCAGTACACAGCCTGACTGTGCCTGCCAGCCACTGTACCATCTACCTTTGTAGTTAAATATTAGTCCACCTCCCTGTCCCTGCCAGGTCCTAACTGTATACTGACCAATGAGAAAGCATTCATAGCTTTACCAGATGTGCGGTTGAGACTGTCAAGAGATGCAGGGGCAAAACCAGATGTGCAGCTACCAGAGTGCTGCCAAGTCTGTTTTGATGTCTGGAGTTGTGAAATCAGCTCAGACACAGAAACAGAAGAGTTTGTCTAAATGGAAACATCAGCTGGACACACGATCGCACCTCAGTGGAATTAAACTACGTGTATACACACAAAGTAGACAAGTGACAAGATGTGCAGTGATGTAGTAAAGACTGTTACTGTTGCCACATCCGACACCATCATGAGGAGAATCAGCTGTGTTCACAACAACACAGTGACATCAGGTGAGCAGAGTCTCTGCTGAGCTACAAACTGACATTATCTGAACACAGACCCAGTCAGATGGGTTACTGCAGGAAATCCTCAAATCCAAGAAATAAAATAAGTTTTTTGTTATTGCTTCGTTGATGATCTGATAAGCCAGTCAGTAGGCACAACATGCACAACAACTCCTATAATGACAAAATAAGTCTTTGTCATTACCATCCAAACTAACCCACATGAAAAATGAATCACATTAATGTTTTCTTATCTTCTAGCTTTGGTTTAGACAACTAGAACTACTACGGCCATGATTAAACAGACCAGCTTTGTGTACTGGTAGGAGATAGAATATGAACCATGGTCCAATATGCTACTTCAACAACTGTGATGTGGAAAGTTGAAGCCTCCAGCTCACATATGTACACACATTTTGTGTGCGAGTATTTTTCTATGATATAAAACATTTGTGGAAGTCCGTCTTTCAACTTTTCATCATTATCAATTTTCCTTTTTAGGAATGTTGCAATGACTGTATCTGATATTAGTTGTATTTTTTATTTTTGCTCTATTCATATCCAAATGCCCAGTTCAGACAGTTCAGAATTCAGCCAGATTGTGACATGATGTTGTTGGAGCTGACAAATTTCCACCTTCAGGCCTGAATACAGACATCAGGAACGACGAATGGGCCTCGATGTCTGACATAAACAGAGAACAGCAATGTGGCGTCTGGGACGCCTCATGACAAACTGAAAGGTCTCCCATGTCTGAATTTTTTGCATTTTCCTGTATAGTGTGACATCTCCTATGTCATGTTCCTTGGAGTTGACCAATAGGATGACAGAGCGCTCTCTGGTGTTAACATGGCATTAGGGATAGGTCACTACCTGTTGGTTTGGCATGCTTTTGATAGCTGTTTACAATGGCTGTATCATCAGGCACAGAGCCATAAATTCTGACACGGTGACCACCGTGAAAGACAAAAAATTAAGCTGTCTGATCCAAGCATTAAAATATTGTATATTTAGTATAGTAAAGCAATTACAGTGTATCTGTGTTAATCAGTGGTGAATGTAAACTACTTTGAGGTTTTATTTTAGCCCCAGTATTTATTTTCCTTTGAAACAAATGGTTTCATTTTCATTTTAGGTCCACTACTTTAAACTGTAAGTTTTTTTTATTCTTAAAAGAAACATTAGGCCTATCTGACTAACTTTAAGTCTTGCGGACGTTAGCCAGTACTACATAAAGACGTAAAGGTTGCATTAGTCACGCACACACATACACACGCTGCTAATTCGGTGTCCTAATTCATGTCAGCAGGCTTGCTCCGCTGACAGACAGTGGCAGCATGCATGCAGGTCTTTGCAGCAACATGCGCCAAGAGCCATCTGTCCTGTAACAGAGAGAGCGGCGTAGATTATGTTGTCCAGAGAGAGAGAGAGAGAGAGAGAAAGAGAGAGAGAGAGAGAGAGAGAGAGAGAGAGAGAGAGAGAGAGAGCATTACGCACACCCTGATCCTCTCCACACAGAACCAGTGTGGCGCACAGACAGGCGGCAGCCCTCAGAAAGTGGGAAGTTTTCGCCATTCTGTCTAAAAATTAATCACCTTCATGTCGACTCTGTTGGATACTAACCCGCCGATGCTATGGTTACCTTTATTACGGTAGGAACAGCTTGATTTGTTCTTATTTGCTGCTACGTGGAGCATTTTTTTCCTCGCTGAAACAACAGTTTGGGTCATTCTCTGTCACTCTTCAGTGCCAGAGTCCCCAAGAACCAAAGTGTTCAGGATGTTCAGCATGATAAAGACTCTCAAAGTTGTACTTCACGTGCATTACATTTTGAGACGAATACATTTGGAGTTGCTGGAGTTACAGCGCGCATGAATAGCCTTTAAAAAAAAAAGTTTTGGAAACCTGAATTTGGCACCACGGTCGCCTCTAAATTGGTTTTGGGTGCAGCGGATTAAATATTTGATTTTCGTACAACACCGGGGGTGCGTGATTAGTTCAGGGACTTATTTCTTCCTCTAAGCTTGAGCTTTGGAAAGTTAAACAAAGTAGAACGTGAAACACAACGCGCCGTGCGCTGCCTCAAGAAAAACCAGTGCGGACAAACTCACTTCTCCTGCCCGTCTCTCTCTCTCTCTCTCTCTCTCTTTCTTTCTCAGCCTGTTTGTGCACAGGTAGACAAAAGGGTTGGGTCTCTCCACGGCTTGCTTATTACGCAAACAAACATTAAGAGACTCCTGCTGTTTTCAGTTGCACGCGGGGAGCCTTGCTTCCTTTCAAAAGGCGTGTGCGGCGTTGTCGGTGGAGGGAGCAGAACTGGCTCCACGCGCTCTGATGTGGGTTCAGCTTGTGTCTTTTTTGGATTACCGACGCGCTAAACTGTGGCCTCGGCTCGTTGTTTAGTGGGTGTGGAATCGGATATGTCACAGTTGCACTCCCCAACACAAAGGCGTTGAATCGACCCCCCCTTCCTTCCCCGCGCTCTCCGTGCCCAGTGTGTATAGTTTGTTGGTGTATGCATGTAGGACGCAGCCTGTGCGCACGAGTTGGAGATGGTGAGCGGCCTCTGCGCGCGCTAAGGGCCCCTCAGAAACACTCCTAAATTGGTCTTTTTAGGTGAATGCAACTAAATTATGTATCATGTTTGAAACGAGTGAGTGTCATGTAAATGTTTCATGGGGCATTCAGACCGAGAGTGTGTATTTTAAATAAAAAACAGAAAGTGAAAGTTTTTAACTTGTGTAGGGACAAAAACAGCTTTACAGAAAGATAAGACTGGTTTGTGTTTCTGCGTTAAAGTGTGCAACTGGACACATTTCATACCTTGTTACCCCCAACCGCCAAGGGGAATCCCCCCACCCCCTCCTCGGACACCAGCATTTGAATATTGGAAGCTGGTGGTGGGATAAGCTCTAAATAGTCCAATAACCCCCCAAAATAATCATGCTGCTGCGCGCGTGTGTGCAGTCTGATAACACAACATGGATGTAACTCTGTGCTGTAGTGCAGTTGGATATGACTGATGTGACATGTGGTCTGAGCAGCTTTGCGTAAGGGCGCGCATCAGTGGGCGTCTTGAGCCCTTTACTGGCTGCTTTCCTGCTGCTGCGGTGGTCCGGCCTTGTGTGTGCGTGCGCGCAGAGGCCGCCCGAAGCAGCTGTTGCAGCGGCGGATTTGACGCAGAGCTCTCTACTGACGTGCCGGCGGCTACATACAGCAGGACGAGGGAATTAGGACGCAGCGAAGGAGGCGACAGAGAAAGAGAGAAAGAGCGAGAGAAGGGCCAGTTCCATTCTGTTACTCCCCTTCATGCGCACTTGAGTCAAAAAAATGGCCTCCTAAGCAGCAGCAGAGGCGCTTACTACTACAGCTGTGGGGCTGTGGCGTGCGTTTTGGAGCCCTGAGCACAGTGCAGCTGCAAGGACTCAGTTTAACAAGGCTCATCTTGTGTTTTACTGCAGGAGAAAGGAGAAAAAGAAAGAGTGAGGGGTGTGAACAGATTAGGGGCTGGGCTCCTAACATAAAGCAGATAAGGATAAGAAAAAGGGGGCAGAAATGGCTCCCAGGTGGTTTAACAAACTGCTAGTGTTACTGTGGAGAGTTCCTGTTGTTCCTTTTTTGGTTCTGCATTCCAACCTTTTTTTGCCTCCCCTCCTCTATCTGCTTCACTCTGCCCTTCTTGTACCTGGTCCATTTGTTGCCCCACTTTCTTTTATTTCTGTCAAGCATCAAGGTTTAGGAAGCAGTTTAGATCTGAGGTTGCTGGTTTAAATCCCAAGTCAAAGTAAGAATATGCGTCAGGAAAATGTCAAGGAGCAGGGATGACTGTCAGCAGGTCAAGGCCAAAGAAGAAACATTTCATAAGGTATCAGACTAACTCTCACTCCCTGTGGCAATTAACTGCTGCACAATACACTGTTGAGAGTGACTGTGGTTGTGCTTAGGAGCTGTCAGCAGGGGACTGTGGACAAGTGTGCTTAGCCAACTTTCCTTACTAATTACAGGTTTAAATAAACAAACAGATGAAAAAATGGGATTTAACTTTCCCTCGTGCTGTTCACTGAATTTTCACTGGATCAGAGCAGCAGCCAGACACTAAGAGGAAAAGGGTGGATTGCTGCTATAATCCCATCACAGATGTTTCATTGGGATGGACTGGAAGTTTCAGTGTACTCGAATTGTCCCGATCCAGAGATCTGTTCCTTCAACATGTGATGTTCCGCATTTCTTCACCCCTTCTCATGCTGTGTCATTACATGTAATTTCATTTACAGCTGACATTTCCAGGAATTTCAGAATTGAATCTTCCCCAAAAAGAGCAAATTAAGTTTGATTATATCACAGAATTTGAGACAACGTGACAGTTCAGTCAGGAAAAGATCAGTGATGTTAGAAAAAAGGCTGTATGCTGGACAATCAGACCCGAAAACACACAGAAACTCACATCTTAATGTAACAAAAAGAGATGAGTGAGTATTTGAGGCTGCAGAAAACAAGGCAACCCCAAAGAATGCTACTGCATATTTACTGCACATCAGCTGGTATTGGTAATTACCCATTTTTAGAAGTTACTTTCTACCTTTATAGATGTATTTTCAGAAAATAACACTTCTGTTAGTATCTGAGAGAAACCTTCCCTTTTAGGAATCTGAAAGTGTTTCATCGGTTTAGAATATACTGTCAGGTGTTGATTAAAAGGGGCGTCGTCTGATGTTCTGGCCAATATGCTTATCATGTAAGTTTATCTTGCGCTCACATGGTGTGTATTACTAAATAAAACAGTGTTAAATCTAATCTTCCAGAAACTAACTCTGATAAAGTATGTTTCCATTATTGGGAGTACTAGCTGCATTGAACTTAATGGGAAGCTGGACGTGTCATGGTCTATATACAGTGCACAGAGGGTGGTAGATGCAGGATCATTAAGGGCCCAACAGCAAACCACTGTCTCCAGATTTCCAGATCTCCAAAAAGTGGTTACTAGTTGTTAGAACTCAGAAGTCAGACTACAAGAGATGTAAAGTTACATACGACCTTAGTTGCAATTCATTAACCTGTGACCTGAGGATCATTTGATTTGTCCAGAACTGCAAATTCAAAGACACTTTTTACCTTCTAGCTTCATAGCTGCTGTGCTGCATTTGAGTTTTGAGAGTTTAGTTTTGTTTTAAGTCTGGGATTTAAGATTTTCCTAAAGGAGGAAAAAGATGATTGGTGAGAGTGGATTGTGGAATTTCTGCATCCTATCACAGCTGTTTTTTATAATGGGCCTTTTTCACAGCAGACATTTGGCTTGTTATATAGAAAAGCACAGGTGTTACTAATAACAATAATAACAGTGGCTCCATTCTATTAAAGTGCTCCACTAAGGCATGGTAAAAGGCAAGTTTCCATCCAAATGTTGTGCAAATTTGAACAAAATGTCCAGAAAATTGGCCAAAGAAATGCAAGTTTGGTTCAGTCCAATGCTGTTACATGAGTATTAAGGGTTAAACAGTTGGTGGCGCTGTTTCTCCAGTCAGGTGTCATTATACCACTGCAGAGGAAGAGAGCACAATGGGATGACCCAAGTAAAAGAGTGCCAGTCAGACTTCAACTGAACGAAAACCCAGTGGAAAACATAAAAATATTAGAATATTTGAATTTGAGGAATGTTCACTAAATCTGGTTCTACTGCACTATTGATACGACAACACCACATTTTGACATTGAAGTTTAAACCCATGTTTCCTTCAGAAGCACCAGCAGTAACTTCTCACCCATCACTCCACAGTTCTAAAAGTACTTCAATTTAACTTGAAGGTTGTTTCTGCTTTTCAAGAAGTTAAAGTGTTTCCTAATTAAAGTCAAGTGGCACTTAAGTACGTTTCTAATAGATCTGTGTCAAATGTGGTGTAAGACTGTTGGGGTCAGGCAGCTGAAGTGTTTGTAGGGCTTTGTAGCTGGTCTCCAGATGTGCTGTGTTGTTGGATGTGAGTTTGCTGACATCGCCTCATGGGATTTCTGGGTACTGAAGTCCTTTAAAGCTGCATAAAGAGACTTATCGAGAAACCCAGATATCCTGTAAAGTGATGAGAGCGAGGCACTAAGCAGGCGTAGGTCTGTGATGCTTTATGTTGGGGATTTCAGCATATGTTTAAGAGAAAGTCTGGATTTTTTCCATACTTCCCTCGCCCTGCAAGCCAGAGCAAGCTGTTCCTCTCGTTCTATATGGTTGCAGTTCCACAGCTGGGCCTGCCCTGGGATGGTTTACACATTTAGCCAAGTGTTTATATGCCGCACATTCTTATGGCTAGTTAGAGAAAAACAGAGTGTAAGGATGTGGATTATGCGCAGGCAGCTCTCTCTGCTCTGTGCACAGAAACACTGTGCAGAAGAGTCCAGACACACACATACATGTCAGGATATTCATTCATTTAACCTGTAACCTTAACTCTTGATGTAAACTATCCTAAATCTAAACTGAAATCTATACTATAGCACAGTCCTAACAGAACAAAACTTTCTCTCCTTGTCTGTTTTATTGTCTTTCCCACATTTCCCTGAGAGGCTGACAGAGCAGATAGAGATCATGTGGTTTCAAGGTGAGGCTCCGGCCTTCCCAGCAGTTCAGTCATATGACAGTTCAGCCCTCCTCTTTCTGTCCGTTTTGACCTGGTAATCTGCCTCTCTGTCTCAACGATTTTCTTTATCTCCGTCACATCCACTGTCTGGATCTTTATGTCCCTCATTTTCCCCCTCTCTCTCTTTACATCCCCCTCTCCATCTCTGATTGTACCTCCCAGCCTGTTTTTCTTTCCGCTCTTTCTGTTTCCACATTAAAAGGTGGACTCAGTAACCTCCTGATAACATCCCCATCCTGATACAGCTGATTACTGATAGAGCTGACTGGGGCAGATTCCCATACAAGCTTTTTTTTTTTTTTTATCTTTCATTTACTTATTCGCCCCTTTGGATTTGCTTGTCAAATTTTGATGCAGATTAGTACCTGGCTATTTATATATCTCACTGTCCTGTGAAAACCACATATTTCCAAATGCAAACTCTTCATGAGCTAAGTGAAACAACAGTCCAGGTTTGTGACGATGCATTTTTCAGAAAAGTCAGCTGAGTTTTAAATGATTAATTAGCTCAAGAAGCACAAGACATTTCTCAGCCCACACATGAACACGTAATCCCTCAGTTTATCTGAAAAATTCATAATCATCTAATGTGGAGACGCATGGTTTTCACCCACATTAACCTAAATCTCAAGCCTAGAGTCTATCTAGATATGATGTAGCTGAATTGTATTGAAACAGTACAGGGACATGAATCTGATTTCTTGTAGCATTAATATCTGTTAAAACTGACTAAACATCTCCTTTGCCCCCTCTATATCCACCAGTATTCTACTACATTTACTATATAGGAAGCAGGTCACTAAGGGACTGTAAAAAAAATATTGCAGTGGGGAGGAAGGAGGAGGAGGTAGGGGCTGAACATTTTGTTTCAGTTTTTAAAAAAACAAGACCCTCACCACAGTTAATAATATTTTCTTTGGACTATCCCCTTGACTGAGGCCTTGTTCACGGATACAGATATTTTTTAAAACAAACATTTTCCTCTATGCTTTGGCCCCTCATCCACACATTTTAGGTCACTCAAATGGAGATTTGTTCAATCACCTTTTAAAGTGCAGATTCTTAAAAACTTAAGTTTATGTTTATCCTGTGGAGAGTTTGTGAAGCAACGTCAATGAACAATGTCACACCAACGATGGCAGTTTAATATTGAAGTCTTTATCTTTGGTTAGCACTAGCAATTACAACTTAACTTGGCATTGCTGCACTACTTCAGCGAACATGAATCAGATTATGGGGATGTCTGTTGGTAGAGATAATGTTTAGTCATTTATAATCATAAAGACTGTCATCTGTTCTTATCAAAAAGAAAAAATTGCTGTGCTGTGTGCAATAATTTGCATGCAGTCCCTGATCACATTGCCTCCTGTTGGATTTGTGAGTTTCCTGGCTTGACTCATTCAGGAATTTGTATTTCTGTTAATGCAGATCTTATGAATATTCTGGAAACTCACTGCAGTTACATTTTTAGTAAATGTAATTAATTTGTTCAAATGTGTCTCACATGTTGAAGTGGTTTGGATGCTCAACACTGTGGGTTCATTCCCATCTGTACTGAAGATTTTTTTGTATATTATGTATCTAATTCTTATCAAGTTGCCAATGAATATAAATATAGATGCTACAAATTTGTTTATGTAATACCAGTAATACCAGTGGTGCAAAAAATAGTCCGTTCTTTTACTTAAAGGCGCTGCATACAGGCATTTTCAGTTACTCTGCCTGATTAGACCTTTAGTCAGGTTGAAGTTAAGTGGACTCGACTGGGTTTTACAGGATGTCAGCACTAATAACAGTGATAACTGTGTGAATTGTCCTCTCCTAACGAGTGCAAACTGTTCTTATGTGAATGCCGTGAGCTAGCCACCGCTGATCAATACTTGCATTTAGCTACTGAGCTGTTTACTCTGCCAAAGAAGATACACACTCTTGTTTGTTAGTCTGACTGTCAGCTGGCTGTCTAAAAACACATTTGTCACCCTTATCCAATTTGCTACTGGATTATATTTAGTGATTATATCAGATAAAGATCTCAGTCTTTTTGCCATTAAGACGATTATATGTTTCCCAGCTGTAACTATGACACTACTAAAGCCGTGTCAAATTTATTTCAAATGTGTCAGTGTGTTTTAGCAGAGATTTACACCAACTTCATGGCTTCTTGTTAATCTTCAATGCTTCTCATCATTTACTCAGACATGGTGTTGAGAGGTTGTTTTTGTCACATTGTTCATTTTTCTTACTTCACAATCAGGAATAAGTTGGAAAAACCTGTTCTTTGTAGACGGACTGTAGTATTTCTTCCTTAGCTTACATAGATGATCCCTTTACAGCAGCAATACCAAAGAGGCTGTATTTAAAGTATCTCTAAGTTAAAGTGTTCAGTACAGTGTTGACATAGTAGGGTCAATGTGGATTCTCTTTTGATGCTTTTAACGCTTCACTGGAATGAAGGGACACAGCTCCCAAGTGTCTCAGGCGACCTAGCTGAAACCACCCATTGTATAATCACAGAATACTTGGGAGAGGCCATTTTCATTCTCTCCATATAGAATGAGATGCCTATAGGTGACATCTGTGTGGACTGATGTGTCAGGTTGGTGGTCACCTTTGATATCTGAGCTGATAGATGTTTGGAAGGCCGGAGGGTGAAACCTGCTGCCTGGTGTCTCAAACACACACTCACACACAAACTCAATCCCCTACTTGTCCCCTCATTTGGTTTACCTCTAACCCTAACATGAGACTAATCTTAACTTTAATCTTCAGCCTGAGGCCAAAATCCTCATCCTCAACTTGGCTGTTGAAGAACTAAAGAAATGTCCTCAATGGTCTAAAACATATGGACCATACCAGTGTTTATGCATGTCTCAACAATGTCTTAAATGCATGTTTTCTACATTTTAGGTAGCTGTTATTTACACATATAGACACCATACAAGTCATGTTGTAGAGCTTGAAATTCACTTGAGATGTCACAGTTCTACATCTTGCTACTTGTAGAGTTTTTTGAAACCTTTGTCAAAGTTAAAGACACTCTCCACAAATATTTTAAAACCTATAAAAAAGACACTGTTTTGAATAATATTTTTTGTCTTAAGATATCTCATACTTCACTGAAAAGTCCATATGTGCCTGGAGCTCTACATTCCCACATCAGACTTGTGTAAGTTACATATTGAACCATGACAGGCTCCAAACTACTCCAAAATCCTGTCTGTAGGTACACACGTAGCCCCATTCTGCGCTAGTCACTGATTTTAGTTGGGTCAAGAGCGTGCATGTGTGTAACATTTAGGCCTGGGAAGCACTACAAGGACAAAAAAGTTAAAAACATTAGGAGAGGTTCACATTGTAAAACCTCATCAAATGTGCTGTTGTAGCTGCAGGTAAGTATCAGTACTGGTATTGGCCCCGAGTTGTAATTTATTTACATTGGCAAATTGAAACCATTAAAATTGCTCCAATCTAGCTGTTAGCAGTTCCTGTTTGGAATATACCCATGAATGTACAGACAACTGTCACTGGATGACTTTGGCACTGAGGTAAACTTAAAAACCTGATGATTCTCAGGCAAATTCTGATGCATCTTTTTTTATTATTTGAAAGTGGATTAATAGACATTTAGTCATGATGAACACTGCAGATGATGATATTCTGAAGAAATCCAAGCTACACATGTGGTCAAATGTGACTGAGTTATGACCCCAAGAGGAAGAATAATTATGACTCTGATTCACCTCACGTAGTATCTTTGCCTCTCCTTCGGTGCTCCCCTGGAGCCTTTTTGAGGTTTCTCTTTTGGCTCTGTCCTGCTGAATGTCCATGTCTAATACATCCTGTAATGTCCCAATGGTTAAAAATGCTGTCTGGGACAATTCCCCACTTCCCCCTGTAGTGTTAATAGTGTCTGAACGGGGGCCCCCAGATTAAAGCTGAGCACTGACAAACTTTAAGCAGATCAATGTAAAAACACCCCTCTAGAGTCAATCTGCACATACATCATTCAAACATGTAAGTGAAGTAACCAGAGGGAGGGGGCGAGGGGGGCTTTAAAAAATTTTGGGTGGTAATGCAGTTGACAGCTTGCCTGTGGTGCGTTCATGTACTGGTCTGAAATGGTGACAGCTGAGTTAACCCTATCACCAGTCAAGAATGCTGCCTTTGGACAATGCTGCTAAACCCCAGATTACATCAGTGACAAAGTTGTTCTCCATCCAGTAGCAACAAGTTTTCACTTTGTGCAGTGTCTGTGCATGATAACTATGGCATGGTGAAAACACTCCTTTTATAGTACTGTTCATTGCTCACTCTCTCTTTTCAAGAACGTTCCTACTCAAGACTGATGGGTGATTGGCTGTTAAAGCTGTAGACTAGCCTTCCCCAAATCAAATTAATCAATATTTTAAAAGCAAACTGTTCTGTCTCTGGTTCTGTGAGGCTGTACATAAGCAGAGTGGTGCTTTGAGCCAAATGCTATCATAAAGGTAATAATATGTTTGTAGTAATAACACTAGCATGTAGAAGTTTATTGAACACTCCCACGCTAAACACTGTTTACCATCTGACTTTAGCATGTTAACATTATAACATTGGCTAACTAGCACTACACACTAAGTAAAGTTAGTAAAACCACATAGAAGTTGCAAATGCACTTCTTACAACTCCAGAAACTTCATCACATTTGTAAGTTTTCCTCAGTATCAAAGTAATTCAGTGACACTTATCTTTACATCCATGGGTACACTGCAAACAGGAACTACTAACAGCTAATTCTGCATGCTTTTAATGGTGTCAATTTGAGCAACAAATGTAGTCTAAAATGGGGCTCAAGTTGTAGTGCATGGCATAGTTTTGATAACTCCATAAAAACATTTTCTTGTTTACAAAGCGTTATTGGAAGGTTTGGTGAGACACAGTTGTTCTGGTCTTATCTGAACTTGACACCTTTTAAAAATAAGTGAATCTAAATTCAACTGAAAGGTTATTCATAGTTTTGGCAGCTTGTGTGACTACAGTTGGCAGGGTAACAAGAAGAAAGACAAATAGTAACATGACTTATTTGTGGACACACTCTTGACTTTAATCTGAATTTGATTGCTTGTATAGTAAATGAAATGGTTTGAAACATAAATGCCTGTGGGTTATTTTATTACAGTTTCTCATCATTTTTCAAAGTAATATTGCAGTATTCATCCTGATCTGACTGGAGACATGATGTGTCCTGGCATTGCCAGATGAATAAAGTCAGGCCATATGTTTGCTTTGATGTTAGAGTGCTTAGGTGCTGGCTTGGATGAAGAACATTGTAGTGTTTTATATGAGAAAAGACATTCTAACGGGAGTTTAGCCCCATTTGAAAAAAAGAATATCCTCTCCTCTAAAGTGATCATGGGTTGTAAAGTCAGGGAAAGAAGACGCCAAAACACTGAGCTTGAGAAAATGCTAATTTGGCATTGATGGTTTATCAGGAAGATTTTGTGACAGTCATGTTTTTGACATTTAAAACATCTGTTTTCACATAATGTGTAGTTTCGGGTAATGTGTTAACTGTAATATGTTTTTATAAGGCAACCCTTGATATCTTTTAACAATGCCTTGTCAACACTCGTGGTAAAACGAAAGACTATGCTTCTCACCAGTGAAATACTATGATATGCTGCAAAGCCACACTAAGAAACCAAGAAACCAAACCGAAATAAATGGACTACAGCCAAATAGTTGACAGGTCCTTAATCATCCAATATTTCTCTGCTGTCAAGAGCCAAAAACACCTTAAGAGTTTCATTCAGAAATCAGATATCTTTTAATTAAACGTTTATGGAATGGTAACCAGATACTGAAAACAAAGTTCTCTCTTGCTGCTGTTTGAACACTTTGTACCCTCTTTGCAGGTTTAACATTTTTGGAGAGCCAAAAACAACAAAGTCGAGTTTGGAAAGACAGGAGTAAATCTGATATCTGATATAAATCTGTTGTAGCTCCAACATATGAACACATAAAGCAAAGTAGGTGCTACCGTTAAAGTTATGACTCATCCTAAGACCGTTGACCCAAAACAGTCGTTTTGAGAACCTGAAACGTCTTGAAATATTGATGAATTTCAGACATTAAATGTTTTACAGTGTAAACACAAACATGTGCACAGACATGTAACATACAGTGTGAATTGGGTCAGGGATGCTTTTACTCAAAGAGCCTGTCCATGCAGTTAGTGCAGGTGTTTTTAGAGCTGGCAGCCACACTGGGACAAACAAACACATATGTTTGAGTCGACTATAACTTACGATGACCTACAATGAGAGGATTCATACCAAAACCTTTCCACTCACCTAGCCCTAACTGTATAATCTCAAAGTTAAACCCTAGTGTTGACCAGTGAAATGTTCTTGCATTGGAGTAATGCCCTCAGATCTTTGTGAGAATATTTGGTGATCTTAAAGTGAGCATATCTGACTTTTGCCAAACATGTGGCCACAAGTGAAAATTATGGGATAATAGTAAATGGTAAAATGTAGTGTTACAATAGAGTATCTATCTATAATATCTGTGTTTAACGTTAGCTTACATTAGTCACCACAAGCTATTGGTCATACCAGACCAAGAAAGGTTGTAGCAGCAAAGTGTCTTGAACTGAAAATTGTGTTATTTCCTTTTTATTTATTTATTCATATAGTATCACTTCAGATATATAAAGAAAAAGTTTGTCAATGGACAAAGAAGAAATAAGTAAATAAGAGAATGATGAAGTTATCAGTCTGACTATAATTTCCACCATCATTCCTGTTAAGTCAAAACCAATGGAAACACAGGAAAGACAGTATTTAAAAAATAAAGTTATTTTCAGATGACAGTCAGATGACAAACAGTGCCTGGGTGAACAAAACAGCAGAGCAGATCCTATTGTGAACAAATGCATCACGACTTTTTGTTCCAGAAGCTCAGTTATTGTCTCATGTGCACTGCATGTGTTAATGACTCAATTTAATCCTTATCTACTTTGGTAATTACAAGACAGAGACATGTGGATTTAATTTGAGGGCTCCCATTTCTCCTGCATGGCATCAGGAATTGATGTGATGTGATGTAAAAACACTGATGTCGACAATTTAAAGTTGATGTCTTTGACACACACTGATCGGGTTCTTTGTTACTCTTGGGACCCATGGACAGATGAACCTCCCAGAGGGCCCTCTTAATGAGCCATTCCTCAAACTATTTGCGCAATGTTTTTCTGTGATGGGGCTCAAGGGCGGGATCACTGGACTCTGGCTCTTGTCAATCTCGATCACTAGCCGGTCGCAAACAAACTGGGTGTGATTTCATCGACTATTGAGATTATGTGCGTTTTCTGGGGACCCTTTGAGTTCTGGGGCTCTGGGACAATCACCCACTTTGCCCATTTTGCCTGACCGATAATCTAGACCTGACTCCTGCACTATTAATCCAGGAAATTCTACCACAATACACACACATACACACACACACATTGAAGCAAGGTCAAAGCCATTGTTGAGCCCTACAGTCTATTCCTGTGTCGGTGATTCTATTAGGCTTGACACTGGATTAGCTCCCCTGATCTCTGCAGCTGATTTGGGTTGGTTATTATAACCTATTACTGCTCAGTCTCTCTCACTCCCACACACAACCTGTGTGAGCATTCAGATCGCACATTTCTCAGCTGTCAACCTACTCTTGGGTTCAGTCTTTGTTTCACTGTCCTCCCCGAGGCTCTGTGTCAGGCCTGTGGAGAGGTTGTGGATTTAAGTGATGGTGTGATGTGAAGTCAAGAGCGCTTAAATGTAACTCTAGAGTGATTTCAACAAACAAATGTGTCACACAGTGCTTGGGAAGAGGCAGAAAACTGATTTTTTTAAAAAGGCAACTGGAAGAAAAAGCACAAACCACTGTTCAGTGTGTGTGTGTGTGTGTGTGTGTGTAATGACAGTAAGAGTAGACCTAGTCAGCTGTAGGGCATAATGGCAACCACATCAAAGTAATAAAGGATTCCTTTCCTTCGCTCTTTGAGGAAACCACAGACATCCAACACTGTGGCCAGTCCTGTTTTGTCTGTCTGGCCTGTTGTGTAAGAAGGAGACGGACAGAGACTGTCTTGTTCTATTTCTTCATCACGGACTAAACAGGCAAGTGTCAACACTGCTGCACTGGTTTATCCAATAGACCGGGGAGGGACAAACATGTGCCACTGAGGGTCAGGAGGCTAAAAGTTGGCTTTGCCACCCAAACACTTAAGCAGCTGGTTTCACTCATCAGATCATCATCTCTGTGTGAAGTGTGACGGCTCGGATAAATAGAAACACGTTTCAGTGACAAACCACTTGGTTATGATGATGCACTCATACTGTGGCCTCTCCATGGTACATGGTCACCTGCTGCTGCATCACTGTGCTTTCTCTGTGAATTTATGCAATTTAATGCAGACTTAATGCCACAAGTGGCAAGACATGTTCTGACACAAATAACTAATGAATTGCTTTATGGGAAATGTTGGATTGCATGCTTGTAGAGCTTGGCACAATGTACTGAATCAATTTCCGTCATAATAAAACATTTGCGCAAAACGGATTTAACTTTAGCCAACTATACAAACTTTTGGGAGACATTTTTATGCCTCCATTACGAAACCTGCATTGTTTACCTCCATGTTTACTTGCCTCCTGCAGTCGCCTTCTTTCCTGCATTTGTTGGTGATCAATGGAATAGTGTGAAAGCATGGGCAGGGATGTGTGTTGCATTGTGAATGTGCATCCTTATGCGCATGCAAACAAGGGCCCACAAGTAAAAACACTACTCCACAGTGCTACTAGAAGTTAAAAATTCTACATGGTGCCTTTAAGTTACCTCCCTGGTGGAGCTGAATTTGAGCTGAATTGAACTGAATTTTACAGCCAATCACAAACATTAGTTTTGCATTCTGCGCTTATTTTTACCTGGGTTAGCGGGGTTGCAAAGGGGTCAGCCCTGCAGAAAGCTCTGCAGAAGATTTATTTGATCCTTGCATGCTTGTTTGTAACATTTATGGGAATCATCGGTGCTCCACTCTTATTCTTTATTGTAGTTTTTAGCTAATGGATGGACTTGCTGACAGACAATAACCAATAATGAGGTCTGGTGTCCTGCCAGGACTTCTGCTGTGCGCTCCAAGACAATAAGGAACTTTTTCTCCATCTAAAGCTTGGCAATAACAAAGTAATGACTTATCATCAGTTTCCCTTGCCACACTGTCTCCATAGAATGGTCTATTTCTGTACCAAGCCACATTGGATGTTAAAGGATCAGATGGGGGTCACTTTTGAACACTGAACCTTTTAACATTTATTATAGTCACAAGTGCACACATAGCCTGGCTACTGCAATTGTGAATGGCACTCACACACTTTAGACAAATGAATGGGATTGACCCGACCTGTCTTTGGATAGATGGAAATCTGTCCGAACAGGACAGGGACAGACCCATCTGTGGATAAACATGCGCTTGCTGATTGGTCTGGTTTCCAGACTAATATATACACCCTATACATAGCCTCTAACTCTGTGAGCACTAAACCCCCCCCCCAGTTTGGCTCTGACTGGTTGAGAGAGTGCCACTGGTTTATGTAGTCGCTGAATGGTGTGTGTCCGCACCTGTTTTCTCTGTCAGGTGAAGGAATGTGTTCCTGTGGGTATGTACATACGTATTTACCTGCACTCTGTGTTACAACTCACACCTGTATTGTTCGCACCAGACAGATACCAGACTTTCTTAAGCACACAACACTGACCTTAACGTGCATATAAACTGCCTCTTTTTACACCAGCTTTTATCACCACGCACACTTTAACATCACTTTCCCTCTTTACGTGCACATGCACACACACACACACACACACACCCCAAAGCCGCTCACTTTTGCAACTGCACTCGTGCACAAACTAGTTTTCTCAAGGGATAATCACCCTGAAATGCAGATGACTCACCTGGCTGGAGGCAGTGAAACACTCAGAGGGTAATTCACTGTTATGATAGGAATTCTGCCCTTCCCTGCACTACCTCAGGGATGAAAAGAGAGCGAGGTGGGAGGTGGAGGAAGACAAGGAGGATCATCGCAGCTTAAATAATGGCGTGGGGTTTCACTCTATTTACTCCAATAAAATGTGGTGGTAAGTATGGCTGCTTATTTGGCTACATGTGTTTAAACAAGATTATGTTGCAGTTAAAGGGTGGGAGAGAGATTTTAATGCAGAGAGTGGGTGTTTGTTCCAGAGTAAAACTGGAAGAATTTCTCTCATGTCCACAACATGGCCTTGCCACTCCTTATTTATCTATAGCAAAGCTCTTCCCTGTGTTTCCCTTCTTTCTAAATGCTGTTTTTCATTTAGGTTTTTAATGCAACACGTGATCCAAGTGGTTAAACACGGCCGCATTTATAAAATTGCACCACAAATTCCCTTATGTGGAATCAAGCACTTCAGTATTCAAACAGCAGATGGTAGAGAGTTTGAAATTAAAACATTCACACAGATCAATTTGTAATCAGCTTCCCATTCCAGGTACACGTGCTTAACATCAGCAACATTTTAATGAAACTCTCAGCAAGTTCATTTCATGCAAGCTTTGGAAATACTACAGGTCGTTGGAGGCATTTGGCTTCCCTGAGCCACATAAAAATACTTTGGCTCTCATTTGAAGTCATTTCAGGACCACAGACGTCACTTGTAAATAGTTGTGTAAGTGAATGGAGCCATTCAGCATACCTTTGATTCCAAGCATAACTGTACTTAACACAACAAATGTGAGAGGCAGTGATCATGTTGTTTTTGTTTGTGTTCACACAAATCTTTTTTGGGCCACTAAAGACATTATTTTTTAACATGTCTTCAGTTTCTCTGTGTTAATTAATTACAATTACAAGTACTTGGCTGGAAACTGAGCTACAGGCTGGATTCTCTTCATTCAGTTTCTTCCTCTCTGTGCCGTAACATCTGGAGTCAGTTGGACAGTATTAGGACTCAGACATTGCCGGGTCAAAATCCCTCTGGAGGATTTGTTGGTTTGGCACACTGCTCTGCTAAGCCCCATCGCTAAGCGCCCTGACTGCATCATCACTGGGGTCTCCACGGTAACTACAATGCACACCATTCATGCCACAGTCTCAGATTGATAGACTATGGTCGTGGTTTCCTGAGCCAGCAGATTTCTGCTTGGAGCCACAAATGACAAATGAACTGGTTTTATTTTGTGCACGATGATGATCAACCAGTATTAAAGCTGGTATTGAATCAGGGTTTGACTGCACTAGCCAATACAGCACCACACTACATGTCATTTTCATACCAAACGTCCCACTGAGTTTAGACTCCAGTAATTTACAGCGTTTCAGGGAAACTGGTCAGACACTGTTGGTGGACTAAACTGGATAACAGTTGTGTCCTTCAGCTCAGACATTAATGGTCGTCATTGGGGTTGGAATTTATATATAGAGAGGTTACATGAGGAATTTTTTAATGATAACTGAATTTACTCTGTGATCTCTCACAAAACATAAAAAATGACTCATCATTATTATTGAACTTGTATTACATTGCTTCTGTCCTGTCTGTCTCCTCTGCATGTGTGTTTTATCCCACTGGCTCTCTTATTTTGAAAAACATTTATTTTGTAATTATATTTAAGTATATTCATAATGCTCCATTAAAGTGTAAATGCCTGTGTGAAACTAAACTAATGAGAGTTTTATCAAACACTTCATCACCAGTGATTCTTAATACAGTGCTCTGTAGCTGGGTTATGTGACATCATAGGCAAACAGGAATTCTGCATTTGGAAGTGTGAGAGTCAAAGCGCCACCTCCACAGTCTTTAATAGGTCTTTAATAAAGTGACACACCAACCAAAATGCCTTTAGTATCCAATACCCTGAAGGCCTAAGTGGGGGCTGTTAAAACTTGTAGTTTTCTCCACTTGTGTGCTGTTTATCTTTATGTTCAGTCTTTTTTTTTTCTTTGACATATTTCCCCAAGAAGTCACTGCTTCTCTCTTTATAGCCTGTATGGTTAAAGGGGAGCTCTACTGATTTCACACATCTGAAACTAGTGTTGGGAAGCAGCATTGCATGCTTGATGCTACATTAGCTGCTACCAGCATCACACACCCAAATCTTGAACCGTCTGCGGTCAAACTGGGGGTGATGCAGCCAGGTTAGATAGAAATAAACAATATCTCTGGTTCTGCTGCATCGATTTTTATCTTCTGTGTCCGCTGTGAGTCTGGCCTGTATAATTAGTTAGCGTATGAGAATAGAACACACAAAGGACATGCAAGTTTTCTAGTGGTTACCACAGGAGTTGGCAAGCTGCCATGAAACATATATAGCTGCGATTCAGTTACAACACAGTGGGAACTTGTCCGACTAATCAGATTGCTTTGCTCAAAGTGTCAGTTGTGTAACTGAGTTAACAGAAGACCTGCTACATGTACAGCAGGCAGCGACCGTCTGAAACATGCAGTGAAAACAGGCTCGTCTGAAATGAAGACAAGCGAAAAAGTGCCTTAAGACTTCTGAATTAAAGTGGCATGTTTGTTTTCACTGCCGGGATTTGTGAGATCTAAGCGCGGTTAGCTGCAGCGTTTAAATTTACGGTCCACTGCTCTGCTCCTGCAATACGTACCAATAGGCTGAGATGACTCAATGAACAGAAATTTTTGGAGGCTGGTGGTTAAGGCATGTCAGCGCCACTCCACATGCACCGGTGAATCTCTAATTAGTTTAGAGCAGGTGTCCTTACACTTTTTGCCTGGCAGCCACAACAGAAGTTTAATCACTTGCCCTTAGAGCCAGGGTCAGTACAACACAGACACATGGAAGGTAAAATGCAATAAATGATCAAAATCTTCATGCTGTTGTTGAAGTCACATTTATTTGCTGGGTGCGCGCTGAAATACTGCCGCACGTCTAAGAGGATTTGGTTTGGAATTTTTATATCTTATCGTCTTGGAAGTTAAAGTAAGTGTCAGGTGTTTGTTTGTCTGAGAGCCCTGAGTTATATCACAAGATACTCATTTGTTGCCAGGATAAATGCATGAAGTCTGACCTTTCGTAACATCTACCGTTCTGCATCATTATTCATTTCCATGTGGACATTGATTCATTGTCATCTGAGAGACTAAAACGCAGGGTCCAATATGCAAAAGTCTGACTCTGTCTCCTCCTCCTCTTCCTCTCCTTTCCTTCTAAAGAGTTTGACAGCAGTTGGCTTCCCTTATTAAGCATTACTGCCAGTAGATTACCAGGCAGGCGTCCCAGTTACAATCAGTTCAGAGGTTAGACAGTGATTTGCTGGTCACTGTTGTTTTCACTCCAACTTCTAAAAAAAGATTAATCTTCTCCCACTTTTATTTCTCTCTTAGCCTCTTTTTGCCTCCCTGACATATTCCACTTTCAGTCTCTCCTCCTGCTGCTACCTCTCCTGACCTCACCATCTCTTTATGATCGGCTTTGTTCTTTTCTTCCCCATCTTCATCATGTTTCTTTTCCCCTTCTTATTCCACCCCCCTCTCTGGGTCCACAGCATTTGGAACACATATTACAGGACCTTACTGACAGTATCACTTATTCACAGTCAACTGCATTTTGCAATCAGCAACCTTGGATCAGCCTGATATGGACGTCAGGGGAAAATCTTGAAAACAAAAAATCATTGATATAAATAAAACAGAACTCTAGGTTTCCTCATCTCTTGAATCTCACCAATAAGAGCATGGTTCTCTGATTTAAGACCAAATCTCAGCCTACTCTCGAGATCTTGGTCCATCAACTCCTGAAAAAAAGCACTGGTTCTGTAACTGCTGAATTCGGATCAAGTCCGGACTGAGGACCAGATCTGGACCAGTGTGTCACTTATCCTATGATGTTGTAGAGGGACATGTAAAAACAAGTGTGTGTGATTTAACATGCCTGTACACTTCTGTGTGGATCAAAGTCTGTGTGTGTGTGTGTGTGTTTTGTTTTTTTTTCCCTCCAGTTGTCATTACCATGACAACAAGTTGTCACAGTCGAAGTAATGTGTGAACATTACCAATAATTCAGCAGCAGGATGTTCAGATAAAACTGGTTGAGTGCACATCAGAAAGTGAAATATACTTTACTTTACTCTCCTGCAGTCCGGCTCTGAGTGTGAGTTCATACCACAGCTGCTTTCCTCTGTCTGGCAGCCACACACGTGTATTTGTATGTAGTATTTGAATAATAGCTGCAGGTGTGGCCAGCACTAACAAATAAAGGCCTGTTAATAAGGATGGTGAAATTACCTGTGACCTACTACCACAACTCACATATTAAATATAGTGTAATATTTTGAGTTTGCATTAACTGGGAAACAGTGGAAATCACTGAATATAAATAAAGGAATGTCTCATATTAAAAAGGCCATTATTTAGAGGATTTGTTGCATGGGATAAAGAGTCTCATCGTATCGTTTCAGACTTGTTGATTAATTTACCAAGTGTTTCTTAATCTTTATTTATGTTGGTGCATTCTGATGGCATGGCTCTGGGCCTCTGACCTTATGTAAAACTCATATGAGTAACTTTAGTTAAAAGAAAAAGTGTGGGTACCCTTTGGCTAAATGCTCCACTATGCTCATTAGCAAGTCAGTCATTTTGTCTGTCTGCTGCCATGCAAGTAGTGTACAGTGGGCTTTTTGCTGAAAGCTGCCTGCTGCTGCTGATACAGGCTGAAATTCAGCCTTAATTTTTCATTCTCTCTCCTTTTCTTCATTCTTATCCGCCTATTTACCGTCCTGGCACATGTCCAGCAGCCGTCTCAGTGCCAGACATCCACCAGGCTGCCTCTGTCATTACCCTGCGTTAATCAGACAGACGGGCCGGTTGGTGTCTGTCTTGCTCTAACGCTGCTGCTGCTGCTGCTGCTGCTGCTGCTGCCGGTAAATGGCTCTTTTTCCATTTTTGTGCCCTTTACAATGAAGTTCACCGGAATTGGAGTGGAGGGGCGTGTGTGCAATTATTTGTGTGAGTTAAGAGGCATATTATCACCACCACGCCCTGATGAGCCCACACTGCATCTGCACTGTGATCTCTGTCACACACACACACAGACACACACAATCTACCATTCTCTCTCAAGAATGACTTCTTGCATGACATTTAGTACTTCATGTGGGAAATATGTTTTTCAGTGACATTCTTTTCAGTATTTTATGTATTTTTAATCTTTCGAAAAACAGTGAGGTATTTACATTGCGCATCTGGATTTGCTGTGCTGTAAACATAGAGGAGGGATGGGTTAGATTACTCCAAAAACCAACGATAAAGGGCTTGGCTGTGATGTTCCTGGTGTTAGCATGTAAAACTTATCTACAGTATAATCCCAAATATTTTTGTGTGTGATCTGCTCGACTGCAGAAGTATCAAGTATCATTTGTCTGTGTTTGCCTTGAAGCGATGAGGCCGCAGTTGTGGTTTCGTGTTTGTTTGATTTGGCTTGCAGGCCTGTACTGTCTGTGTCCTTCATGATCCTCCATGTACACAAAAAAACTACCACTGACACACAAACAGAAACAAAAAGTCTTGGCACATATTAAGCCAGATACACACTCACTGACAGGAGTGCCTCACAGAGAGGTGTGTACACACACACACACACACACACACACACACACACACACACACACACACACACACAGCTACCTGCTGCTCTGATTCACTTAGTCGTCTATGGTTAACTTGGCACCAAGACTAATAAACAGATTTAGACAGAGGAGGTGCACGTACTCGCTAATTAAGCTAAAATTACATGCCACTTTTTTCCCCTTTCTCCATTTGAATTGGTTGTGTTCATCTTAAAATGCTCACACACATTAGATACTTTTGAAAAACAGAAGCGGGCCTGGGTATGATCTGACTCCAATTGCCTGGGCTCACTGACACTTTTTGCAGGGGCCCAGAACAGGCATGGCCTCAAAACCACCTGACATGTAATGATGTTTTTATGTTTTGTGGTGAACAGTTTAATTCTACAGGGACGAGAGACAATAAAGAGAGAGAGAGCAGGAGAGGACAGAAGAAGCAGCTGATGGTGAAATAGTTGGAAGGCAAAAGTTCTAATAGCTCTTCTGAACGGACATACTTGGAGGCAGGCTGTGATAATCTGAGGATAATGGTGCACACTTTCACTCAGTCTCTCCTGGAAGGTTTGGCTTGTACACACAAAAAGTGACAAAAGACAGGTTGAGAGAAAAGCTCAGATCCTGCTTATTTTCCTACCTCCACACACCTGGCATATCACTGTGTGAAGTGGGTGTGACTGTTGGTGGTTTGTTGGTTTGATAAATTGACAGAAATAGGTGAACACAACCCCAAATCTGACATTGTAAAGGTATGGGGGAGGGGGGTTTCAGACAAGCACTTCCATTGAAGTATACTGACGCCTTTATTTACTGATCAAATGAGAGTTTCAAGATTTACTTTAAGCTTTGGACTATGAGAATAGTAGTTAAGATTATGCTCACAAAACTGCTTGGTACTTTACTAGTCTTGTGTCTTGTTTACACTGAAGCTCAAATGTGACATTTTCTTGGAAGACCCAATGCTCAACTTTATCATTTTTGCTGTGTGATTTTTGTGTTTTGTGGTGGGACTTGAAGGTAGACTGGGATCCTTTGACCCCAGATATCCCCTGCTCCTCACAGTGATCAGCACTGCTGACTCAAAAATAACATGCACCCCACACATACTATGATTTTACCTGACATGTACTCTGAATGTGGGAAGATAAAACTGTAAAACTGACCCTCAGGGATTGTGTGGCTCAGGGGCATACACACATGTGAGCATGAAAAACTCAAAACATCACATTTGTGACAGTCTATAAGCCATCCATCACAGCACAGTGACACAGTCAGTATGTCACTGCAGAGGAAACCTGCCTGTGCTCCTGCTAAGACGCTGCCACGCTGAGGCTGATTATCTGAATCAATCCCTCGGGTATTAAAAGCTCAGAGGGCACAAGTCTGCAGCTACAGACTGCATGCAAGAGACGCATTTTTGTATCCTGAGGGCAGTTCTTCCACCTTATAAACCTCCTATACCTCCACTCACATTTGTGCATGCTTACATACTGTGTATTTCTGTGTGCAACAGCTCTGAGCTTTGACACAGGCTTGTACCAGATTAACAGCCTCAGAGAGCGTGGGGTGCAGGTGAGACGAGGATCTTGGCATTTTACCAATGTCTGTTTTCTAAAAAATGATTAGCACATATCTTTGGCCCCCAGAGAGTGAAACAGAAAGTTTGACACATGGGACTCAACTATTTTGCTGTGCACACACGCCCCTCCAATCCCGGTGAACTCCAGATTGTAAAGGGCAGGAAAATGGAAAAAGAGCTGTTTACCGGCAGCAGCAGCAGCAGCGTGTTACGCAAGTGCCGGACAGATCTACTTCCATAATTTGGAAAAGACTTGACACAGTGATTATGGAATATCATCCATATTTTGGTTTGATTTTGGTTTAGCTGTGCAACTTTTCCTCTCTTCCTTGGAGTTGGAGTTTGCGTGTGTGCTGGGTGGGGCTGGGGAGGGAGGGAGGGTGGTATTATAAATTACATAATACTCTTCCTGTGTGTGAATAGGGCTTTAGAGAAGGATGAAAGCACAAGTGGAAAGAGAGAGGAGAAGGAGGAGGAAGGGCTGAAGTGAGGATGAATATGAGCAGATAGGAGAGTGAGATGATGAGCGGATGAAGGAGGGATAATGTCAGAGGGAGGCGGGTTGGACACCGACCTAATGGCTCTTTAGCCCCTTAAGCTGAAGTTATGAAGGGAGCAAAGGGATGAAAGAACCATCACTAACTTGTCTATAAACATTTGTTCATCTAAAAATAAAGTCAAAAATTTCTCTGTGAACATTTTCACTTCAATTTCAACAACAAGGCTTTCCTTTCAGTCGGACATGACGCCTCCTGTAACGGTTACGATTTGACCTGAAAAGCTTCTGATTGATCAGTTTTACATAACATAGGTCTTGTGATGGATAGTTGGGCGTAGTTGTAGAGGGTCATTACATTTCTCTGTGGCTGGTGGGATTAAAGTTACTGAATGATGGCTTCTGTAAGGAAAGAAAAAACTAAGATAGAGTTTTTAATCAAGATTATACAGAAATTTTGGCACAAGAAGAGAAACAAGGATGTATTGAATAGAGGGAGACATGAAATTGTGAATGGGGAAGAAGTACCCTTGCCCAGGGTGCACTTTTTGTACACTGACCAACAGCACATCTGTTGGTATATTAACTTATCAGACAAGACAATTTTAGTTCAATTACAGGATATAGTTTTGGTCTATCATAATAACCTCGGCAGGGGGAGTGTAGCTGGGGTGTATTGTCTTTTGCCCAAGCCCTGTTTCTAGGAAGTTCACGCCTGAAAATGTACAGAAAACAGTTACATCAAACTTTGGTAAATAGCTTTACACAGTCATACATTTATTTTCAATTACTATTAGTGGAATAGGCCAGGACAAGTCTTCCTTTGTTATTACTGACTGTGTTACCTATGGTGTGCTGGCAGAGATCTTACAGGGAAACACTTTTTTGTATCTCCAGAGAAAGCTGGATGGACCAATCAGCCTCAAGTGACAAGTAAGAAAAAAACAGTCTGGTCCTTTTTTTGTGTAATTGGAGGTTGGAGCTGACACTGCTTCATCAAGCCCTGACCTGTCCTCACGCCTTTTTCCTGTGTGTCAGTGACAGTGAATCAAGGTAGATGAAACACATCAGCCTTAGTCATGGAGTGGTTAATTTATATGAAGGTCAGCAGTGTGAGGGCAAGTTGCTTTCCTGAGTGAAGGAGTTGAAGTGTCTGAGGGTTAGGTGGAGTGTGAGAGTGACATGTGAGCTGATCCAACATCTGGACTGTTTTGTTGAAGAGAAAGTTGAGTCTGAGGGATAATCTTTCAATTTACCCATTCAAATCTATGGTACGTTCAAACCCTCATCTATGGTCATTAGCTCTGATGAAGAATATAAGATAAGTAAGTCTCTGACATAATATCTGTGTCTATGATATTGTTGTATGGCAACATTGTTGTGTGGAACTGCTTGTTGTTGTAATTACGGAAGCTGAGATATCTGAGGTTTGCCTGCCAGAAGGGAAAACCTTGTCCTTTATGTTGTCTTTTAGCCATGATGCCCATGTTATTGATTGTGTTCAAAGTTGCCTTTTTCTGGAATGGAGCTGGGTTTTTGTTTTTTTGTTTTTTTTTGGTTTTTTTTGTTTTGGTCTGTCAGGCTCAGTTTTGTTGAACTTAAATCAATTTGAGTTTGGTCTGGTTGAGGTAAGTGCTGTCATGTGCAGATTTTAGAGTTGACTTTTGGGTCATTCTCATGATTCAAAGAGAAGCAGTACTAATATTATCATTGGCTATGGAGATATATGTACATGATACAAGATTATAGGATTTAACCATATATAATATATGATTCCTGTGTTGGCTGAACCATCATACAGCTAGAAAATCATTAGACATTCAGCCACAAAGTAGTTGATGTGTTTTTTGAATTGTGCTGCCCAGAAATGCATTCTGTCTTTCTCTGCTGATACAAAGGTTCAGCTGAGCACTACAAAATACAAAATGTATGATAATAAGCATTCTCCTATATCAGTTTTAATGTTTTACACTTTACAGCTAATAACTGAAAAATTTATCAAGTAAGCCGCACTAGCGGCTCTGTTGCCCCTTTTGGTTCTGTTCAGGATTCTTGAAGCCTTGGTGCCATCTAGTGAACCAGCCCACATTTCCACCAGTTTTGAGTAGAACCACTGTAATCAATGATGGTAAATGGACTTGTACTTATATAGTATCGTATCGACCACTCAAAGTGCTTTACACTACGTGTCACATTCACCCATTCACACACACATTCATACAGCGATTGCTCTATTCTACAAAGAGCTCTAACACATTCACACACCAATGATACACACATCGGGGGCAACATGGGGTTCAGTATCAAGCCAGGGCCAGGGATCGAACCGCTCTACCTCCTGAGCCACAGCCGCCCACTATGGATGCATCACTAATGGAGGGCATTGCACAGTGCACAACAGTGGACTGCACTGACTACTTGCAAGCATTTGCAGTGTTACAAAAAATATTCACGCACTACATCAGTGAGTATACTGTGTACACAGTGTCCTATATGTACGTGTACTAACTGAAATATCCAGTCTGAGACACAGCACATAAACTGGCCTTCAATTTTTGCATGTTATCACTTGCCCATGAGCCTCTGCTGTACTTGAGGCTCATGGGAATGTCATTTGTTTTTGAGATATTACAGTGTCGTCCAAAATGGAGGACCAACCAACAGAAGGACATTGCCATCCCTAGAGCCACAGGGCTAAAAATTATCTCAAGCAGGTGCAGTGATTCAGCTTTAAGTACAGAAAGACTTTTTGCTTTTTGTTGCAGGTTTTAGCACCTCTTTAGTTAGAGAACCCAATCAGGACAATGTCATACTCATGGAGTCTGAAACTGCATCCAACAGAATGATTTCAGTGTCTTTATTAGGTATTCTGATTATGCATTGAACACATCTAGTATAGGAAATCTTTCTAACACAGGACCTCTATTCAAATAATTATAATAAATATCAGCACCCAAAACAAAGTCCTGTTGTGTGTGTCTGAAGCAGACTCTGTGATTCATCTTGTTTAATTACTTCATTTATCATTTTGGCAGATTTTTGACTGGAAAACTGTGATGGAATAATTAACGAAAGACACGCAGTCTGGTTCACTGGCAAAAGAAAATGCTTGAAAACATTTTGCCAATATTCATGTTAAATTAATGGGAGTCACATGGAGTGTTGTGGTGGTAGGGGACGACAAAGCCCGAAAAACCTGCATTCCAGTTTCACCCAGTTCTGCGACTATTTTCAGGCCACAGTACCATCTGAATGTCACATGAAAAATATATTTTCCTTGAGCAATTATCCATTTAAGTGTGAAGCACAGCGCTCAGAGGCACATGGTGAATTTCTTGTAAACATGCTTACTGCAATGTCAAATCCCCTCTTGTTTGAGGGGGGAAAGTCAGTTTAAGGAAAATTGTGAGCTTATGAAAGAGATGCTCATGGTAATATTGCCCTAAAATCAACAGGCTGGTAATGATCAACATTTTAGTATTTCCTGTCCTGAATACAACTGCACAGAATCTCTGATAATCTTCAGATGAATGTAAAGAATCCACTGACAGTTCCCTGAGGCTTCAGATGTTTCTTCTTGCCCAGACCTGCTGATTTGGTGATTTACTAAACTGCATTTACACCTAAAAGTAACCAACAAGCTCTGAAACAGATTCAGTGGAAGCTACATTTTGGTGATTACTGCAACTAAAGGATTGCATGGTCCTCTGTGGGTTAACAAATTCTCTGACCTTGGCTGGTGGAACGCTTTAAATCCAACAGAAAATCTTGAACTTGCTCAGACCTCAAGCTCAAGGCAATGCAGCTTTTAGTACTTCCAGGAAACTTGACAACTTGGAGGAACAAGGTTGGTGGCTATCAACAGTGCACATGCAGAGAGTAAAGGTTAGGGTATGTTGTCTAAACACATCTAATTGCAAAAGCGTTTATACCTGTCCTTGCCATGCTTGGAGGCAGAGCAAAAAGTCTACCATCATAGAGAGAGGAGAGATGAGTTTAATTGTACAAATAGGAATAAGATCACACTCTGGAAATCAAAAGTCATGGTGTTGCACTTATACTCACACAAACTGACGGAGTTAGCCTGAAACAGCTAATCCTCCACCAAACTGGGAAAACATACAAGCCAAACATGTTGTTGCTCAGATGCAAGCACACAATTGAGGTTCACAACAGTTTCAACTTTTGCGTTTGTTCAGTGGCTCTGATGGGATGAGCTGATGGCATCACCACACTGTACTCTGGACTGAGCCATAAATTTGTGCATTTCTAGAAATTATTGGGAAAAGTGCTTTAAGCCTTATGTTGGGGCAAACTCACCAATTTTTTTAAAGCTGTTCTTTATCAGATTGACTGATGATTCCATACATGTAGTTTTCCTAGGCACTATTGAAAGTGAAGAAATCCAGATGCAATTTAATACACTTTTGTTTACATTTAGCCACAAAACAAATCTGATTATGATCTGGCTTGGTTTTCCAGGCTACATTCAAAGTAGGGACAGTACTACAGTCTAGAAGATGGTGGTAATGCCCCTGAAGCTGTTTGGTAACTGCCAAAAATGACAAAAGAAGAGCAAGCAGTTCAGTTCCAAGAATTACATGTTAGCAGTAACAACTGGCTAGCTAACAGAAATTCAGAAAACAAATAAAGCCACACAGATGAGTCACATGTATAGACAACCAGCAAGATAAAAGTCCTCAAGCTCTCAGTCACACTGCTCTGATACAAATCAATCATTTAGCAGTTAATCTAATCAGGGATCAGTTAAACACTACAACAGAGCAGTGCATCTTCTGTATGATTGTATGTTTTGAAATCACTGGTGCTGCCTTTGTCTTGTTTCAAGCAACAGCGAGAATTATGGCTAATTTCAGTGCAACTTAAGCTGCTGTTATCACAGAGGATAGAGGCCACTTCCAAAGATGTGGGATGAGTAAAGACAGATATTGTATGCCTCGAGAAGAAATCAAAGCATTTAGACCATGTCAACATCTGGAGAGCAACCAGATATCAATCTGTCTTGCATGCCTCTACACTTAGCTTTTTTGAGCTAATATAGCTAAAAAAAATAAATAATCTGAATTCTGGCATTTTCAACCACTGTTTCAATGGAGCCAACTGAATGCAGGGAATGAGTTTGTCATTCATCATCAGTTTTGTAGTCACACAATCAAACAATCAAACAGACAAGTTACAGCATGTGTCTGACTGGATTCACCTTCATGCCTTTGAAACAGGTGGGCTCATAATATTCTGACAATCTGTTGCTGCACAACAATATATTGCACTGCATTTTATATTTTGGGAGCATTAACATCTGCCACCCTTGTTCTCTTTTTCCCTTATATCTCTTGTACACCCATACTTTGACTTTCAGTGACTAAATTCATTCCCAAACCTTAGTGTAACCAATACCTAATTATAAGCCTAACCCTAAACCCAAACCCAAGTCCTTGTCCTAAAATAACTTCATGTAGAGGTGAGGACGGGCAGAGTGTCCTCACTAGGGAGGTGTTTCCTCATTTTCCTGTCCTTGTGCGGACGTTTGTTCCCACTATAAGCATAGTAATACAGAACAGCATACACTACATACACACACAGTCTCATTATCACCCTGCCCACTGAGCAAGTTATCGCTCACCCACCGAGCCTTATTAGCCACCGCCAGCCTGAATGTCAACATCATAAACTACAGTGAGGGCTTTTATGACAGTAATTATGGCAGCAGGAGGCAAAATTAATTTGTCTGACGTGATGCAGTTTCATGGGCCCAGCGCCTACAAAGAGATCCTTATTCATTCACTCGGATTCATTAACCAAAGCAGAGAGAGAGAAGTCGAGCGAAAACTCAAAGGTAGTGTCAGTGTCACATCAAGTGCTTAATATTTATGCTTTATATTGTCCAATTTAAAGGGAGGAGAACAAACATTGTTCCTGTTGCCACATGTATTATTTTTGATATTTTGATGACCAGAGGTACTGCCAGTATATGATATATTAATATATATATGTAAGTAGCATCCAGATGTGCTCTTAAACAATTATACTGACTTTTATGAGATATATTTACATTTGAAAGGATAATGACATTTTTCTGGGCTGTATTTGTGTGAAATTGGGCTACTTTTCGTTTATATCAGGGGCTTTTTTTTAAATTGAAAGTTACAGGGTGCATCACAGTGAATAAGCTATTTCTCTCCTCCAGCTACTGTAGTATAGAGATAGACTGTGGCTCAGGAGGTAAAGTGGGTCAACCACTTATCAGAAGGTCAGTGGTTCGATCCCTGGCTCCTCCAGCTTGCATGCCGAAATATCCTAGAGCAAGATACTGAAATTGCCCCTGAAGCAATTGCACTGTATGAAAGTGTGTGTGGATGGGTTAATGTTACCTATAGTGTAAAACGAGCGTTTGACATGACTGGAAGCGCTATATAAATGCAGGCCATTTTGTATCACTGTGTCCAGTATAGATGAAGAAGAAATTGACATGGCACTGAGGCTAAGCTGAATATTTTTCTCTTTCTTCCACTTGTTTGTAAATATTTTTATGGTGTCGAATGTTATCTAATACACCCACTGGATGTAATTTCTCTACATATTGAAGTAACCATGATTTTGGGTTAGCCCAGACTGAGTCCACACAATAATGGAAATTTCTGATATGTATGTTGTCTAGATGCAGGCATAGTTTTGATAAAGCTCAATAAAATATCACCATAGCCCATTTTAGACTATTTTTATTTCATATGTCGGACAGACCAAAAACTCTTCTCCAATATGGAATAAAAATGTTGTTACTTTTATCATTATTGTGTGGGTTTGAGGCTCTGAATGAGCTGTTTGGTGTCAGTCAAATCTGGCGACACGGTTTGTCTGTGTGCCCACATGACCTTTTGTACCACTTGTGCGTTTCTAGTTTAACATCGTCATCATTAACACTTGTCATTGGATGTGCACAGAGAGAGATGAACTGTTGTGATTTCATAATAACAAAGCTGTGTGTGTGTGTGTGTGTGTCTTTTCTGAGCCATTGATTATAAGGTGACATTGCTGCTGAACAGATGCCCCTCCCTCCATTAACAGCTGTATCACTGAACCATAACACTGCTGACGGGGACAAGTCACCTCTTTTTGTTCACAGCTGTCTGTTGGTGCTTTACCCTTCACCTCTTTTCCCTTTCCCTCTCTCTGAAAGACATCCGAACCTTTATTTGTCTGTGGAAGTTTTACAGAAGATGCGTGTGTGCGTTTGATTGTAACACTGACCACAACCTCCCATCCCTCCATAAAATACACATCACCATCTGCTTATTTGTAGGAATACCATAATTACAGCAGGTGACACAGAAGAAAAGCATGCTGGTACCTAATTTTGCTGTTTGACTTTGACATAGATTGCAGACATTTTCCTTTTAGAAAACGTTTATTAGCCCGGACCACAGGGTTGGACTGATATCTATGAAAACAAGTACATATTGGTTATAGGTACAGGATGTCCTTAAAACCTGTGTTCAAGCCGAGAAAAAGCATGGCTGCTGTTTCAAAACCTGTACCCTTCATATTCACACACATTCCACATTATAGAAACCGCACCAGTCCAGCTGGTTTTCCTTCAGCCAATCAGTCAATAAACACAAACTTCTTATTCCTTGTTCAGGGTTGAGGGTCAGTTAATCTTTTGTGATCAGTTTTGACAATAACCTAATCTAAAAACAGCCTCACATGACCTTTGCTATGAGAACAAGAGAAGCCTCTATCTTCAACTCATTTTCTCTTTTGGGAGGGTTTAAGGGTTTTAAGGGCTTAATTCAATTAAGTGTAATAATTTGAAGAGGTCATTAATTTAGCAGGGGTGGCCCACTTCTGTTCTAAACATCTGTTGGAAACCCCTGTGGTCACACAAGAGTCTAGTGCAGTTCAAAGCAGAGACAAGCAGAGTTTTTACCATACAAGCCAGAGAACGAGTGTGCTCCTAACAACTGACAGCTGAGGAGGATTCCATACATTTCTAATGGGCAGGAGGGCGGAGTATCTGTGCAATGAAAGTGCAGCAGAGAAGTTGAGTTTCAGGTTTCATATATGACTAGTGTATCTTGTTGCTGGTGGCCAAGTTTGGGTCACATGGGTGAGGGTGGGTGAGCTCAGTTCAACTTGACAGTGGAAACAAATTGTTCACAAACATCAAGGTGAACAATGTTTTCTCATAGCAGCTTTATAGATACTGTACAGAGGTGACAGTGGTAATTTTCAAGAAGGCAAAGACGCATATTTCCTAACATGTCAGACTCTGAAGAGATAAAATGAACAATAATAAAGAAAAAAACAAAAACACTCTCAACAAGTTAGCTGCTGGCCAACAGTGAAAGACTGTGGCTGATAATATGTGGAACTTTATGAATGAGAGTTAGTCAGTTGGATTTCCTTGAGGAAATAAAGTCTGTGGGGGAAAAAAAAAAAGACCAACACAGCTTTTCTGAGAATGAGGCAGTGGCAATAACACTTTCCTGAGGCTCACACCAGCAGCACATCCTAACCCGTGCTGACTGGGAATAGGCATGTGGCAATGAAATATCTATGTTTGGGTGTAAACATACACAAACATTAGAAAAATACTGTACGTTGTTCTGTTGTGATATGCAGATCACCACAGGGGATTTTAAATCAAAACAAACTGACAACCAAAAAGCTGGAACTTACTTAGACATGAGAAGATAATTGGGTTCCCCCTAAGTAAACCATAGGTGTAAACGTCACTATTGCTGGCAGGGGATCTCAGAACATAACCCCAGCCAAAAGATGACAAACTGCTTCAGGTAGAGCAGCTTTGGTAGCATTTTGGCTTGTGCTTCAGCTGGAGGCCGTAAAGACAACAACCATAGTACAGCAGCTGCGATGTGAGGCACTTTTAACAACATGTCAAACAAGTGTGTTCTTGATTATTTTGGGAGGGGTACATCAAGGACTTGTAAGGAGTCATGTAGGCTGCAAGAGACAGTGTGTCTACTTAATGGCCTTAAATACTGATTCAGGTTTTTTCTTGCAGAACAGCTTTGTCTGATTGACAGCCTTGCCTAAAAGAGAACAACTTGACCCTTTTAGTATTTCTCAAATAAGCCAACAGCATTGGTTTACAAGAATTATGCAGTACAGGCTGTTCAATAAGAAGCAGGGTGTTCCCCTCTCAGAATAATCCAGCCAGTCTGGGGATTCAAACTGGCAACCCTTCCATCACAAAACTGCCTCTCCACCAAGTAAACTACACCTGCCTACAGCATGGAGCTGTGTTTTAACCTCTTCAGCTAAAAAGTAATTGGCACAGTTATAAAGCAACACAGACCACTTACTGGAATACAGCTAACTGTGTGTGTGAGCCAGGTTTCACTCTTTTAAATGCTTGTGCCAAGCATTCCCGTGTATTGCTCCGAACAGAATTATGGGTGTTTTATGGGCGCATGGTATGTTGTACATGTAGTGGCGTGTTAATTTTTCTGTGTGTTCATACTCAGACACGTACACTCACAGCTGCTGTTGTTTAAGTCCTGTTAACAGAGTTGAAGCCAAAGGTTCCCACAACGCCTCAAAGATTTTCACTACTGTTTTCAGTTAATAGTGCAAAAGGACTAATGTTTGTGGTTGCTGGTGACTGAGATGGAAAATTTGTTTTACTCCCCTTAAAAGTTTGTCTCTCTCTGTCTTTTCAGATCTTACAGGTGAATCTAGTGATGTCCATCCTGCTGTATGTGATGGTCCTAGTGTACCTCTATGGTATCCAGGCAACCAACATGGATAGCAGTCGCCAGGGGCAACAGCAGCAGCAGCCAAGTGCCGACCCTTTAAACTCTCTTATCATCCAGCTGCTTCAGGCTGACCTCACGAAGGGGAAGACCAGGGGGAACCAGAGCCAACAGGGTAAAAGCAGGGACACGGAACCCCAGGACACGCTGCCCCCGCTCCTCAGCGCAAACTTTCCCTTAGACGACCAGGGCGATGTGGAGCAGTGGGGGACGGGGGGCCGCAGTGGCGGGAGCAGCGAGGGCGTGGCGGACCAGCAGGTGATGATGCTGGACACGGACCTACTCAGGCAGCACAAGCGGTTCAACTCGCCTCGGGTGCTGCTGAGTGACAGGCCGCCGCTGCAGCCGCCGCCGCTGTACCTCGCGGACGATTTCGTGAGCAGCGGGCCGGAAGGCGGGGCGGCGAGTAACAAGACGCGGAAGAAGCGTTACGCCGAGCACAAAAGCTACCGTGGGGAGTACTCTGTGTGTGACAGCGAGAGCATGTGGGTAACGGATAAAACCCAAGCAGTGGACACCAGGGGGGCCCCCGTTACTGTTCTGGCCAATATTAAAAGCATTACCACGCAGGACATCAAACAGTACTTTTACGAGACACGTTGTCGGACCCCGAGGCCCTTCAAGGGCGGCTGCAGGGGTATCGACGACAAAAACTGGAACTCGCAGTGCAAAACCACGCAGACGTACGTTCGAGCGCTGACGCAGGATGGCGTTAAGGTGGCCTGGAGGTGGATACGCATAGACACTTCCTGTGTCTGCGCGTTGTCAAGGAAACGTCATAGGACGTAAACAAGCCCTGCTGGGGACTACCTGTTTGGAATTCTACTTCCTAAATAGGAATTAGTTTCCTGTCCTCAATGCTCTCTACCACAGGATTATGTGTGACGGTGGTGAAGAGCAACATTCTGCTATAAAACGACACTTCTACTGAAGACATCCCGGGTCCATTTAAATGATATTTCACATTAATGTGCTGCAGATCCACAAACCGGTGCAGCACCGCTGTTATGGAAGAACTTGCTTGAGAGGGGCAGGGAGGGAGGGCGTGAGTGTGTGAGGGAGAACTGTACATATAAATTATTTAAATTATATGAAATGCATGTAGTTTATACATGTTAATCTATATATATATATATGACATATGAATATATTTGTGTTATTTATTGAAAGAAGTCTTCTTCAAAAGGAAAAAAAATGTCTACATGTCTAAAAAAGGAATGAAACAAACTATGAACTCATTTTGAGACTATAATACAGAGCTGAGCTGCAAAGGTGCTTCACAGTAAGACTTTACATGTGCCTTGACCAGTGTGGCTGCAGAGCAGAGAGATAGGACATGGTAACTCACAGACAGCAGTTGCCGCAAATACTTTTGGGGGTGAACCTGAGAAGTGACAGAGCTGCGGGGACCTGTTCTGTCCTGCAGTTCAATGTGGGGCCCGAATTCTCAGCAAGAATGAGACAGAAAACTATATCAGAAGGTATAAAGAGTTCAGATCTGAGATTTGAGACCAAACTTAAGCATTTACACAGCAATCACAATTGACTGTACTGTTATTTTATAATACACTTCACATTCATTCATTCCACTCGGGGACGGTTTGACAAAATAAAAATTACTCTTGTGGAATCTGCTGGCAGTGACAGATTCAAGAAAAGCCAACTGTTTGGTTTTCCTCAGGCTGCCTCACTGCTGTTGATCGTATTTTAATCTCCACTGGTATCATGATCTGTTTTTGTTTCTTCCTATTAATAAAAACCTATATTTTTTAAAGCTGGAAACACCTCATTAACATATACCAATTTCAGTTTTTGAAAGAAAAACAAATACTATGATGACAAAGATTATGTAGGTGATACCATATTGCATATTGATTTTACAAATACTGCAGTCCTCCTTCACAATATGTTTTGACCACTTTGCATTGGTGGTTACTTATCATCAACTCTAAGATGGAGTATGTAGGGTAATGGCTGATAAATTTTCAAAAAGGACTTTTTCAGAGTATTAGTTGTTGTACAGCAGCAGCCACTGCAGAAGTCCCTCAGTCTGCTTCTGTTGTGCTACAGAAGAGAGGTGGGTTTATTTACGAGCCTTGCTGATGTGTATTAAACATGAAACACCACTTTGAGAAAAAGTTTGTTACTGGCTTTGTGATCATGGGATGTTACATATACACTGGAGAGTTGGAGATTTCATTAGAACCAACCACAGACTAAAGAAAACATAAGGTTTCCCTATCAGTAGCAAAAATGATGTTATAGTTTAAGTTAAAGGATACGTCTGATGATATCTCATTAAGAGACCAAAACCAACAGTTAACTAGTTCTAGTAGCAAATATTGTCTGATATATCCCAGTCCTCTGTGCCATAGAGCTCCATTGTTATCCAATTAAAAACACGAGTGAGCTGCATTGTTGACATGTTTCTTCATTACTATGAACGTGGCCACTTTAGTTTATTTTGACTCAATCCCACAATACACCATGTGTAAATATTCTACCAAACTTGTGGTTGAAAATAGACTAACAAATGCCCTGTTTACTCCTGTTTGAGTACCATAGTATTAAGAACAACAGTGCACAGCTGTTTTTTATATACAACATTGGCGCTGCCAGGTTAGGGAAGTTTACTTAGAGATGGACTAATCCATGTTTAGTTTTTAATAAGCATATTGGCCGTCACTAGCTTCATCCATACAATGTCTGCTTCAAGCACAGTAAGTCCCAAAGCTGCTATGTGGTTGTGTTTTCCAGTCTTAGGTTAATTAAAGTCCATAGTTCGGCCTGAAACAGTGATAGCTGATCAGAGGTCTGATCAATAGTCATTTATTCTGCTCTCTGATCAGATGTTTTACACCTCACTTAACCTGCCAGTTACAGCACAGAGTGGTGACAAAAATGGAATTAAATCTTTATCAAATGGGGTCAGCAGTCAAAAGGAGTGGAGTCGACAATGTGAAAGATAAAAAAAAGTGAAGAGAAACTGTGTGCAGGTGTGTGTATGTGTGTGTATTTAGAGTCCTGCAACTCAGATGTCCAGCTTCCTCACATCATTTCACTTACATTGCAGAAAGTATTGTTCTAACTAGGTGACAAAAATCAATTATCTGCAGCACTAATGCAGAACGGATGCAGGAAGTATCTAGAGGGACTTCTACAGTGGCTCCCACTGTGTGCAGCGCTAATGCAGGATAAATGCAGGATGAACCCAAAGCTGAACGTCTGGGATTGTTATCACCATAGCACTCATATTATCTGATATTAGTTACAGTGTTTAGAGTTTGGAAAATTCTGAAAGGCCTAATGTCATAATGATTGTTTATCTGCTAATACATATAATAGGTTCCAACCAGATCTGAAACATAGAAAAATAGGGCAGTTTTGAAATGCTCATAACAAATATGATTTCATGCCAACAATCTGCATAAAAAGCCCTCATATCTGTGGTGAAAATGGTACAATCATCTGAGAAGCAAAGCAGGAGATCAACAAGTACAAAGCAACATAAAGGCAGAGAGACACATCAGACAGAAAGGCTGAAACAAAAACAGAGAAACTGAAAAATCAAATTAAGCAAATCCCTAAATGCGCAGTGAGACAGAAACAGACCAGAAGCAATGTGATTGACAAAGATACGAATCAGTCATTATCAAATTCCTCAGAGGTTACTGCAGAGCACAGAGCTGAGTGTGTTAAGAGTAAAGGTATGCTGCGTGTTAGACAGCATGCAAGGAGACAGGAAGACTTAGCCAATCAGAGGATGCAGAGAAGAAGCTTCCAGTTGAGGAGTGATACACAACAGATGATTGCTAGCGTGACAGCAACATATGTCCTGGGTTACCATGAGGTATGAGTCATCTTGAATAACAGTCAAAGCAATAATGAACACTCTTATGAACAGATTCCACTGTGTTGTTTCAACAATGGACTGATCTTCAAGAATAAAGTTTTTCAAAAATGTATTTAAAGTGTTTTTGGAATGAAGCGATCCCAGCGTCAGTAAAAGTATCAGAGGACTGATGCTGGATTGAAAAGAGGATGGTGCACATGTGTTTTTTCAAGCATTATCTAGGAAGGATTGGTATGCATTTGTTTTTTGTCAGCTGACCTCTGGGAGTTAAAGGAAAGATCCACCTTTGAACACTAATGCCAGGACTACTGATAATGTATCTGCCTGTGCACCCTAGAGACCCTTTTGTTGTGTTTGCGTTCTTCTTCATGCATCATTGACCAAACATGTACAACACCATGTCTTGATGTTTCCAGGAGTTCAGATGATGTTCGACACCAAATGCCCAGATTCTAACTATCATCACCACCATCATCAACATCCTCACAATGACACACTACTACACTTCAAACCAACAGAAAATTAACACTGCAGAGCCCTTTAATATATTTTACATTTGTCCAAAAGCTTGTTAACAAGTCACACTGAGCTATCCACTGTTATTAAGGAGGAGTTAAGTCAGTGGAAACAGAGAAAGTGACAAAGAAGCCTGCAGTGGAGTCAACATTACACTGTGCATTTGAAGATTTTTCCCATCAAAAGCCTTGCTTCAAGGCAAAAATCATGATATTTTAGTTGCATTCTTTTTCCCTGATTTGTTCTAAGTGGCACAGGATTTCGTTGATCTCAGAGGACCTATCCATCCACACCATCTGTCATTTGGTGGAGAGTTGCATCACTCTGCTGGACTGTAGATATCTGTGCTACAACATACAGATACTGTGCAGTCTATCTAAAGCTTTCATTACATTCTATAGTTGTCAGGTCCAGGCCTTTTGGTTATTATGACACTGAACTATGTGAAATCAAAGCAGACAGACATATTTTATGCAGCTGGATGTGGACCAAACTCAAGCACTGGTTTCAGTCATTCTGAAGCACTGGTTATCCATATTTACTGGATTAAAAACATGCTGGGAGCACTGAATAAGAGTGTGGCTGTCTTCATTTTGGTTGCATTGGGTTCTGAGTGGTGAGCACATTGCTGCACATAATCAAATATGTTTGTTTTGCTGATGTAGTATTAGACATGCATTTATCCTGCTGGTTATTCTGCTTTGCAGAATGTCAGTTCCTTCATTACCAGCCCAGTATCTGTAGGTAATACGTCTATATTGGACAAGTTTGCACTTGTCAATTTACATCCAGTGACATTGTTCAGTGCTAGTGCAGGATGTAGTGTGCCCTTAGGTAGTGAGGTGGAAAACAGGGGTATGGAGATTAGGCTGGAGGATGCATGTGTGGCACATCTGACTTGCAGGAATAAAGGAGACTGAAGTTTGTGTCACAGATCTGCAATGAAAGGATAAGTCAAGTATTTTTGAACCCAGGCCTTATTTTCCCATGTTTTCTGTGACTTTCAGTGGTGGAAGAAGTATTCAGATGTTTTACCACAACAAACTAACAGATTAAGGCACTGATATTTCAGCAACTCCTGAGTTCTGCAAAGTTAAATTGTTGTTGTTTTTTTGAGTCTGGTAGTGATATATAGTGATGTTTCTGGTTAAACAAAAAGGATCCTCCTCTTTAATTAAAAGGTCTGTCACTGTAGGAGTCCCATCTATACTGTTGTCAGACACTTTTGAGCAATATGAGCCTGTCAGTGACAAAACAAGCACTTTAGTAGACGTACTTTGACATGGACAATTGCCCACTGGATTACATTGCAGCAGCTGTTTGCAGTCGCCAGTTACACTGTTTTCTCAGTACTGCACCAGTTCCAACGATTGTCCCATTCATTTATAATTCCATTGGAAAATAAGGCCTAGGATAAAAATACCAGAGTATCCTTTAATCAAAGATAAACCGAACTCTTTTTTTTTTTCTTTCTTTAAACTAGTCCAGCCCAAGTCATTGAACGTAGAACCCAGCTTTGCAGAATCACCCAGTCTTAATGCTCTGTCTAGTCACTGATTGATTCCTACATGCACAACCAGACTACCGGGCACACAACTCTGGGTATCTCTCTCTCAACTAGTCTTAGAACTCTGAGATTGAGTAAAAGTATTACCCGTCCTTCAATATTTGTGAATTTTTTTTTGTTGATATGTTAGTAGGAATTCTCACTTTGAAGTGGGCTTAGTAGGATGTGGCTAAGTTTCAACTACAATGGCTTTTATTTAATTATCCTGAACAAATTTTATTGGAAACAATAACAGGCACAAAACAGTGATCTCAGCTTCAAACTCCAACTCTGTTATGAGGTCACCCACTGCTGATTATTCTCAATAGCTTGTCAAAGCAAAATGACACAACACCAATTAGACCTATGATCATCCACATCACCCCTCCGCCTCCAGTAACCCCATCGTCCTCGGCTAGGAGATAGTTTCTCCAGATTGCTCTTTCCCACCTGAGGCGTGATCAGACACACCCTTCACACAGGGGTAAGGTGTTTGATTGTTATTAAACTGAGGCAGGTGAAGGAAGGGTTGGAGGAGTTAGCAGAATGTGGGCGTCTCTAATGACCCAGGGGTTTTATACAGAGGGGTAAATCTGACTTAAGGAGATGTACATTCATGCAGAGCTGGGATTTGAGGGAGAATTCTGGCCCCAAGAGGCTTACCACTGTCAGGGCTGGTAGAGGGGAGAGCAGATCAGCAATACGCCTGATGTTGACTGAATGTGTGCTTATATTTGAAGTGCTTTAGGTACGAACATGAAGGGGAAATATTGGAAAATTAAAACGCAACCCTGGGTCCGAGTAGGACTGAGCAGCAGTGACCATATCCCTGTACCTACTGACAAGTAGCAATAGCTATAGTTTAAAACATCACCTACTGCCTTGTCTGCACCCAACCATCACATGATCCAATAAAACCACATGTTAGTTTGTTCAAAAACATTAATTTTCTCTTGACACTGGGCTTCCCCACAGCTAAAAGTGACATCGCTAACTTCTATAATCAGAGTGATGTCAACCAGTGTACCAATTTCAGACAGTATTAGTAAGGTGATTGGGAGCAGCTTTTAATAAATAGGCATTTGTAAAGAGAGGTGCTGGGGAAACATTATATCCTCTTGTAACTAATGAGAACATCTCCTGTCATGTTTTGATTGACACTTGTACATAAATATGAAAATCAATCGAGTAAGCAAAACCATGGTGGTTGAGAGTTCAACACACACCTAGTTAAGAAAAACATCTTCATCAATTTGACAACATATATGGACTGCAAATACACAACAATAACCAAATACAGAGACACTAAAGTAGCACAGAGGACAAACTGATGTGTTTGTATGTATTGCCAAAAGTGATGAAAACCTTGAATAATGTGCGATCATAGTGTTGGAAATAAAACAACAAAAACTTACATTTCAGTTTCATTTTCAACACCACTGATGAGAGTAGACATCAGTAATATCAAGAATACAGCATCTGAACAAGTGTGTCCCGGTTTTAATCTATTGCTCTTTCTGTCTCCTGAAACAGGGCTGCAGTCGGAAACGATTAGTTGTTCTGTGCTATTTTGGAAGCACGCTTATCTATTTGGGTTGTGTTGTGTATTTGCATTGCACATGCTGTCAAATTGATGAAGATGTTTTCTTATGTTGTTTGTGTTTGTCTTTGCATAGTGTTTTCTGTTGCAGTGTGCTGAGCCTCTTGGCCACTGTGTACAAACTAAGTAAACATCCCAAATTTGTTTCTTAAGCCTTCAAAATAATTAACACTCACCGCTTCTTCTGCTTTTTGTATATTTCTTTTCAACTTGTCACAAGCATTAGATCTCCAGTAAAAAATCTTGTACTCAAATTCCATAAGCATTTCAACCTATATGCTTACAGGTGCATAGCTGTTTGGCCTGGGTGTTAGTGTCTTGACTTATATCCCCTTCGCTAATGCCTGATGCAAGAAAAGATCGAGGATTATATCGAATTAGGATTCTTTCAGTGCTGACAACAATTGGGACTTGACAGGCGGGCGAAGAGGGCTTTCTCTGATCCCAAGAGGTTTTCCTTCCCTAATCCTGTGTTGATACCTGTGGGGGGATTGTGGGGTACTCTGTATCCTGACAAGGATGTTCGTATGAGAGGTGCGTGAGATCCCAGTCTGAACTAGCACCGAGAGCTACTTGGGGTTTACAGTCCTGAGCCTGCTGAAAGCCTGAGGTCACAGGTCGGTGCTTTCATAGATGGCAGGATCACAATAGGATAAGAGGAGTTGACTAGATTTGCAACTGTCGATCAAGCTCATTCTTGTCACTGAATTTCTGGGCTGGAGTTTCTATTCACCATAAAACACACAATCTGTCTTGGTAAGTATTAAATGCTGCAATCAATGTTTGTGTTATTGTTTCAAGTCATGTGAATGTTGGAGTTATTTCATCAGAAATCAAACTCAAATAAACATGAACCACACGGCAGCCGAAGGCCTGTGAGAACTGCTGAGCCAATGGAGGAGGTCTGGAACTGAGATATTTTTAGTAGGTTCCAGTATAAACTTGTAGCATGCACCAATACAGACTAATGGAGAGATAAGGTGATTTCATCATCAGATGAATGACCTTGTTTTAAGTAAACTAAACTATTTCTTAAATTACAGCTTAATAAATCATTTGATAATACTGACTCTGCATACCGATAAGCTGGCTTGAAACAATTTCTTTATTCTATGACTTTTGTTTGTCACCTGAGCGATTGATACGCCATAAGCTGCATGTGGAGAGATCACTCACAGGTATTCCAGTAATTTAGGGGATTCCATGAGTCAGGACTGACGCACAAAAACTGGCAAATACACCAACTCAAATCTAGCATGTTTTGGGGTTAAGATAAGGGGCCATGGAGGAAGATAGGTTTTTTATTTTTTCCTCTACAAAGGTTTCTTACTGGGGGACTGACACACACATACATGTTGTCTCCCTCAGGTCTCCTTTACAAAAATCAGCCTTTGTATTGCAATCAAGTCTAATTCAAATGGACAAGACAGCAATCAACAGCTTGACACTAAAATAACACGACTGAACAATAACCTTGGATTTTTTTTCACATAAATTCCTGGATGAAAACTCCACCAGCACTCCCAGCATTCAGTGTCATTTAAAAATCACATTGCCCAAAATTGGCAAGATGGAAAATACAAAGAGCATTTGGTTTTCACAATTTCTATGAACAGAACCATTGAATAGTAAAACATTACTATGTTGATGCTTGAATCATCATGTAACTGGGAAAGTATTATTACTCCCTTTATCATTTTTTCCCCATTTTCCTTCTTCAACTTCACACCTAACACCCAGTGGGTACAATATATGGATAAAATGGATAAAACGTGAACAGTTGAAGTGAATTTACAGCAGAATTACTGACTGAATTACAGACTGAAGGTTGTTGAAGATGGAAAGGAGACGTTTCATTAGTTAATTGGAAATTAACAACCACAAAACTAAAGGTTAGTATAATGGGGTGAATGCAGTCCCCTTTTCTTCAGAAAAATCAGCTATACAAGGTGCGATCAAATTTTACATTTTCAATTTTAAATATCATTTTAAATCCAGTACAGTTTTGCTTGTTATAGGTGCAGTCTCATCCACTGGACTTGCACTTGTATCCATCTAATGAATGTCCGGTTAATGCATTAATTCACCAAGGTTATCACAATTAGATATCCCAATGTTTTCCATCTTTAATCTTTAATCAACATTTCATTACACCCTGTGGATATATATTTCATTCTGCAACTGTTTGCCTCCCTAAAACCCAGTGATCGGTCACGCCACTGGATCCGACTCCAGTGCGATGAATGGATGTCTACTGCTTCATCCAGCCAAACGTGTTTCTAAAACCATTAAAATCAAAGGAATGAGTCAAATCAAAAGAGTCTTTGTGCGATCCCCTCTTCACCCCTCTCTCACCTCCCTTGAGCCATTTAGATCTTCCTGAGAATTAAATTAATGTGACAGGTTTCTATTTTTGTAAAGGATGTTTGTCTCTGTGATGTTTGTTGTTAAGTAGAGTTGACCCTTGTCCGTTTGTGTAGTCTGGTGACTGGCGATTCACACCCCTCCAAAACCTTGTATGTGTTGAATAGTCAGGGTCATGTTATGGTTTGAAATCCTCTGAGCATACAGATCGGTCGCTTTTGTTTTTGTCTTGCAAGGAGTTCAAGGTGGGCTCAGTTTATACAGCTGGGTCTGACTGGGATAAAAAAAATAGGTGCATCTCCATTTCAAAATGTAAAGTGACCCATGTCTGATTGAGTATGTATATGCACAGAAGAGCTTTTGAGAATTGTTTAAATCCAATACTCCAAACTCAGAAGGGATAGAAAGGACAAAGAGGGAATGCCAGTAAATAAGAAAAATCTCCGTTGTGAATGGAAGCATGCAGCAACCATCTTTACAGGGTAAAATGCTAACGTGAAACAGAGACATATTTTTTGTCCTTCACAGCAGTAACATCATCAGTTTCTGTCTGTGAGAAACATATTTCAATAATTATATCACTCTATTTTGTATAACTTGGTTCCAAAACACTAGGTTTTTATAGGAGAAAATAGCCAATTTCAGTACTTTAATTTGAGTAACTTTATTATCACAGGAAATTGGCTGTATAGGCAGAAGAAAGAACATACACAATAAAAACAGGTCACGGATACAGTCCACACGTGATAGACTTCCTTTTATGGAGACAGACCACATGATACCACACAATAGTGGTGAAAGAGAAACAACACAACAGCAAACAGCTGCAAAAATATGCAGCAAAACAGTGCTTATACAAGTACAAGACAGAGGACCCATTGTGGTGCAGAATAAAGAATACGGTAACAAACGGTACACATACAGCACAAGCTGTGGTGCTAAAAAGAGAATGAAGAATATGAGCATGCAAATTAAAACTAACAGAGAAGTATTTGGCCACCTGCCCAGTGCTGCAACTTGTGGATGTGTTCAATGTAAAAAAGTTCAATGCTCTGCAGCCTGGAGATATCTTGAAGGGTCAGAGGTTCACTAAACAAGCATGGGCATCATGTTTGAAGTAGTCTTTTTTCTCTATAGATGTCACTATGAATGTCAAGTTTAGTACCTGTTATTGACAATATCCACAGTTTTGCTCAGCAAATCCCTCTGAGCCACAGGAACATTAAGTACTATTTAAAAAGATATCAAAATAAAACACACTAGTTTTCAACATACCAGCTTTCAACAGAGTCTACAACCATGCTAGCAGCTTTGCAAGGGTGCACTTGCACACACCAGCATCAGCATGCTAAAATGCTCACATTGACAATGCTAAACTGTTGATATATCAGGAATAACATGTAGCATATTCACAATTTAGTTTAACGTGTTCACATGCTAACATTTGGTGATTGGCAGCCGAGGATGATGGGAATGTTGGAGGATTTAAAATTTTGACTTGATGATGGGAATAGATCCCAAGGGAAACATGAGTATTTGAACCAGATTTTATGGGAATCCATCCATTAATTGAAGATATTTAAATAAAACTTCGACCTCAGGTTGACACTAGAAGAAAAGTCAGTTGATCACCAAAGTCATTAGGATACATTGCCTGGGAACCATGAATATTTTGAGAAAATTTTGTCCCAATCCATCAAGTACAATAGATGTTGAGATATTGCACTGGATGTGCCGGTGGCACTAGAGGAAAAGTCAAATCACCAAAGATTAATCCTTTAAGCACCTTGGATATCTGTAGTAAACTTAATGGCAATCCATCCAGTAGTTGTTAATGTGTCAGTCTGGACCAAAGTGATGGATGAACTGACCAACCAGCCAACAACAAGAAGTTTGAGCCATGTTTCCAGAAAGTGTAAATGGTTTTGAAGCGTAGATATTAACTAAGAAATGTGCAGAAAGCCTGTGTGCAACACTAAAGTGAGGACTGTCTGACTGACTGTCTGACAGCACTAATGCAGGATAAATGCAAGCTAATGCAAGGGGGACTTCCGTAATGGCTGCTACTTTATGGTACATGGGGAATTCAGTTGCCTATCACTCTTGTTTTCATAATATCTTTAAAAGCCAGAGCGCTGGCTCATCTAACATCTCAAACTGCCTTAAAAATTACATTATACATTGTAAATTATTTTTACAGGGGTCTTTCCTCCATTTTCTTAAGCTAACTGTAATGTTTTTTTACTCTCTGTGGAATCAGTCCTTTGTGTGCTTATTGTTTAAAAATCTTTACAGCTCAGGACCAGGATTTGACAAAGAAAAACCATGAGGTGTTTTAGCATTGTGTCATGTCCTACATGGCCACTCTCTTTCCCATGTCTCATCACACCCTCACACAGGACAAGGTTGGAAATGTGAGCTCTCAGCTTCAACAGAGCAACAGAGATCCTCTCCACAGCACTCCTGTTCCCATAACTCTCTGACATAATGTTATTTTAGTCCCTGTTCAAGTGGAGTCATAACCCGGTCACTCTAAATAATACCTTGTCTGATTCTCTCACAGCTTGAGTGCCCCAGTTTTGGTCATAAAACCTCATGTTTATCTTAGTAAGTAACAAAAAATGGCAACTCCAGTCCCTCAGGCAGATGAATAGCCACAAGACATATAATTAATTTCACTCTGGTTCATGTAGGGATGGTGTCATTAATCACTAGGTCTGGCTACCAGACAAACTTGACTAAAATGTATATTCTTCCTCTTACACACACTGAGTGGAAGATTTATGTTATGGGCAAACAATTTTCTGGAAAGCATGAATGCACTAATCACACTGGTTCAGCTACATCTCAACAACAAAATGTTTTTACAGAGAATGTCTCTGGATATTCCTAGTGGAACACATCATCTATTTTGTGGGGAACTACTCTGGTAGAAAGTAAGATTATTCTGAGCTGGTTACTATACATATTACTGTTGTTACCATGTTTACATTATGAACATGGTAATGGTATTGCCGGTTTGTCAGACAGTTGACATCCACCACTTTTGGTCTATTGGATGGATTGCAGTAAAATTTGGTGTAGACATCCATGGTCTCGAACAATGAAGCCAGCTGATTTTGATGATCCTCTGGCCTTTCCCCTAACATCATCCTGAGGTTGACATTTTTGTTTTTTTATATTGGATAAGTTAACATGAAATCTGGTACAGACATCTACAGGCTCCACATGATACTGTTTATCCTAATGACTTTAGTGATGTCCTGACTTTTCTCTTAGCACCACCGTGAGGTTGACATTTTATGGTTTTTGAGGGGATATGTCAACAATTATTGGTTTTCCATGAAATTTGGTACATACATTCCAGTCCACTTCTGATAAACTGCAATACCTTCACGGATCCCCTTACTTTTCTATTAGCACCCCAATAACTAATGATGTTCCCATCAGCCTCAGCTGTGTAAGCATTCTTTGTTAGCACGCTCATGCTCTATAGTAGGGGTGCTCTAGTGGTCTAGGGCTGCCAACCATGAGCTGCAACATTGCCCAGTTTGGCTGAGGATCTTTCTTGCATGCCATAACCCAGCTCTTAACTGTCAGCTCTGGGATGAAGGCATTAAACATCTGCATGTTAGCACTGACGCTGTGAGCATGTTTTCCTGCTATCATTAGCATTTAGCTCAAAGTAAATACAGCTTCACAGAGCTGCTAGCATGACTGAAAACGCTTTAAAATGTAATTTCTACTTGCTGTGAGCGCCGTGAACTAATTTCCATTTATCTAAATTGTATTTGGGTTATTGTTGCCTGAGGTATACTAAAAGCTGTGCCAAATGTGGCATGCCCATCTGAAGCAAAATCATAACCTGAAGAAATGATTTAGCTCACACACTAATTAAACATGTTCAGATGTGTTTAGTCTCATGTTCCATGTTGTACTTGGTTCTTAAGTAATAAGGGACTCTTTGGCCCAAATGATACCGTCTGAATGTAATGAAATGTCTTGGACAAAAAAACAGCGCACACACATGCATGTCTGTTGCAATCCCAGAGTTTCTGCATGGATGGGGATGATGTTTGACATGGTTTTATGCATCCAGCATACATACAAATTCATCCAAATACACACTCCTGCCCCACTGGAGATTGAGGTCAGGGGATTGTTCAAACAGTGTCACTGGCATCAACGGCCTCCTACAGTCACATCACTACTCTGCCTCGGATAACACCAGGATATGAACCTACAAACATAATTTGTGCACACTCCTAAAAAGGCTAAGAAGGAAGTCCTAGACCCCTACAGTCCCCATCTGTGGGCACACACAAGCAAAAATACACACGCACACTTGCTCTACAATGTGTTCCATGGATGGAGCTGAGTCTCCTGAGGCCTGGAGCCGTGCTGGACAATGGGTACTGAGGGGAAGTTAAGCCTCTTGCTGCGCACAACTTAGTGGCTGAGGGATCAGGCATTAAGACACAAGGCGTGTTAGGAATCCCTCATGACAAGAGCTTTCACAGAGTCACCCCAGGTCACCACACTCCAGCTCGCTCATGTCTGATTTAAGGCAACGAATTAGATCTTTGGAATGGAAAAGGATATGATGTCACGCAGGCATCATGCCACAGCTGTGATGCACTTTGCACTTGTGTCACTTCAGTTGAACTCTGCACTTAGTGAAGCTTTGTAGTGCTCTTTATCTGATCTATAACACAGCTGTCAAAGTTTGTCTGCAGCTGTGAGGGGCCATCACAGAGGAACTGGCAGGTCTTTAAATTCTGCCAGACTCTTGAATAGTTTGGGGTAAATTGTGGGTTGTGGGGTAAGACTGACCTTGGATTATGATGTTTCAAATTTAGAGTTAGTTTGTCTTTCTTCAGCGCTGCATTCTTACACCCCCCTGGGATTATAAGATTAAGATAGGCCAGAAAGGGTCAGAATAAACTGAAAATATAGTTATCCAGGTTAACTGCTGGAACCATACAGGATAGCATCTGTCTTCTGTTTAATGCTAATCACAGTACACAAAACTAACAGTTGTAGCCTGGATTCAAAACAAGAACTGCTACCATTAGTGAAGGAGTTCCAAGTAGCCTATGATCTTGTTTACAAGTAAGGGAAAGATTTATTGGTGCGGCATCATCAGTAACGTTGGCATCATGCTAGACAGTTGAAGTGAAGAGAGAGTTTAGCCTTAAGGCTGAGCTCTTGATTTACCAGTCGATGCTCATTCCAACCCTCAGCTTTCATCATTCCAGAACTGAGAATGCTGACTGGTAGTAATGGCGACTCACTTTGGATATTTGTCCAGATGATTACTGCAAAATTGGTTATCTTTGTGTCATTAAGATCAACAACAATTGGGAGCTGACTTAGCAAGTGCTTTGCACATTTGAATGGAACAGTAGATTACACAAAACAGCAGATACTGTAACCTCTGAGCAGCCATCAGGACAGCCCAATGTAAATACAACCTGGATGAGTTTTAAAGTAAGATAGAGTGCAGCCTATGTGTTTAATTACGGGCACAGACTGGGTCACAGGACTTATATTAATTGGTCAGATGGGGCCTGGATTTGATTTAGAGATAATTGCGGATATCGAATTGGAGCTTTGCGGGTGTGGTGTGGGATTTGCCTTTGGATACTGGTTCAGGCATCTGATAAGAATGCCTCCTAGTTGTCTTTAGAGGTTTTCCCAGCATGACAGCTGTAAAGAGATGCTGGGCTTTTTTGTCATGGTTATACTTGTCCATGGTTAAAAGAAAGACCAACTGTCGGCTAGAAATTAGTTGTGAGCAGCAGTCTCCTGTATTAAATTTTGACATTTTGTTGACCCATCCATCCTCCCTAACTTCCTCCCAATGCTGAATTTGTTGTTTTATGATTCCTCCATCACACCAGATGAACAAGATTCATAATTACTACAGCCAATAAAGGGCTTTGTTGAAAGCAAACATATGTTATTTTAGGGCATTTACTGAAATAATTGATTTGGTTGTTTTTCTTGGAAAGACAGTGTTGAATGTCTTGGGTTTCCACAAGAGAAGCATGTGCATGTGACAGAGAAGTAGGACGTCTGAGATACCTCACTTAGCCTGCTGCCACTGTGACACAGACAGTCAAATAACGATGCATGGAAACTACAACTCAAGCTCACTGGACTTTTAGATTCTGACTCAGACCCAAGTAATTTCCCTGTTAAAGTAAACACCCAATCCTATGATGGGTGTGATACTGATAAGCCTCAGAAATTTTCACACTGGAGCATTCAAATGGCATCTATCCTGTAGCACTGACTTAACTTTTGTCAATACAGTGGAAGATCAAGGGTCAAAGGTCACACAGCTTGTTGCTCATTGCAGGGTCCTGAACATACAGAGGCTGTGTGAAGTGTGAGTGTGTTCTTGTGCACACTATACATGCAACTGTTCTATTTGTGGTTTTGCAACATTTATATTTCCAGCTTATTGCATCCATATGTTGTGAACCAACTTCATGTAGTTAGAATGTTTAAGGAAACTGTTTGCAGATGTCTATGTTCAATCTAATTCAGATCATCAGGCATGACTGACTGTAATAGTACCATAACATCATTATGTTTTTGATTTACTGTATGTTTTGACCATGTTTTGAATGTCACTGCATGCCTTTAATTTAGGGATTTCGGGCTCACACAATCACACACATTCACACACACAATAAAGAGGAGAATGTTTACATGGTTTCCAGGGCTGCTAGAGCTCTGGGATTTTTCATTATGAGTTTGTTCTGGGGTTAACAATCTATAAAAATATTTATAGCCACAGTCAAGTTAACATACATTATTCTAAAGTGGCAGGATGACCTTCGTTCAGTTGCGTTGCTCAAGGGACTGGGCTGTTGTTGTTGTCAGTGTTTCCGCTGCACACACACACACACACACACACTGAAGCATACAAAAAGGCAGGAGGAAGCTGATGACAACATTTACCCTGACGAAAACGGTGCTCCTCAGTATGGAATGCTTTTCCGTTTGAACCCTAACTTGACCCCAGACACACACACACACACACACACACACACACACACACTGTGTGACTTGAAACATGACCCTTGACACACATACCCTTGCTCAAATACATATGCATGGCCAGTAGATGCAGGCTGACGACATAACTTTGGATACAATCTCCTACACACACACACACACACACAACAACCACTGGAGCACCACAAGCAGAGCCAGAGGAGACACAGAGACATGACTGTTACTTAAATTCAAATTTGGCTCAGCAGCTGCTTCACTAAGTCTCTTCAAGCCAGACAAACTACCAGAAAAAACATCCCATTACACAACCAAGGTACATCTTTAATGCAATTTCAAAATTTAGCTCTTTGGAAGATACAGGGTGGGAAATTCTTCAGGGTTCCCCCATTAATGTACATTGAGGCCAAATAATTCATTTTTGGTTGGATTATGTGAATATAATTGGCAGAAAGAAGAAATACAAAAAGAAAAGAAAAAACCATGCGCAGAAAAAAACATTTTTTTGGATAAAAGTTTTACGTAAGCACCAGGCATCAACTTCAACTGTGAATTAGAGGCCTTTATGTTACATGTAAGCAGTTACAGCAGAGGGTGCTGCTGTTAATTACATTTCTTACATTTCACTGTTGCTTGACCATGTTGGAGAAAGGACTTTAGTTCTTGAGTGGTTTCTCCTACTCTGAGCTGTCTCTGCACTATTAGCTTCTGGATGTTCCACCGCAAACTGAAGGCAGAAATATGCGGGTTTTTGCCATGCAAACGGGGTTTCTCACAAGCCTGGCATAAATTCAGGGAGTGCAGTGTGATAACGAGCTCAACTTCATACCTCCAATTCTAATAGATGACACTGAAATCTGAGCTCCAAAAGGATGCTCAAAAGCTTCTGGACATCCTTATTTCTACACTCAGACAGCAGGTCCAGTATAACACAATGTAACTAGGTGATCAGTTAAGTACAAAATACACCTATGAGGTTTTTAGCCATGTTAGTGTAGCTCTTGGGATGGTTATGTCAGCCTGTGAAGTCAGTGACTTTTCACTCTAAGCGCCACCATTTTGACTTTCAGTGACATGTCTCAACAACAGGGTTAATTCCTTAATTTAAAATATCCTTGATGTCCTTAGGTTCAGATCCTAAACTTTGATGATCCCTGACTTTTGTTTCTGTCACCATGCACTGCACAGTAAGCGGTTACCATTAGTAACACAAATTTTATACATTCTGGTTGCCTGAAAATGTAGCCTATAACTATAGAGTGATTCTCTGACTTTTCTATAATATATCATGAGGGTCATATTTTAATATGTCAATCATTTGATTTAAAAATACCTGCAAAGCTAACCCAGTCTTTGTGCTTCATACTAGTGGCATATGCTAACGTACTAATACAGTAGAATTCCTTATAAACATGGTAAATGTTTTCTCCTCTAACATCTATACATAGCATGTGTATTTAGCTCAAAGCACCATCTGTCTTCTAGCGCCACAGTTAAAGATTTTAGAAGTTTACAAAATTCCACATAGATTTTTATTTCTCACAGGATACCTTCTTAATGTAATCAAGTCAGTTTGAGTAACATTAAGACTTTAGTCAACTAATATTTCCTCATATTTAGTCTTCCTCATTTGGGTTGAATGCGCTACAAGAGTGTTCCCAAATCCAGAAAGGGGATTTCTTTTGCCTGCAGTACTGTCAGACCTGCAGACAATGTGTCTTCAACCTTGTTCAGATTATATAAACTTCAACTGGGCTCGATAGAGCTGTGTCTTATAAATAAGCTGCAGTGAAATGTAAATATCCCCAAAGTTTTAAATATAAAAAATAAAAAATGTACGAAATTGCGGCACAGTGGATACATAAAATGCAATATTATCATGTGTCCCAGGCTCCCTTTAGGATGTTTCCACCTCTGCAGACGGTTTATATGTTCTCAACCTGAGGACCTTCAGACTGCTCTGCACTGATGCTCAACTACACAACCACCACAGCTGGCCAGATGGCTGAGTGCCACGAAATGTTGTAATTGGATCAGAGACAGAAAACAAGTGTTGACACGAATTTATCAATTTGTCAGTGATCGCCAATTTCAAGGCGAATTTGTCAAAAGCGTGCTACTCCTCATCACACACCAAAGAAGGCGGACAAACATAAATGAGCAATCCATTCAAATGGCCCAAATGCTAATTTAACTCAAGGCCTTCTTGGAGAGAATGTCCTGATTGTTTGCCTGAGTGTGTGTGTGTGTGTGTGTGTGTGTGCTCAGCGTGTAATTGGGGAGGTAACGGTTTGACTGCTTTCACCTTCACTCCATATGTGTCAGCAAGGCTTCCTCTGTAAACTGACTGACATTAAACTAAATGCCTCCCTTGCTCACATTAACTTCCTCTGCACATTACTGCTCCCACGAGAGACACACACACAGAGCATGACAGAAATGTTAATTGATGACAGGCGCTGTCCACTGAGAGCAACTGGCCTCGACCGTCTCACATGTATCCCATCTGAACTGTTTAAAGTCTTCCGCACACACAAAGATTTCTCACTTTCTCCCTCTCTGTCTCTCTCACACACACACGCACAAGACACATACGTAAGAAACACACATAAACACACTGCGGAAACAGGATCAAGAGAATAGTACTGGGTCAATTCAGGGATGTGGATGGGATTAAGACACAACAGTGCTTTATCCCAACACACACACACACACACACACACACACACACACACACACACACACACACACACACACACGCACACACACTTCTATACACTTATGAACACGCCTTACTTGATTGAGGCTCAGAGGTGCAGCCCCAGCAGAATATATGTACTGTTATATCATTGTATCAGGGGAACCTTGTAACCTTCAAGATGATATTAGAGAGGATTTATTGTGAAGGATTGTGGGTGTTTTTTTTGTTTTTTTTTTTTTGGGGGGGATGATTAACTTTTTCTTCTGTCCATAGCTTTGCAGCTGTGAAACTTAGTCCTGATTTGTTCTCTGTTCATATGGAGCATTATATATTGGTGCACTATATGAAGTGTTCCATTTTACAATACAGCATATCATTGTTAAAGCGGAAGACAAGCTATTTAATAGTAAAATATGAACCTATTATTTTTAAAAGAGATTTGTAGTTGGCACCTGCCACCTCCATAATAAAGTATTTAGCTCAGTCCAAGAACCTTTGGAACTGTCTTTTCTGATCCAAGATGTACAAGATGTACAATCACATTAGAGTCTGGCTGGGCAAATGCAAAGATTTATGATCATAAAGTAAACCTGCCCAAAGCATCATTAACATCTCACTCTGTTTTGTTTACCAGAGGAGACATTTTAATTAGAATTTAAGGAATTAAAAAACATGCATAACCTAGATTACAACATATAGACTCTGATAAATGGAGAACTAACATGCATACACACATACAAATACACACATACATGCAAATAATAATATGCATCTTCTCTGAGTCTAAAACGTTCCATGCACCATCTAAAAAATGATTCATTTAAGTTGTAAATTATATGAACATTTATGAACCGAGTATATGCCACTGCACCATCAGAGCATCAACTCTTCTTCTCCCTCTGTTTCTTTGAATCCCATTTGTAAGAACTCACAACAAAGCTGCTAAAACCTTTTCACCTAATAAATGAGAAAATATTTTTTTTTAGAGCATGGACAATATCCTGACAGCTATGGCATTTACACCATGCATTGATTCATGCAATCTGTAACTAAATATCTAGATAAGGAAAAATGCATTAACACATGTTAGCGTGTAAATGCCCGCACAGCACTTTGTGATTGGAATGCAATCAGCTTGCATTGGCTTGCACTATGATTGGATTTCATCAAGGTGTAACTGCAATCTGTACAGAGAGTTCTCATATTCTTAAAAAAACCCAAAAAGAAACAATCCGTCCAGCGAGTTAAAATGTCACTAATTTCCATGTCTTTCAGCCTCAGCATAGGCAAGCCAAAATCAACAAATAATAGAAGTACCTGGCAAGTCTTCACCAACAAAAAGCAATTTAAAAATGATTGATGCCCATTTCTGCCATTGCCTCACTTGACCTCAGACGCACCATGTTTGTCTACATTACCATCAGGATCCAATACCAATGTCAATCTATTCTACATTTTGGTTACACTTGGAGCCAATGGAACAAACTGCACATTGACATATTATGACTGCATAAGAACATTATGGCAAATGTGTTAGCAAAAAACTAAATATCTCAGATTGCACATGAACTAAAATTATGAGCTAAAAGACACTAAAATGCTCTGTAGAGCTGAGGGGAACTTTTAATTCTATCTGGATTCATCACTGCGAGTGACTCCCTCTACATTACACATAGACATTTCACCAATTGCTAATATGAAAATATTGATTAGTGCAGCTTTAAAACTTTATTTTGATCACTTCAAGTGTCCACTTCACAGATAAAGACATTAAAGTGGCCCCCTAACCCTGTGTATACCCTGTGTTTCAGGAGAAAGAGCAGCAGTGGCGGACTCATGTAGCAGAGCTGACCTCTAGCCAGGAGAGGACTCTGCCAGACAGACTGGCAAGACTCAGGAGATTCAGGGTGAGGGTGACAAACACACACACACACACAGACATCATAATCTGATCCTTAGCTGCACACCAACTGTTGATGTTAAATACACAGCTGACAAAGCAACCAGCTGCTGTTTGACATGCCTGACGCGCTAACAGTCTGAGATTCAACACCACAGTGTGGCAGCTTCAGCAGCCACAAAGCTTCTAGTGTTTCAAAGCTCCAGCAGAATAGAAAAGCTTTTTTAAAGATCCGAGACACGCCATTTATCAGACACTGAGGGTTCCTGGACATCATCATCGAGTTACACAGCGGTCGCAGTTCAAGGTCATTGATCAGGCATTAGTTAAAGAGACTTGTCAGTAGCTCTTCGGATGAATGGATGCTTTGAAGTTCAGTGAGTGGCTTTGGTAAAGTGAAGGGTTCAAAGCTGTCATCGCAGAGTTAGCTTTTACTTTGTGACACACTAGTGCCAAGTAATCATTTCTTTGTGTTGTGTTAAGCACTGGACTACCCAGAGACCACCTGTCAATCAACTGCTGTGGGAGGGACTAATAACTATTTTGGTTTCTGTTTGTTAACCTTGTAATGGAGACTAGTTTCTTTCTTCACTCTTCTCTCCTCCTGCAGGAGTTTCAGAGGAAGGTGCTGGTAGAGGAGTCGGGGATGGAGGGCGGGGCAGCTGACCACATAGTCAGCCGACTTCTTACCAGGATGTAGATGCACCATATGAGAGAATGACTCATGATACATGTGTCTTGGGTTGCACTTTAACATCAATAAATCATCACTGAGACATGAATTCAATGTGTGTAACTGAATGACATGATGGAATACTGGAGCCAGCAGCCACAGGACCTTCCACATCAACTGAACTCAGTTGTGGTGGCTGCTGTGCCACATTGTTTCCCATTTAAAGAGCAGATAAAATAATCCACATGTGGCTCAGTCCACGCTTCCTGCATTCACCTGTACTCACAACTGGGGATCTGATGGCAAACTTTCACTTTTGTTCTTAAGCACAAAAAGTTCAAGAGCTACTTCAGCAAAACTCAGTTAAATATACACATAATTTATGTCAGATTTTTACTTTTACTGTCAAATTCTGCACTCAAGCCCATTAATGAAGACTATGTATATGTCTTGTTTGATGTACATGATGAATACCTTACAAGAATAACTAAAATACTTTTAAGAATATATTTACTGGCTTCCTTGCTCAGAGTTAAATGAGATGGTTGATACCACTGTCATATTTGTGCATTAATCATGGACCGGGATGTGAATAGGTTAGCTAAAAATAAAGACTGGAAGCAGAGGGAAACAGCTAGCCTGGCTAAGTAATTACCTTCCTGATGTCTTGTCATGTAGAAATAGTTTCTGCACATCTTGCTCCATAAAACAACAAAAATTTTATGATTTCTGTACAAATTAAACAAATGAAATTTCAAGTGTTAGTGAGCTTTAGTGTGAGCCAGACTTGCAGTTTCTCAGCTTCTATGCTAAGTTTATGCTAAGCTAACTAGTCACATCAAGGCTTCAGCATTACAGTTAATACACAGATCTGAGTGGTATTAAGATTCTAATCAAACTCTCAGCAAAAAAGAGAATAAGCACAGTTAAATAAGTTCTTAAATAGGAACCACTGTGAAAACTCAGCCAACTGTAGTGTAGTCTGTTGAAATAAAAAGTGCATTCTTCTGAATTAAGTTATATAACTATTCTGCTGCACAGAAAGCTTCATTTTTGCTTCAGTTTATATTGCTGACTATGTTCACAGTGCCTCATTGTTAAAGTAAAAACAATATGAATACTGTGATGCTGAAACCAAAACAGAGGACGAGGGTTATTAATGCTTTCACTGATTTAAAGAACTGAAGTCTTTTATAAGTCTTATACAGTTGATAGTCATCTGAAACCGCAGTCAGCCTGAGAGACCATTATGATGTCATCAACTTTACATGAAAAACTCCTGATGAAAAACCGAGAAAAACCCCAAGTTGTTTGGTATTATTTCTAAGATTAGACATGATGTGAAATTCCCAGACATACCCATAATAAAATGCTTAAGTTACCTCATGGTCATAGTTGTTGCTCCATCTAAGCTAGTTCTGTGCAAAGTTAGATCCTAATGTGATACAATGAAACCCAGTTTCCCTAGATGTTAAATAATAAAACAACAATTCAGGCCTTGAGATTAAACTTGAGATAATGATAGCACATAATGCTTTATCTGTGTTGTTAAGCCAAGTTCTGTTTTCATGCAATATCCAATGAGAAAAGCTTGAGACCTGCAAGGCATTTTGTCCGCTATAAAACATCACTTGAACATTTTCTGTGGAATTTTGCTTGAAATGTTTCATACCCAGAGAGCAGGTTATGAGTTACAGTACATGTGTTGAAGCTGAGTGATATATCTGGCCTATACATAAATGTAGAGCGTGTGTGAAAGTGAGCTTTGGTGTATGGTGCGTATTCATATGGCAGGAAAGTCTCTCTGTCTGTCTGTCTTAACAAGATTTAAGAAATCCTTCAGCTCCCTGGCCTTCTATGGTAAATGTGGGGCCAAATGAAGAAGGAAAAAGCAGAAAATAGATGGTGATATTAATAAATATGAAGCCTGAAGCTTCAGGGTCTGATATGGTAAATGACCTCATTTATCAAGAGATGGTCAGTAGTGTCTTTGGATGAGCATTTATCATTCTTAGTCAAGACCTGTATTAGATAAACTTAGACTTGTTAGGTACAAATAAAATTCATGAGTGGTGAGACCTGTTGTATGAGTCATGAACAGATAGACAGCCTTTCTTCACAGGGGAAAACACACTCATTATTTTTGTTACACCCATGTTTTGGAGTATAAATGATTGATAGGGACAAAAATCTTTGAAATTGGTGCAGTATCGAGCAAGAGCAGTGTACCAATAACATAAAACAACATAAAATATTCTGAAAAATATTGCAAAAATATTCTGTCCACCATATTATCATCCTCCAGTATTATCCTCTCTTGCACTCAACAGTGTAACATCTCCTACTGTAGGCTCAGTGATTGCCATCCCCATGACTGTCTCGCATACTAGTCATGGGCTGCTGTTTTCCAGCATTTAATCTCATGTCACCTTCTGCTTACGATGGATTAAAATTCCACCTCTGCGTGTCTCTTATTTGCTCTTAGCACAGCTTTTGATACCATATATGAAAGCATACTCTTGGACCAACTGAAAGACCAGTTTGGTATCTCTGACCAGACCCTTGCAGTGTTAAAGTCTTACTTATCTGAAAAAACACACTGTATTTCTTCCAGCAATATTACATACTACTAAATCAGTATTTTCTGATATGAAATATGGAATGCCCCAGGGCTCCACTCTTGGCCCTCTGCTTTTCTCTTTATATTTCACCTCTTGGCTAAATTATACACAATCATAGAGTTAATTTCCATTGCTATGCTCACAATTATGATACTCAGCTGTATCCTCCTGTAAAATTTCCTTAAACCTTATTTTCCATCCCATGCTTTAAACTCTCAGAATTCAGGAATCCTGTTTGTTCCCAGAGTTAAAAACAGGCTGACATGCTGCAGGGCCTTATCCTATAATGTCCTCTTTCCTGTGGACCAACCTCTCTGTCTGTCTGACTCTGTTAAATCCAAACTTAAAAGTCAACTTTATGCCTTAACTCTCAGTTAGTGGCTTGTTATTTGATTACTTCAGACCTGGTACTTGTCCCCATTCTCCCACTGGCAGTTGGTCTTAGTCTCAATGAATCCATTAGACCTATAGTACAGTGGAGTCCATGTTGTCCTGCCAACAAGATTATTGTAAACGTGTTGTTAATCACTATATCTCTCTAACCCTCAGTTTGCTAACTCCCTCAAGCACATGTGCGTCCAGGCTGTGTGTTTCTCTCTCTCTCTGTCTTCTCCTCTCTGTTCTCTCAGACAGGCTCTGTGCTGGACCATCAGCCGTTCTGGGACTTCTCTCCCTCTCCTGGCTGTCGGTGCCTCTTTCCAGATGTTTTGAATGTGGCTCTTCATCCTCTAGGAGTCCCAGCCTCTTCCTCGTATCTCTCCCTCTCTCTCCCTCTGTGTGTTTGTTTCCTTCTCCTAGATGTGTGAATGATGTGCTTGGTTTCGCCACTTGTGTATTCACAGTGGAAAGCAGGTTGTGTGGCCCAGATTCCATCAGTGGCAGCACATGGAAGTTGCTTGATGTCCTCCCAGATCATATTATTCATTCAAGTTTCCAATCTATAATGTTCCCATCCTGATAGTACATACAGTGAATCTACATTGTAGCTCTATTCTTTACACACAACATCTATTTCATGTCTGTCCGTCCTGGGAGAGGAATCTCTTCAATTTTTTTTCCCATTTTGAGGTTTTTCTCTAAGGACAGAACACATTGTAATGCTGTTCAGGTTGTTAAGCCCTTTGAGACAAATTAGTGATTTGTGATCTTGGGCTATGTAAATAAAATTTGACTTGACTTGACTACTGACTCCACTTAATAAAGGTAGTGCACAGTGGGTTTTTTGTGCTTTTTCTCTTAAAAAACACTAGCCTGCTACAGCCAAGGTCAATTCTATGAGAGCAGTTACACTGGAAAGTCAAACAACGAGCTAAAACACTATAGAGTGGTGGTGGTGCAGGAATGATGGATTTTTGTTTTTGGTTAATCCAGAAGTTAGCATCACCCTGGTTCCCTCAACAAAAAGCCAATGGGATTTTTCCAGTGGTTTTTGGATTATTGCAGAAAATAAGCTTCGTGATCAACAAAAGTTTCTCTTACTTAACACAACAAGGCTGTAAAGGTGGACTGGATCGGTTTTGATGTCAACGTCCACGACAACCTCTGTAGTCTCATTTAGCCACTTGTTAGCAAACAACTTTTTTAAAACATGTAAAAGCTTAAAAGATCAGAAGCGAGGTGTTTTCTGATGTATTTTATGTTGTAGAAAAAAATCAGAAATTGTCTTGAGCTTGTGTTAACCACAGACCGGTAGTGCTAAAATGCTAACTTATTTCTGAGTTTTAGGACTCATTCCTACAAAACTCTATTAAGGCCATAAAGCTGAGCTGCTAATTCAAGCAACCCCTTTTACATTGTCTTCACATTGTCATTTGATACATTGTTATTGTAAAATATGATATAATATAGGTATTGTAAAATATTCTATTCACTTTAACAGTATGGCACACTCTCTACAGCAGACAAAGTTAGCGATTAGCATTTTTTTAACAGTGAAAGAGTGAAGGAAAGAAAGGGAGGAGGAATGAAGTGAAGACACACACACACACCCTCCTCTCACACTTTAAAGTTAATGTATTTACACAGATGGACAGAGAACAGGGTGTGTCCTGGCTGCGATCTCTATGTATGTGTGTGTGTGTGTGTAAATGTGCATATGCATGGCTATTAAAGTTCATGGCTGTGTGCGCACTTCTTCATGCATGAGTACGTGTGTGCAGATGTGTATATGCAATATTTTGCACATGTGTGATTAGAGTTCTTGCAGTCAAGTTTTGGATGCGTGGGTGTGTGTGTGAGCCTGCATGTCAGTGTGTTTGTGGGTTCATCGTGTGTGTGTGTGTGTAAGGTGTGTAAGGTGTGGCCCGGGGCATTTTTCAGAGTGACATACGAAAGAACTCACATCAGAGTTCTATAGAGCTCTTTCATCCGTATATTAAAAGGGGGAAAAAGACAAAAGCTGGTGACAGAGAGAAAAGAGAGAGAGGGGGAGTAGAGGAAGGTGAGATGAGGAGGAACAGGTGTTTCCAGTGTGTCAGATGGAGAACAACAAAAAGAAAAGGAGGGGTATATGACTTACAATTGCCTGAGGACACAGACGTACAGGAAAGTGAACTCTCTCTCTCTCTCTCTCTCTCTCTCTCTCTCTCTCTCTCTCTCTCTCTCTCCTCTCTCTCTCTCTCTCTCCTCTCTCTCTCTCTCTCCCACTGTATCTGTACAATGTTCTTCCCTCTTCCTGTAAGACCTCTCTCAGTGTTTACATCCACCATATTCTTATTCTATTGCAGCATCTAGAGCAGCGGAAATATGTTAATATTACAAGATAATTCTCTCTTTAATGGTCTTACATTATTTTTATCTTTCCTACTTTTCCTTGACATATTGATCATAGTATGTTCAGATAATGCTGGCATGTTTCTATTCTTTAGCATGACGGCAAAATGTGGAGTCAACCAGAGTTCAACTACTCAAAATGTATAACAGAGTGCTGGGGAATGTGTCAATCTAAAAGCACACCACCGCCTCACCACCACATACCTCTGAGGGAGGTGAGTTGTTTTACGTTGCTGAATCTGCTGATGATATAACTGTGCTGTATGGCTGTAAAGAAGGTTATCATACAGATACTGTTGGTACAATATTTGTATATGGGATCAAAATACCGAACACTTGTATTGTGTGTCATGCATGTTGACACACTAACGTGCCTGAACTATTTGCGCTATGTGTGTATCATATCGGCCCTTGTGTGTTGTTGTTGTTGTTGTTATGGTATATTACAAATAAAGGGCAGCATAATTACTCTGATTAGTTAACCCAATAACCTTACCCTATTCCTAACCAATCATCCCACTAATGCCTAAACCAGCCCAACCAACAAAAAGTTACAGGGTACTAGCCAATCAGAAGCAGGAGTTAGGGGCAGGTCTTTCTCTTCAGATGGAAAAAAGGCCCAGTATTGTTTGGTAATTGTTTTGATTACTTCAAAAATACCACCTGCAAACAATGTTCAGCAAATGTATAGTTTTACAATTACCTTTTTTCATAGTAGCATAATTAGTAGTTAATTTATGTTAAACATCTTCTGATCTATGCTAAATGCAAGATGAACCGACACTATGGGCTGTTTTGCTGCTCTATTAGCCTTCTGCATACATCTGCATTGGAGTAATTGACTTCTTCTTCACTGCAAAATAAAATCCTGGCATTTCCTGTTACAAACTAAACAGGCAAGCCTTAAACATCTTAACGGTGTGTACCATTAACTTTAGTTTAATGCTATGCTCATAAGTTTCAATTTCTGACAACGTCAGTGCTATTTGAATACCATTTGCCCATTACAGGCTTGACGGCTGTCACCAAAATACTCTAGATCACCTTTAAGCTGTGTTTTTTTTAAAGTATAAATTTTCTCAAAACATCCTCACTTCAGTTTTGCTTGGCACCTTTTCTATTTCCCACCTATGCATGGACTGTGAGGACCTGGGCCACACAGTGTGGGAGGATATAATGTTGTTTTATTATGTTTTGGTCTAATGTGCATTAGCCTCAAGTCCTTGTAATGTTAATATTCATACACAAGCTGTGGAAACTGTTCAGTTTCATTACATTACCATGGAGCTTCTGCTAGCGGGTTTACTGCAACGTTCAGGTCTCTCTCTCTCTCTCTCTCTCTCTCTCTCTCTCTCTCTCTCTCCCCACTGTATCTGTACAATGTTCTTCCTCTTCCTGTAAGACCTCTCAGTGTTTACATCCACCATATTCTTATTCTGTGCAGCATCTAGAGCAATGGAAATATGTTAATATTACAAGATAATTCTCTCTTTAATGGTCTTGTTATTTTTTATCTTCCTACTTTTCCTTGACATATTGATCATAAAGAGTATGTTCAGATAATGCTGGCATGTTTCTATTCTTTGGCAACGACGGCAAAATGTGGGTCAACCAGAGTTCAACTACTCAAAATGTATATGAAGTGCTGAGGAATGTGTCAATCACAAAGCACCTGCACCCGCCTCCCACCCCACCACATACACCTCTGAGAGGTGAGTTGTTTACGTTGCTGAATCTGCTGATGATATAACTGTGCTGTCATGGCTGTAAAGAAGAAGAGTTATCATACAGACCTGTTGGTACAATATTTGTATATGGATCTGCAAAATACCGAGCAACACATATTGTGTCATGCATGTTGACACACTAGCATTGCACCAGACTATTTGCGCTATGTGTGTGTCATATCGGCCTTGTGTGTGTTGTTGTTGTTGTTGTTATGGTATATTACAAATAAAGGGGCAGCATAATTGCCTCTGATTAGTTTAACCCAATATGCTTACCCTAATCCTAACCAATCATCACTCTTCATGCCTAAACCAACCCAACCAACAAAAGTTACAGGTACTAGCCAATCAGAAGCAGGGTAGGGGCAGGTCTTTGCTCACTTCAGATGGGAAAAAAGGCCCAGTATTGTTTGGTAATTGTTTTGATTACTTCAAAAATACCACCTGCAGAGCAAATGTTCAGCAAATGTATAGTTTTACAATTACCTTTTTTTTCATAGTAGCATAATTAGTAGTTAATTTATGTTAAACATCTTCTGATCTATGCTAAATGCAAGATGAACCGACACTATGGGGCTGTTTTTCCTTTCTATAGCCAACTTCTGCATACATCTGCATTGGAAATGTAATTGACTTCTTCTTCACTGCAAATAAAAATCCTGGCATTTCCTGTTGCAAACTAAACAGGCAAGCCTTAAACATCTTGGCAGCAGTGTGTACCATTAGCTTTAGTTTAATGCTATGCTCATAAGTTTCAATTTCTGACAACGTCAGTGCTATTTGAATACCATTTGCCCATTACAGGCTTGACAGCTGTCACCAAGGAAAAGCCACTCTCAGATACCTTTAGCTGTGTTTTTTTTTTAAGAGTATAAATTTTCTCCAAAACATCTCCCTCACTTCAGTTTTGTGGCACCTTTTCTATTTCCCACCTATGCATGGACTGTGAGGACCTGAGCCACACAGTGTGGAGGATATAATGTTGTTTTGTTATGTTTTTAGTCTAATGTTACTGTTAGCCTCAAGTCCTTGTAATGTTAATATTCATGCACAAGCTGTGGAAACTGTTCCAGTTTCATTACATTACCATGGAGCTTCTGCACAGCGGGTTTTACTGCAACGTTCAGGTGAATCATCATAACTGAACTGTCTAATAACCAGTACTTAAAGTATAACTCTTCAAAATGTCAGTGACTTTCCTGGAGGACTAGAGTACAAGCAGGAAAGTAAATAAAGACATGAGACAAATCAGGACAGGCCAGGAATTAGCCAGAGGCAGGAAACGCACACACAGAGACATGTAAATGATAGAAATGCACAACATGACGCCGTGTGAGCCAGCTCTATCTACACTATATCTGCTTTAGCTGCAGGCAGCTACAGAAAGTATGGAACATGAGACAATAACTAATGATAAAAATTATTAGTAGTAAAAATAGTTTTAAAAAAAAGTTTGTTGGGTTTGTAAATGTGAAAGGAGTTTTCTGTAATTCAGAATAAATTCCGGAAATATGGAAAAATTGTAACTTTTATGCCTGTGTGCTAAATTTAAGAGACCTTCATCAACTAAGATCTCACATTACCCATGATACGCTGTTTCAGTTCTTTGCTAACCACAGAATAGAATAGAATCCTTTTATTGTCATCGCACAAGGTAAAACCAGTACAACAAAATTTAAAGTGCTATCCATAAAACATCCATCAATCAATCCAATAAAACGTCAAACAACCAACCATCATTTTTACATCGATTGCATTAAGTAGCAAACCAACGTGTACTGTAAACATGTTGGGATAAGTTAATGTCCCACTAATATGAGCTATTTTGCACAGGTCTAATATCCATGGCACACCCACCACATAACTACTTAATAATTTAAAACCACCTGATAATATTGGATTACAAGAAGAAATGATGTATGAACATGAACACTACAGAATGTATCTTTCAGAGGTCAACACCTCCATTTGAGAAAAGAAGGCTGAGGAAGAGACACAATTTAAGAATTTACTACTCAAAATTAAAAAAATTAAGATAATATTCAGAATGCAGTGTGAAATTTATGATTAATCTGCAGAAAAAGATGGAATCAGCAGTGATCAGTGGTGTTAATGGCAGTAAAATAGTTGCTTCAGAATGGCTCATTCATTATTTGAGATACTTCGCCTGTAGCAACAGCAAATTGTCTGCATTGTGAATCAGCTGTTAAATAGGTACAAAGTGAACTTGTGTGCATGCATAAACATGTAGTCAGGGATGATCTCAGGCCACAGCCCATTGGCATAAATGAAACATCTATGAACTGACGGGAATCGAGGCCTGACATCATCTATGAGGTGACTTCACTATTAAGTATTCCTAACCCTAACGCTCCGTGGGACTACTCTCACAAATTCTTCTTCCTCGGTTTGTTTGCTTCTCTGCTAATCTCTCTTCCCTCATAGAGCTAGTGATGGCTACAGCAGCAGTCTAAATGCCTCCAACCAATCAAGTCGCAGGAAATATGGTCACAATCTGCCCTTCTGTTCCTGAGTTATGGGCTAGGGTTAGCAGTTGAATGACAGCAGAACATTATGATATCGCAGTGAAGTTGACCTTTGACCTTTTGAATATAAAATGTAACCACTTCATTGTTTTATCCTATCAGACATTTATATAAAATTTTGTCATAATTAGTGTATGAATTCTCAAGTTATGACCAAAAATGTAATTTGTGAGGTCACAGTGACCTTTGACCACCAAAATCTAATCATTTCATCCCTGAGTCCAAGCAAACGTTTTCACAAACTCACAAATGCCAAAAATGTTTTTTTCTTAAACCCCACCTTCTTAAAATCTTAAACCTAAATACAAAACTGCTCAAAACGCCACTTTTATTTCTAAATGTTCACAAAAGCTTGCACAGCAGGTGGAAAATCTGAACTTCAACAGCATACAATGGCATTTCAACACTATTCTCACCTCCCTCTGCCCTCTTACCGGCTCTCTTCTCTCTTTAAATACATTTCATACTGTACTTTTCAGTCTTCTATCCATCTATCTCTCCAAGTTTTCATCCCCTGTTCACTGCTTTTGTTCAGGTCTATCCATGGGACTCCCAAAAACAGACTTCACCTCATCCTCCTCAGTTGTCTCATCCTTAAAATAGTATTCTATGGCTAGTGTGTTTCTACTCTGACATTTATACCATCTGTTTCTACTTGCAGCCTCACCCCATTTATTCACTTTTGTTACATATTTGCCTACTTTCTCCCTGCATGGGAACAGACACTAACAGGCTAATGTTATTCCCCACATGCTGCAGTGTGATCAGCTATCAGCTTATGTTCTGAGTGTTTCATGCTAAGGCTAGGCCAAACCCAAATATTTATACACCTCTGATTACGGAGAGTTAGGTTTAACAAATGAGTAGACTATAGGCTTCATATACACTGATCATCCACAGCAGTAAAACCACCAACAGGTGAGGTGAATTACATATATCATCTTGTTACAGTGCATTGTTCTGCTGGGAAAACCTGGGTCATCTGGACATTGCTATGACATATTCCACCTACCTGCATCTGTTGGACGTCTCGGAACAAGCCGGATCCCTGGAGGCCCCATCCTGCAGCCCACAGGACCCAAAGGATCCACTGACAGTGTCCCACAGATCCTGTGTCCATGTTCCTTGGCGGCACAAGGGCGACCTACACAATATCAGGCAGGTGGTTTACACACATACATATGTACATTACACAGATACATATACACCTGTAACTGATTTTAATGTTGTGGCACATTGACTGACAAACCGTCAGCCTACGTACTGAAGCACATCTATGCTCAGCAGATCCGACAGACAGATCAGATTAATGAATATAAAATACTTCAAATTTGCAGCACATCTGGATTTTTTGAAGTTGACAGGAAATTTCCACTCAACATTTCTGGGGTTATTACATCATCGTCAGAGCATGGCAGCTTTTTTTCCTGGAGAGCAGTTAACTGAACTAAAGCTTCAGTTAACTGGGTTCAGTTGTTCTCAATAAGTATTTAGCTCTAAGGGTCCAGCTTTGTGGTTCCACTTCATGTGGAGGCTAACACAACTCAGCAAAAACAAGAGTCAGTCCACAGCAGTGATTGGCAGAGCTCATTCCCAGTTAAATGTCAGGAATGTGATTACCATTATGCTACAGGATGCTGGTCACATGAATGCGTCTGCCACCAACCACAACTGGACAGCTGGTGTTGATCATGCTCTTAATGTTAGCATCATGTAAGCAGCTTCTGACTGGACACAGTTGCTGCTGATTCCATATGTTGCATCTTTGCAGTGTCAATGTCAATGAAACCATTACTGTAGGCTAACAGAGAACACATGCTGCTGTCAGTTCAACTTGCTGACAAAGGATGAGGCGTGGAAAAAGAGCTTGAGCAGATCTCATTTTAGCATTCTGGACACTTCCGACCGTAATTCAGTTCAGTTATCTACGTTTGCTTTCTGGTAGGATGCGCACGTATGAGAAGACAGGAAAGATTTGGTTGTCAGGGATAGGCTTGCAAAAACAAAAGGTTGCCAGATTCATACATAACCCCCCACCCCCCTGCTGCACATGAACAGGTGTAGATCAGTGATTATCAGCCAAGGATACATCTGCACAGAATTTATGATTTGAGAGAAAACAGATGCACACATTGACATATTGATTTGACCGTAATGCGAGCAGTTACCTGTAAATACTGAATAAATGGTTGAAATAGAAAAAAAGCATTCGTCTGCCAGTAGTGGTTCAAAAACTTCACCGACCTAACCAGTGACAGCTCAACTGTAGAAGTCTACTTTTTTAATCTGATAAATGTTAAATAACATTCATTTTAAAATCAGTTGAAATGAACACGTGGTGTTAGTGAAGGGTGTGGGGGGTAACAGCTACATCAGACAAAAAAAGTTGGGAAACACAGGTGTAGGTGACACTATAGAGGCTGGTAGCTCTTGTGCTAAGACCATCAGTTACCCTGCAGTTCTCACATTCCCAGCTCATATTTAGATTTGAAAAAGCTCGAACACAATATATGCAGGATACATGTGGGCCTTCCTTCATTTCTTAACTACTACAGACCTATCAGATCTATCTAGTCTTTCTTATTTTCTCTAATAGTTTAAAATTTAATGTACCAAAAATGAGTCAAACTGATACAAACATTTGCAGCTCAAACAAACATTCAGAATTCACTCATTACTCAGGGCGCTTAAGTGTGTTTTCATTCACTACATACCTGAACACACAGGCCCTCTGAATGAACAGCTCCATCATCGACAGAACACCTAGATATCTGATTCATTTACTTTTTTCTACAAATGTCTCTATCTGCAAAACACCAAAGAAACAGCTCCCACATTTAAAGCCACAGACAGGAAGTGATGTCAGCGTTGCCTTCAGGGAAACCAAGAAAACTCCTATCTCCACTGAAACAATGAAACTCTCAATATTTTGGCACTTTAAATGGAAAAACCACACAGCTGCACAGAATACAACATGACATACACTCATTTACTGAAAGAGATTATGGATTTACACAGTACATCATTTGACACAGAAGAATGTCCAGTGTTTTACATAGTGTTTCTGCAATAGCTCCTACCTACAGTGTATGTATCCACTGCTATCTGATCGGTTGCTCTAAAACTGTTAATAGAGTTTTTCAAACTGTGTGGAAGTTACTTGAAGGGTTTCCTTCCATAATGCTGAATATAAATGTGTGTTTTTTTCAGCCACAGTCAGCAATCAAGGTGCAAAAAAAATGACAACCGTCAATTGTGCCACCACTCCTTTCATGGTACCATGTGTTTTAGCTTTAAGTGAAGAAACAGAAAACTAGACAAAACATTGCTGCTATCCCACTATTTGTTATAGCAAGTGAAAGTGGAAAATGAAACTCTACAATTACAAAAACTAAAAAAATAAATAAAATGCCAGTGAGAGGTAGTTGTTTAATACATGTATGAATTTACCTGCTGTTTGGGGAAAAGCTGTGACTTTTTTCATTAAGTCTTGATTCATGGCTCCATGAAAGAAAAGTTACCTTAACCCACTTGAACTCTACCAAGTATCTCATATGTAGGACTGACTTTTGCGTATGATGATAAAGCAACTGTCAGAAACCAGCTTAAAACTGTGTGTGATGGGGGGAGACACAGCCCTGACTGACCATTATCTAGTCTACTTTAGCAGACACAGTGCATCATGAGCATCTGAACAGAGCTGTGATTCTGGACACTTTACAAATGCAAGTGAAGTATTCACTCACTTTTCCTCTTGTTTTACTTCTGTTTTGGTGTGCACCAACTTGTGAGAAAAATGTATGGATTTCCATGTTACAAGGGGACTTTTAGGGGAAATTTTATTATTGTATTTCCTGGCTTAATTCTAATGTCTAATTTTACAAAAATAGATGATACCTGATTTTGTAGTGTGAAGTGTGCAGACCCTTGCTTTTGTATTTATTCTGTAGTGGGCCAACCAGTAAGGAAGTGGAGATGGAAGAAGGCAGGGGGAAACAATAGAGGACTGTGTCCTGATTCATCCATGAACCAGCTGTCACTGTTACACACCTGATCTACTGGTTGTCAAAAAAATTCTTGTCAAGCCCAGACAGTTTTCCTTGACCTCTCCTTATCTTGTGCCAAAGATAGAGACCCCTGCAAGAGAAAACAGGTACCTGAGATAATGACAATTTTTCTGTTCACTAAAAAAGTATCACACTGTATGTACATGTATTGCTGTTAAATGGTCACAATGCCACATTCCAGCAAGCACAGAAACCTGCTTCAGCCTTGTAACTTTATTATTTTCTGAGTATTTTTCTCTTGGCTAGGCAATCTCACCAGGATTACCTTGCCAAAAAAGGCCAAAAAGTAAAATTAAAAAGACCAATGAGATAAAAGCAAACAGATCACACAACATGTAAAAATTATTTCATAATCCATCAACAATCATGTATCTAGGAACTTCTACACCAGCTTAAGTAAGGTAAGGATGGACATTTCTCTTCTAGAATGACAGAAACCAGTTTAACACCACTATCACAATGTCCTTGTCCTAAAGTCCATGTGAATACATTTAAGTTAACAGTCTGTCACTGAGTCCTAACTGAGCAGACAGATATTGTGTTGTATAGGAAATACAAGAGCAGTAACAAGGCCTCTGAAACAGCAGTGAAGGTTTACAGCATGTCGGCATGTTGACATTATGACAAAAAATTGGATATGGTGTTCCAAGATAGCGCCCATTCATTCCAACCCAGCATATACCTTTAAAAAAGTCTGCATACCTCAGTTGGCCAACAGGATAACTTGGCAGCAGAACTGGCTCCTCCACACAATAATCAGATCTACTGACAAATCCCTTGTTAAACTGAAATTAAAATTCATTTTCTTTTGTATTTGCTCAAATGATAAAAGAAATTCAAGTTTTATTAACTTTTGACAATGTGCAGTCACAACTGGACCCATGGAAGAGAAACAGCTCACGTTAGCCAGACCTCTGTCTTTCTGTATATGAACAAAGGGTAACGTCAAGTGAGAGAAAAAGAGCAAAGATTAGCAAGCAAGGTTAATTAGCTTCCTCTTTCAGAATAAGATGCTAGTCAGTTTAGCCTGCTGGCTTCCACTTTCCGAGTGAAATACAATCTTAACATCACAATGAGTCCATCCAAATGCTGAATGTTGTAAGGGGACAGGTGTCTGAAATCACTAATAGTATTTAACCATCGCCATATTGGGTTGTTGAGAAAGTGGGGAAAAATCTCTTAGCTGTGTCCAAAATCACTCCCTAATTCACTCCCTCACTCCTTTACACACTTAAACTTACTTATCAGAATCTTTTTGCAGAATCACTGTCACCTGTTCTGTCGTGCACCAACAATTTCACATCTATAAAATGCAGAGCATTATGCTCATTGTGGGACTATTCCTGCCTTCAAATGAAACTTGTGAGCTTGTGGTTATGACATGAGGAGCTGGTTACACAGTATGCTTGGCACTCAAGTGGTTAAGTCGTGAGAAGACTAGGCAATAGCAACAAGAATGCCGAACATTAATTAATAGTAACGTGGCAATATCTAGAAGCCACAGAGCCTAAAATTATGATGAAAACCTCTATAGGACTAAAATTGAGCTACATGAACTTATCCATTGAAAAATGAGATCCAAGATCCAAGGTTACTACTACCACAAAAGGATGGTGTTTATATAGACTCTTCTTGTGAACTCAGTAAACACAACCCCATTTGAAGGCAGCATGTTTGCAGAGTAGCGTACATGTACACTACTTTTTTGTTCGTTGTGGAATCTTTGAGGGCACGAGTTAGTGCACACATTTGCACATTCAAAATTTGGACTCTCAAATAAAATAGTGGATGGTAAATGTAGTGCACTATATAGAAAATAAAGACTGATTTTGGACACAACCATTGTTGACAAAGTTGACAGCATGTCTCCTTTTTTTTTTTTTTAGTAAGTGAGGAGAATTGAAATTTTAGTTTGACTTAAACATGCAAAAGCTGATTTAATTAGAATGCTAATAAGTTGTTAACAACTACAGTATACAGCAGTAGTTGGACCAGATAGTATGTTAGCTAGCTAACAAGTGAATTTATATAAACACAAATCTATCAGATGTATCAGTATTGAAATGACTGGTTCAGTCAGAAACAGTTGGCCCAGTTATACAAAATAATATCTGTTTACAGTCTGTGCTTCTTAACAAACCTCTGTATGGCTGCCAGAAGTTGCACGACTCCATGAACTTTCTCCTATTCAGATTTATTACTTACCTGCAGGAATGTGAGAGTATACAGTCTGGTATTTCATAATGATGGAATGCTGATAAAGTATTTATTCCCTTGACAATAAAAACTGAGATGATTTCTAACTCACTCCCATTCACAGTTTGGCTTTCTCTTTGCATTCTGAAGTTATTAAGTGTAGTCATTAGGTCATTGTACAGACAGATGTATGGCTAACAAGAACAATGCTTCACAATTCATCTATCTATAGCTTGTGTCACGTTGGCATGTGCATCCATCGATCAATACGTAGGGTAGCGTGTAGAGAAACAGTGAGCAGCAGCTATGTATTGAGCGACAATACAGATGTGTTTGAAAAGTTATTCCTGAATTCTAGAGAAAAATGAGCTTGAGCACAGTAAATGGTGTCAAAAAAGAGAATGAATTGTTCTTCTATGAGGCTTGTGTGCTTTCAGTACCATGCGTTGAAAAGCACAGAAAATGTGGAATGTTGGAGCTGCTACAAATTCTGTTAAAAACAAAAATACACAAGGAGCATAAGCACATAAAGTAGGAAACTTTTGACAGTCCCCAGCACTAGCAGTGAGCCGCAATGTCCATCAATCTGTTTATGGTGATTTACTGTTTATTACTGAATCTCTCCATTAGTTCATAGTTCTGTCTATCTCCAGTCTCTTCCAGGTTCTTCTAATATTCGTTTGTTCAGCCTAATACTGTAATTATTGCTTGTCTACGCTAAGAAGCTAATGTGCCTCGCTAAATTTATTTTTACCAAAAAGTAAAAATGATAACACTTTATCAGGTGAACAGTCGGCGCAAATAAGAACAACATACACATTCATTCAACCAGTGTGGACATTGCACATTCAACCACACTGAGACCAATGAATCAAATGTCACGTTCAAAATCAGGCTGCGATGTTTCTAATCACAGCACTACTGTGTCGCACACACCAGAACACAAGAGACACAGGCAAAGACATAAGAATCACCCGAGCAACACAGTCCTGAGGCCCAGCTGAGGCACCCCTACAGATGTATGTGTTATGTCACACCGCTGTGTGTCTCGAATTCTCATTTTCATTCCTAGGCAACGTAGACGGATTCTTCCTGGTGAACTGGCTGAAGCTGGCGGCCCTACACCTCGCCCTCGGCCCTCCTCCTCCATCTCCAGCCTGCGTGGGTCCTGGGGGTAAAGTACTGTAGCGGCCCGGTATGGGGGGGCCCTGTCCCGGCTGGAGCGTGTGGCTGCCTGGCTGGAGGGTGGTGTCCTTGGCGAAGAGGCTCTGGATGAGCTGGAACTTTTCCTTCTCCTCCCTTAAGAAGACGTCGACCAGGAGCTTCTTCTCCCGTTTGAGCTGCTCCATGATGGTTTTGGGGACATCGGGGATCACCCAGGCGACCACAAGGCTGAGGAACATCACTAGGTTCTGGAGGAGGGAGTGAAGAGGAGAGATGGATGGATATAGAGATGAGTAGAGAGAGGTGGATGAGAAAAAGTAACAGGTGGCAGAAAATTTCTGTCAGGGAATGTTGAATCTACAAAAGAATCTGTATGAGCACAAATGTATATGAACTGCACTGATTCTTAATAATAATTATTATATTATAATAATAATACTCATAGTACAACATTAAATAGTAAATATTAATGGATATCATGTCTCCTATTATCATTCTCTGTCTGGGGATAATCATGTTTTAAGTTTTGGAACTATAGTTCACATAATTTTGGGGCTTTGAGAGGATGTAAACAGTCTAATGCTGGACTATGGACTACAACTTGATTGTAGTTTTTAACTTGTATTTGTTACATTTTGGCAAATTTGCATTATTAAATGTATGCCACATTAGCTATTAGCAGTTCCAGTTTTCAATGTACCAATGTATGTATGACATCTGGCACTGGATTACTTTGATACCACAGGAAACTTAAAAATATGAAAACTCTGAGGCAAGATCTGGAGTTGTGAGGGGTGTCTTTTTTCTGTTATTTCTTTGCAGATTTATAGACAATTATTCAAAATGGAAATCAGAGATCTGTGGAAAGTGTAAGTCCCACTGGATTTAAAAATCTTTGTGTTCAGATTTGACTGAGTTAAGACTACAAGAAGGATTAAGATTTTTGATGCAAATTGTGTCAATCGTGCACCTGTTCCTCTGAATTCACACAGTATCTTTGCCTCACGCTGCCCTCTCTGCAACCCCCCTTGGGAGTCGCAGCTCACAGTTTGAAAAAAAAAAAAACGCTGACCTAGAAACTTGAAAGACATTGTAAAAAATTTCCTGAATTCTGTTCATGTGTTTGACAGTGAAGAATCTGCAGCAGTACTGAAAACCCTGCTGTTGGAGGACATTTGGTGGACATATGTCAGAGAGGCACACGGGCCAACACACTGAAAAAGCTGTTTAGCAAATGAGCTGGTTGGTAACTGAGGCATCTGGTAATGTCCCTGACCATAATGAGTGTACAGTATGATTCACCCAATTATAACTGACTGGCCCACACACACACACACAGGCAAACACAATCATGTTTTCTGTCTTTTTATGACACAAATCACTTCCATACAATTGCACACCATAAAATGAGCAATAGATGAACACATGAAATCTATAAATGCAAAACAGTGTGTGTGTGTGTTTTACTATACTGTAGTGTAACTCATGTATTGGAAATATTCGAAACACGTGTATGCACCTGTTAAAGACCTCTGACTAATCCCTGTGTGTTGTGCTGATTAAAATAAGCATCGGCTCATAAAAAACTCAACAAACTCATACCTGGAACAGTATGACGAAAGCCAGTCTTGCAGCCAGGACACACCAGTACTGTTTGGAGAACTGGTACGTGATCTGGAGACCACGGGGCCCTCATGTCTTTATATCTGAACAAAGCACATGAATACAATATGGATGTTAAAAAGGAGTATTTTCTTGCTTCATAGTTCAGTGCCCAGTGGAAAAATATTTACCGAGCTGTGTTTGAAATCAAGTGGGTACTTAGTATGAGCAGCAACATTGGACCACCTACAGAAAACAGTCTTAGTCAAAGGATAATCCAAGGAAGGCATCACCCACACTGTCTAACAGGTGGTTGGTGGGAGGATGCAGCCCATCTCAGATAAACTTCCTCCTATGCTATTACTTCATCCTGTGACCCAAAGTGATTTATCTTTTCACTATTGACATACTGTAGACTCATTATAACATACTACTCTTTCACCCAGTCTGGGACCTGGCTCAAAGTGCAATAAACTTCATATGATTCCTTTTCCTTTGTTTTCGAAACACTCTTATTGTGCTGGCAAAACAAAATAGCAGAAAACTCCAAACCATATGTTGAGCTACGTACGGTATGTTCAGAATGAAGTGGGGAGAAAAGAGACAAGAGAGGAGAATAACAGGAGAAAAGAACAGAGACAGAAGAATGAGGAGAAGAAACTAGATAAAGAGCAAAGAAGATGAAAAAGGTAAAATGGAGAGAAAAAAAGAATTAGAGAAAAATAGAGACAGAGTAGAAGATGTGTTTTGATGGTTGCAGATAAAACACACAACCGTGACAGGAATTTATATTTTGACTGGGCAGGCTTGAGGACGTGTTCTCATCCGTATAATACACACACACACACACACACATACACACACACACACACACACACACACACACACACACACACACACACACAGACATGAAGCAGCTGTATATCTGTTTTGACATCAGAAATGTGAAGTCCAATTTCAGTTCAAGGTTTATGAGTGGCGGATCTAACACACAGTTAAACGAAAATATTTCTGAGCCAAAGTTTATTTTATTTATTTATAAAATTAGGTCCATTTATTTTACTTTGTTAAAAAAAAAAAAAGAAAAAAAAAAGTTCAACATCAGTGAAACAAAATTTGTTTTATCGGTCATTGGCAGGCTGCTGTATTAACCAAGCCAGTGGGGCCAAGAATAATTATTGTGAGTATTACTTGATACTAAGTGTAGAGACAGCTTTACAAGTGTTGCATTAGCAGAGTGTAAGAGGCCATAAACAAAAACATAGTGTAGTAACGTAACCTGTGGTAGCTAGCACCAGTTTTATTGAATCTGCTGGCTGCACTGCAACTAGAACTAAATAAAAATGTGATGTCAAGTTGTAGCTACAGCGAAGAAAACAGGGAGTATCTCATTGCCTGTCTGAGTTTGAAGGAGAAAAAGACGATGCTTTTTTGCCATTTTCTGTCCATCTGCTACAAAAAAGGCCAAAACTGACAAGAATCATTAGGAAAGAGAATGTGGTAGATTAGCACATAATATGGACAAACATCTGGTTTCAACAACATACATACAATTGATAGTTCAGATGAGACAACTTGTGGTGTTCAGTCGTTCCTGGTACAAAGCCAAGCCATTTCCAGGATGCAAATCAATCCTAAATAATATAAATAGGACCACTCTATGTTCCACTTCAGGGTTTATTTATGATTTGAATCATCTGGATGCAGTCAAATACTCTATATGGACATGTAAAAAACACAGCAGGATTCAGTCAAAATCAACTCTTCAGCTCAACAGCCATTGAGCTGACATTAGTGTGGGGTGGAGGAGTTGTCAGCAGCTTAAATACCTGCAGCAAATGTATCAATGTAAAGAGGAATGGAATGAAGTTTTATTTATACTTAAACACTTCCCTCTGAAAATATGAACTTGGAGCAAAACTAAATTTTATTCTAATAATCACAACAGTTGAGTTATACTAAAATAGTGTAAACAGTGTTTATCAAACTAGATCATCTCAAAGCCAGGCAATGTCAATTTTTATAAACAGCGGCCACTGCAGTTATTAAGAGGTCATTACAGCCTGATTAGATGGAGATGGATGGATGACGGAGATCCATCTGATATCAAATGTTGTCTACCTACAGTGTGTTTATCGCTTTGACTTTCATGATGACACCACTGAACTGGTTTTATTGGTTACATGCTGAAACATACTGTCCTCACAGTATAAGTGAGGTATTAAGTCAGTGAACTGCCTCAGTAATGTCAGCTGCATAATAATATCAATCTACTGTTGATTTCGTGGTGCTACTAGCAAACATAGGTCATCATAATCTATCAATACCAAGCCAGCCATATGCACCAAAAACCTGAGTGTACTGAATTGTTATCCTCTCAATTATGGTATGGGTGTCACACACACAGTGAAAATGACACTGATTTCTTGATGCATGATATCGTCAAAGTCTCTAAGTGCCTCATCTGGTATGGCATCTGACACTGTGAGGTCTAGAGTACATGCCACAAGTTTTCAACAGCAGGATACTGATCTGACCATCTACCAACCCTCTACATTTGTTCCCAGTATGACTGCAAAATACTATTGAAGAGAGGAGGTGCAGCAAGAGACAGGAGTGACCCAGCCAGCGACCTCCTAGCTCCGTAGCTTTATGTTGTAATATCCAGACTATTTTCACAACAGCTATTTTAAAAGAGTAAGACCTTTCCTATGGAAAAAAAGGCTATTATAAAATAATATAGAATTCCTTCATGTCTTGTTGAGACAGTCCCTCCATTGTTAATCTAGAGAACATCTTTAGGCAAAAAATGCAACCACCCAAACCACTGAATGTCCAGAGGAGATAAAAGACGACGGATTTGCGGACAAAGGTCTGCATTATTATGTGTATATTTCGCTAGCTGTGCACAGAGCACTCCTTCCAGTCAGCATTAGGAATGGCATAGACACTGATATCATTATATCACTGTACAGCTATGCTTAAAACTGATATGCCCTGGGTGTGATAGAGGCTAAAACAGCTAGAAAAGTAAAACAGGAACTCCAGCCTCACTGAAAACTGTCCTTTATAAAGAAGATCAAGCAGTTAAACACATCAACTTAATGTAATTGCCTGATCAGTTTTACATTGAGACAACTGACAGCATATAATAAGTCTTTCACGCTCACACACACCTGTCATGAAAATTCCTCTGAGGCCAAATAGATGAAATGGGCCTGATTGAGCTGTTCAAGTACTTGACTAGCAAATATAGAAATACAGAGGGAGGGTGAAATGTGTGTATGTGTGTTAGCAGGGTCTTATGGTGTCTGATTCCTTCTCCTTATACAGTCATGAGTGAGGAATGCTGCCTGTGAGAATCAAGTCTTCTCTCCCTCTCTTTTTTCTTTGATCTATTCATCTTTCCTTCACTTACTCACCAATAATTCACACTTTTTTTTGTTGTAGATTCAACTTCCAATGTGAACTTAGCTGTAAAACAAGAGCTCCTGTCATGTCATACTCCAGTCAATCTAACTCAACTGGCCTGGGTGGAATTAAATATAAATTATTATTATCAAGGAGCATTTCTCTCCCTCTTTCCCTCTTCCTGTGTGTGTGTGTGTATTTTCTAGACGCTCCATGTTTGGTTATACTACTGCTCAGCAGCAACTGGAGCATCTAACTCAATATTCTTTCCTAAGACTGCTCAATGAGATTATGCTTAGTATGTGAGGGACTTCAGACTGTGTGTGTGTGTGTGTGTGTGATCCCAAGAGTTCCTGCTGCCAATATAGTGCCTCCTGGGATCCAGGAATAAATTTACAGACAAACAAGGGTCAGACCATTCCCATCCTTAAAAAACACACAAACAAACACACACTAACCCCACATTACCAAACATGGCTGCTGTCAGGTAACACTATGGTAGCAGACCAATATCTTAAAACAATAGCATCTCTCTATCTATTGTGTACAAGAACATGTGCATATCATATGTCCATGCAACTGCTTTTCAGACACCTTCCTGTTTGCTCTTTGCAGCTATTTTGTATTTTTTCCTTCTCATCTGTACTCCTCTCCCTTTGTATCCTTTCCATAGAACAGCTAAAAGCAGAAAATGATGACAACAGGTCTGGCATCCCGCTGCCTTTGATCCAAAACCACTTCCATCCTGCTGCAGTTTATTACTTCTCCTTGGCTGAGTGGAAAGAGATAGAGAGGGAAATAAGAAGAGAAAAAGCCCATGATCCAAAATTTTCACCCACAATGTTCCAGATTAGTCTGATAAAGGATCAGTGACCACTCCACTCCATCTGTCAGAGTTTTAATTTAGGGGCAATAACATGAATAATCATTTAAGTTGGACTTGAAATTACATGTTTCTGATTTTCAATGTAGCAAAAAAAAAAAAAAGTAATGAGCAATATCCTGTACACCGGCAATCAAACTTTCACTGCTGAGTTACATATTAATGGAACAGTAATGTCCTCCTCAGGATGAACTGCAATATTTTTGGTGATTTTCTGACTTTTCTGATTTTCCCAATACTTTGTTTTATGATCAAATACCTGTAAAACTAATGACATTCCCATCAGCCTCAGCTGTGCTTGTGCTAATTATCAAATGTTAGCATGGTAATTCGTAAAGCAAGCAAACAAAGTTTATGTGTATAGCATCTTTCACAGACACTAGTCACACAGTGCTTCACAATCAAAAAGATAAGATCAGATGGAATCAAATTAATTAAGAAAAAAAAAAAGATAAAATATGAGGTGAAATATACGGGGAGCAGATATAAGACAATAAATATAAAATACTACATGCTACCTAAATGCCTGTCTGAACAGATGGGTTTTCATTGCTTTTTAAATTACCTCAAGCTTATTGGGAAACTATTCTAAAGCTCAGGGGCTGCTGCCTGAAAAATATGATCTCCAAGGTAAAGGGCCTCAGAGGTTGGCATGTGAGTGTCCTCTGAATAAGGTCCATGATATACCGTGGAGCCTGGCAATATAGAGCTCTATAAATGAGCACCAAATTTTTTTTAAATGAATTCTAAAATGAACAGATAGCAAAGCAGATTAAAAGGTTAAAATATGTGTAATATGTGACCATCTGTTGGATCGTGTTTAAAGCTCAGATAGTGAACATGGAAAGCTTGGCGTCAGCATGTTAGCATTGTCTTCGATGTTATCATTCAGCTCAAAGCACCACTGTGTCTAAAGCCTGTGCAATCACTTTTTCAAAGATCCCCTGTGGGATTTGTTCGGTCATTCATGTTTTGTGTATTTCTCAGACCCCATCCCACTGATTAATCAATTACAGACAAATGATACAGCTGGCCACTTTATTTTAGCATTCAAAAATACATTAATGATACGAAAAGGAAACTAGAGCTAAAGCTCAAATTTTAAAGGACACATTATTTACTATACCCTTGAGACATCTTCATAACTCATGTAGGACATGTTTACTGCCACATTTTTCTGTCTGATGTTTTTACATTTACATTTATTCCTGATCTCAGCTTATTTCTGAACCAAGTACACTGAATAGAGAAAAAACATTTTTGACTGATGTGTCAAGAACAAACATCCTATGAGAAATGACATGATAATCCATCACATAACTTCTTGGGCATCACTTGACCTCCTGGTAACAAGAGTGTAACCACAGCCAACTTCCTGTCAGCTCAGGGAATAGGCGCTGTCTTGATATGAAGCAGGTAGAGGCCTAAAAGTACACTTTCATAATACTCAAAATCTATCCTGGTAGAGGCGATAATTTGCAACATATGAAGCCTCTCTGCCACAAGAATTTATAGTTAACTCTCCCTCTTGTTTTTATTAACATTGATGTATCTGTTTATGTTATGTGTGTGTTCTTTGTTTTCTGTAAATCACTGTGAAGCTTTTCACTAAATATAATGTGATTTAAAACTAACTGATGTCAGTAGATGTCAGGAATGTACTTTAAAACCAAACAAAAACATATCCTTGTAGAAAAACAGCTTCTTTTCTCTTGCCCCCTTCACATGAAGGTCAAAGGTCAGCCAAAGAGCAGTAAGTCACAGGCTGGATCTAATGATTCCAGTTCCAGAAGGAACTGACAACTTTAAGTGAAGCTGGAATGGGTCTTTGGACATTTTGACTTGTCATAGTAGGAAACGCAGAGGTCTAACTAATAACACTAACAATAGCTCCATTGTATATAAGTGTAAGTGATGACACTGTGACAGTGTTCCAACCTGCACAATACCAGACCCTTGAAACTGAAGCAGCCAAATGTTCAGCCATCATTCATTTTAATATTTACACCTGTGCTTTTTCTATGATCAGAATGTTTCCTGTGAAAAAGGCCTATAAAATTGTGCAATTATCATACAGATTATAATCCAGAAATTATTAATGATAATGTATTGATATGAAAATACTTAATGTAGTATCAGATTTAAATAATCCTATTGCTACTTCTGCTGCTATTTTGTTAATGCACTGATTAATACTCTCATCCTTCTGCTTTCCTTTGTTATGTCTGACAACCATTTGCTGCCAAATAACAGTATAAATGCAATGGAAATTTGAAAACAGTATGAAGCTGAATTACTCTGTATCAGCAAAAGGTCTTGTAAAAGAAAATGCTATTTTCTGGAAATAGGCTATAATATCTGTTTGCTGACACTGGTGACTGTTCGAAAATGTAACAACTGTACAGAATAACACTGGGAGTATAGCAGAGAAAACATGACTGCAGAGACGTACAGTAATGCTGTGCCCACTGAGGCAGAACCTGTCTTCAAGTTCCTCACACTGCTGTTTTTAAATGTGATTAAAGATTTAAAACCTTAGTGGGTGGCCTCTATCACACCATCCATCTATTTATCCATCCATCCAGCTACAGTATCTCCACCCTTTCTTCCTCCACTTTGTTATTTCTACATCCTTCCAATGCTGCCCTAGCCCAAACCATTTATCACTTGTCAGGAAAGTTGCCTCCCTCCTTCCTTCTCCAGATCTTTGCATCTTTATCTGATCATCTTCTTCAGTGTTATCTTCTCTCATCTCTCCATCACCCCATTTGACACCATTATCCATCCATTCATTCATTCTTGACCTCTTTTCTTCGCTCCTGCATGTATTCATTCATACAAGAGTACCCAAATTAACTGGGTCAAAAAGAAAGACATGAGCTGTCTGGGGCATCTGACATACTCTGAATTACATTCTGAGTTGACTCATTTGCCTTGACCACCACATCAGCAGCTAATACAGAGCCTAGATACAGTCAGACGTACAGTGCATACACCATACAAACCCCACAGACACATGCACCCTTCTTGGACATCCACCAGCCAATTTCACGCCTATAAAACGTTCAGGCCATACAGTATGTCGCCATGTTTCTGACGTGACGTACCACACCATACTGACACAAAGACTGTATTCTTGCAGTGTAATTGTTCGCTCTCTTATGTAACAGCAGGTCGGCCTCAGCTGTCTGTGGGCGCTGGCATCCATGACCTTTTCTTCTACAGTGCCTTATATTGATGTTATGAAAGATTTGCTAGCCACTGGCATGTGTGAAAATGCACAGAAGATACAATAGTGCACTGTCTTTGCCTATACACTGGGGCTTCACTGGCATTGTGACAGTATCCATCATATCCGTTGTCACTGTCTTAGGATGCAAAAAGACAATTAGTGTGTCTGCATGTAGGTGTGTGTTTCAATCTAAACCACATCTGTACCAAAAACTAATTGGTCATCTGATGTGTAACTTTCACATTCTGGTTGTTTACTAACTGATGTTGGGACTGAGCAGGAGGCAGAAGTTTTCAACTAAGGATATTCTCGCTCTCTTCTCCCTGTCTGAGTCATGAAAATCTTTGAGGAATCATCAGCTCCACCCCATCTCAGACTTAAACTTGAACTTTGCTTTATGCAGATGATGTGTTATTATACATATCAAATGCTGACATCACAATAGCAATTCTTTGCTATCACAAAAACAGAATATCTTGGATTGCTTTATGGCACAGAAAGAGTGTGCTGTGCTTTTAGTGCAAACACTTGCGGAGTCTCTGTCAACAGCAGATGCTAAAAAGTAAAGGCTGTTTGGTTTGCATTCCACTGTGAATGTAAGAAAGTGCAAATGACATTCAGTGTGTTACCCAAAGGCTTCTAGATATAAATAAGGGTTTGAAAGGAAAGAAAAGTTGGAACAGAGGGAAACAGAGACATCCTTCTGTAAGATTAAATGGATAGCAGCCTTGAAATGAGCATGATAATGGTAGTTATTCATTGTAGACACAGAGACTGAAGGAGAGTGTTTATGTATTTGTCAAGGTCAAAGTTATAAGCTATGGCAAGAAAGAGTAATGCTTTTTTATCCACTTAGACAAAATCCACCAAATGAAATTCCTCTGATGTAGAAACAGATTTACTGAGTCAAAGATTTACAGAGTTGGTCTGACTGTTTTCTTGAATGCTCACCAAGTACTTGCAGCAAAGGGAATAATCTATCAAAAAAAAAAAAAAAAGAAAGAAAAAGCAAGGGGGGTGCGTGCACAAATAAGTGTATGAATGGGTATTTATTTTTGTTGACCAAGTTGCTATTTTTTCTCATAGTAATCACAATACTGCTTTTATAAGACCCCTTGATTTGTCTTTTGTATTAAACAGTGCCCGTCACAAATAGTTGCCTCTAAAAACCGTAACTGTGCATGTGTGTGTGTGTGTATGTGTGTGTGCGTATTTACCGGCAGACAGTGATGTCACCAGAGTTCTGCGGTGCCGTTCCGGGTTTAAAATTGGACACGTTGAAGTGGGAGAGTGTGTGGTCAATGAAGCCGTGCATGGTGCCGGTCTGACTATACATGTACTGGTAGACAAGTCGAGGGATGAAGTCTGATGTGAAGGAAATCACAAAGGCCTCCAGAGAGAAAGAGAGAGACAAAATGAAGCAGAGAAGTATTTTACTGTCAGCAGCTTTGGTAAATTATGTATTTCAGAAATATTTGAGTAATGCATTGCAATGTTTTCATTTAGCAACATTAAATACAGTCTGTCGCACTGACAGATACAAGATACATTCACAAAAGGGAAATTCTGCTTCCAGTTTTCCATTGCCTTAAAGCTTCCAGGGAAGCTTAAGAGTGTGTATGTGTGTCCAGTGCCCCATAGCTCTAGAATAAATAAAAACTCCTGCTGCCTATTTTTCAGAATCCTCCACAAATCTGTTTAGTATTAAAAGTAAACGGAATAGGATTAAGTTAGCTGGCCAAGGACAAATCCCAAGCAGAGCTTTCCTGAACCCCCACAAATACACACACATTGACCTCTACAGATCAGCATGTATGGGTGTTTTAGATATAATTCTGGTATCTCAGCAAACAGAGGGATTTAATCTGTATTTAATATCAACTGTCATCAGTGTAAAAGCAACAGACAACTTAAAGTCTAGGCAGGACACAAACACACACAACAGACCTGATGAGAGCTGGATTACATGTCGAAATGTTCCTGCAGAGAAGTTTGAGGTCAGTGGCAAAGCACTGTTGTATTATGCAACCTTTGTTAACCTTTGACTTCCATTCCTGTCTGAACTTTGACATTACTGAACTGTTAATATTGTGACTTCAGCATACTGTTAAAACTTTAAAATGAGTTGTCTTTAAATGAATAAAACAGAGTGAAAACTCTTCTTATAACTTTTTATGTAATTAAAAAATAACATTTACCTATTTATCTGAATCCTTTATTTCTACAAAAGCTTTGGGTCATGTCATAACAATACTGACATTAGAAAAGGAACACTGTAGCTACATACAGTAACATAAATTGTGCTGTTTGGCATCATAAGAACAATTTTTTCAGACATAAATTTAAAATTTTAAATCCACTGGTTATAATTTATTAAAGTGTAAAAGTGCTTGCGTAGGATCTTCAAATAGACACGATATATACAGAATCTACTATAGAATACTTGTCTTCACGTATTTATTGTGCATGTACGAATCTGCGTTCATCACTAATTTAATAAGCAGATAGTGAAATGCAGGACACTGCATTAATACTTACATTTATAATGACTGAGAACTTTCCCATTCCACTCAGTATGTTGTACCATATACCTATAGAAAGAAGAGCAAGAGTGAACTGTGAACTGTGTCTATGCTGTCCTTCCACACTGGTTCTGTTCATTAAAGCTGCTGGTGAAATCAGGTCATTGTTTTTATTTATTTTTATACCTTATTCAGACAGCTTTGCACACAGGTTAAATTCATAGTTCTGTCATGGCATTATCTTGCTGACAGTACCCACAGAGAATTTCCTAAACCAATACAGGAACACTTTATCCGTCAGCTGACTCATAGGATGACGTTTGGGATTTATTAAAGCACCTCAAAAGCCTATGGATAAACACAAAAATGCACAGAGGTCAAGCTGAAATTAAGACTGATTTACTGCTAAAAGATAACATTTAAAATATATTTGGTTTCAGCTGCCAGAAACATGACTATACTGAACTGCTAAAGGGGCATCAGTTTTTAAACCTCAATGCCTGAAGGAAGTGCTAACCCTGAAAGAATTTAATCAGTCTAGTCTTAGTGGAAAGTTTTGGTGTCCCATGATGTTTGAAATGGTGATTCACAAACTTTACCACCATAAACAGAGGAGAATTAAGGGGAAAACACTTTTTCTGAGGGATTATTTTCTCTGTTTTCCAAGTTCCAAGTTTTAAGCATTCTGGTCTATTCTGTATATATATACTGTTTTATGTGTGTCAGCTCAGCTTACCAATGTCTTTAGCTCGTATGGCTACAGGCCTACGTAGCTCTGTAACAAACTTCTTTGCATCCAGTCTGATTTCAATAACGTTGTTGAGCAGGGCGAAGAGAGGAGCGAGTGGGAACGAAGCCACAAACAGAGAGACGAAACCAAACTGGATGACTGCAGAGGAGAGAGAGAGACAAACGATTATTAAACATACTATAGTAGGTGCAAACCATGTAAAATCCTACTGTCCTGCTGCAAACATCACTCTTTTCCTTATGTCTATTCCTACTGCTTTGCAGCAGAGCTCACAGTCAGCATCAGTGGTAGGTTTTCAGTTCATCCTTTTAACTAAATGGAGAGGTTGTTTAGTACTCCCAGGGTTTGATACATTTGTTTAAGATATTTTATTTCAAGTTCAACATGGTTGGATCCACCTCAACAAGGTAGTCCAAAGTTTGTTTCAAGCTAATTCCAGTGAGGTCCACACCAGATGTGAGAGACATCCACGGGAAGTTGGATAATGTGATTGTAGTCATGTTTATGTTGAGCTTCATCATCTCTTGTTCTCTAATTCTGTTATGATTAAAATGGTGATGAAAAAGAGGTAAGTTAATGACTTATAGTAATCAGGTACCAATAGTGATCATTAGGGATCCTGAGCCTCTACAATTTGCAGAAACACTGGATGATTTATGCCAAGACAGATTGCTTTTGCTGTATTTTCTTAGCTTCCCACAGATACTAGCTTAGTTAACAGTGGCTAGATTTACATCTTCACCAGCTGTACAATCATGTGAAGCCTATGTAAATGTTGTAATCTGATTATATAACTGTAATTATGCTCCCAGTCAAGAGTAACTGTAAATCTACTAAAGGCCCTATGTGTAGGATTAGAAAGGTCTGCTGAATTACAAATGCTATATATACTATATTATAAAGTAATTCCCTATGCTTCATGCAGTAGTATTATACAAGCCAAGTTTCTCCTGGGAAAAATCTTTGTTCACACTCTGTAGCTGCTGTAAAAAGAACCACTTACATCAGCCACTTCTGCCATATGACAGAAAAAGAAAGGTTGATGTGTGAGAAAGCAATCAACGTCAGAATACTACATTTCAAACCTCCCCTAAAACACCATCAGATTGACATTCGTGAACGTCATTTGCCCGGTCAGGAGTCACACTGTCTGTCCAGCCTCGCACTGTGGTACAGATGATGCCTTTTAAGGTTAAACACTCCACTGCACCAGCTAAACTGGGACTTTTATGGTTAAGCAGTGTGTGCGTGTATCTATGGTTTATGTCTGTGTGTGTGTGTGTGTTACGTAGTCTGATTAGATAACCCCCAGACACAACATCCATGACTAATAATTAAAACTAAGGTTGATGGGAATTTATTGTACGGTGCATCACAAATACACACTTAAACTGTGGGGTTGCTATACAGAGAGCTGCAGAATCGTATCTATCAGCAACTTAATTAGTTCAATAACCAGGTGGATTTTAAGATTTTTTAAGATAAAAGAGTGAAGTGAAAGTAAAAATAGCTGAGCCCAGGCCAATAGGAAAGGACTACAAATGGGAACTTAATCACCATGAGAAAACCTGATAAACCAATAAATAAAGACCAATAAATGATCAAAACAACATCCACCTGCTTCTTAAGAATGTGGAAAGGAAACATGAGAAAGACAAGGCAGGTTGCCTGACTCTGGCTGATGTATGGTGCTGATCAGAGCAGTGGAACTTTAGCAGTGTGGGAACGGGGATTTCCAGCGAGCCGGAGACTGACGGCTTCACCTCGGGACGCCATGCAGAGACAAAGAGCGGCGAGGAAGAAAATACGGCAGCAGCACAGCGAGCGCTAGAGGGCAAGCTTAGAATAACCTCGCTATCTACCTGAGACGAGGTTGACGGGTTCGAGGCTGGCCCGGGCACACACGAGCAAACACAAAGAAAGACTCACACACACACCTTAACACAAGCTGTAAGTGAGATACATATACATCTGCAACACACAGTTATAGACAAGCACACACAGAAAAAATAATAAATGAGTTCACACAAACAGAGGACTGCCCATTCACACACTGACAACTATGTGTGACAGTGTGTTTACATGTAGAGCTCAGACATTTCTGACATTCCTTGCTGTGTCAGCCGTCTCTCTGTTTTTCTCCTCCCACCTCCCTCTGTCCTCATTCAGTCTATATCACATGAAATCTCCTCATTATTATATCATAGCACGATCACAAGTCAAAACAAAAACTGCTTCCACTAAATGATACAGCTATAACGTCAACATGTACTTCAGTATAGTAGTAGTATTGCTAACTCTCTCAGGCTGGTCCAGCTTTCTTATCTTGGTCTGGATCCCACATTTACAAGAGCATTTCTCATGCAGAACACATAAATAAATCTATTTAATCTATTTACTATTTACAATTTCAACAAAATCTCTGTGTTTTTATGGCTTTGACCTCAGTGCAGAATATAGCCTGTTTTACTGGTTCACAATTCTTCACATGGAGATGTTGCTGGTCTCTAATGTCAAGCTTGTTGCCACATGTTTACTGAACTGCTGCTGCACTTTGACCCCGTCCACTGCCAGGAAATGCTTGGAAATATCATGTATTCATGTATTTAAGTTTGTTGTTAGTGCTTCTTCAAAAGTAGACTAAATAGAAGAACTTTCATGGGAAAGACAGACTGTTCCACTATTCACAGTTCAGTACAGTTGTTTTGTTTTCCCATCTTGACTTTTCCTGCACATCTCGTGTTATCTCAATCTCTTCACTGCCTCACAGTCTTTGTCAGGATGAAATTTGATGAGCCTTTGGATATTTTTTGATTTGATGGGTTTATTCCACCATATTTTACTTGTGCCAACAACAGTAAAGTCCGGTAGTGCCAAGCAGCCATGACACTGCCAGTTTTCCCAAGAGGGTCTGAATTCTGGACATGGTTATCATTTAAAAATCTTCTTTATAGAGTTCCCACAGTGACACAGATGTCAAACTTTTAAGATTTATCATGACTGTTTCCCTCTCCAGTCAGACCAACCATCTTATAATAAACATCACATTGTGTTATATATTCAAATTCCTTGATTTTAAATATGTAGCGACATTTTAAAATCACAATATTTCAGAAATTTCAGATCTTAATGGTACCCTACATTTACATGGCACTATATAAATAAAACTGAATTGAACTGAATTGAAATAAATGGCTGCTTTTTGTCCCTATATTATTTTTTTCTTTGTGTGTATGTATGTGTGTGTTTGTGTACATGCAGACTCACTCATCTCCATGTATTCAGGTGTGAGGCCTTCGAAAGGAGCCAGGGCGTGGTCCAGGTTCCACTGCTGTGGAGGCCTCTCCTCCTCCTTCTCTGTTTCTGCTGATCCTTTATCCTTCAACGCACGCACCAGCTTCTTCAACTTCCTGTCAGGACGGAGGGAGAGATGGATGAGATGAAGGCAGAGAGAGCCAGATACAGAAATAAAGAGAGTTTGGTTTGTGTGTGTTTCTGTAAGTACATATCTTGGTGTAAATAATCCCACTTACAATATTTAGTTTGTATATACAGTAGTGTTTGTAGTGTGTCCTTATGCACAGTATACTGAGTGAGTACGTGTAAATAAATTGATGTATGTATGTATTATTGTGTATGCATGTTGATGTGCATGTGAATGTGTGTACTGATTGTACAAATTCTAATCAAAGTAGCTAAATGCTTCACTGCATTATTTATGTGGTTATCACACAAACACAAGGGAGCCCTTCCTGTTTCCATCAGGTCAATTCAAAATCATGTTCAGTTGCTCTTGGTTTGTCTGTGTTCTGTTTTGTGTTTTTTAAATGGACAAGTCCATCTGCCATCTTTAGACAGGAGCTAAAAGGTCCTGACAGTCTTCATTCTGGCCCACAGCATATGACTACGGTATTACTGGTTGCCTCCCAGGTGTGAAAGCTTTTAAGTGGATGAATGTGAAGCAGATGAGAAGATGGTATGTGCTGTGGTTCGCTGATCCCTTAAGACGTCCTGGAGAAGTGTTTGATGAAACTCATCTAACAGGTCAGGAGGTCAAGCTGTGCTCACAGCAACAGTAATGGTGCAGCCTGAGGCCAAAAGGCACCTCTGTTGTGTGACAGTTGTTATAAACAGAGCTGACCTCTGACCTTTGGGATTTGCATGTAAAATCTGAGCTATTACACAAGATGGAGTACTACTATACAGACATGGGAGGAATGTTATTAGAATGAGAAAGGGGTTGAGGGAATGTAGAAGGTGGCTGTGAGCAAGCATGACTGTGTGTAAGTCTGTACTCCACTCAACACCTGCTGCTAGAATTACAAATTACTTACACTGCTATTAGTTGTATTGCTGTGTTAGCAGCTAATACTTTAATTATCACTACTATCATTACTACTGCTGTATTACTGTATTACCTCACCTTACATCTGATATGGAACCTGTGTTATGCTATGTTCTTCTTTCGCTATTCTCTCCCCCCTCTCCCCCCTCTCCCCCTCTCTCTCTCCTTCTTAACCCAACCGGTCGAGGCAGATGGCCGCCCACCCTGAGTCCGGTTCTGCTCGAGGTTTCTGCCTCTTAAAAGGAAGTTTTTCCTTGCCACTGTCGCCTAGTGCTTGCTCATGGTGGGATTTGTTGGGTCTCTCTCTGTAAATACCTATTTTAAAGAGTATGGTCTAGACCTGCTCTATATGAAAAGTGCCTTGAGATGACTGTTGTTGTGATATGGCGCTATATAAATAAATTGAATTGAATTGAATTGAATTGAATTGTATGATACGTGTCACAGATATTCCACTTTTGTACTTAGTACCTACTGTACTTACGGGATGCCGATTTCAAAGATGTTGTTCTGGATTAGCTGCTTCCCCAGCATGATGATGCTGAGCTGGATGCACAACTCGATGAGGCAGCCTCCTGGAGCACACTGAGGGAGACACAAGCACTTCATCTGTAATTATATTCACTATCACTCGATGATTTACGCATTCAGCCAAATGACAAGAACCTCAGTTAAAAAAGACTGATAACTAACCTCTTCCATCCGATAATCATTAAAGACGTACACGTAATTTCCCGGTCGGCCTGCAAACCTGCAGAAACACACAAATGTACCATACAGACTCAGAGGTTTCACTTGGACTCACTCTGCAGTTATATTTATTTTTTCCTAAAATGGATGTAAACAATTGAATATGATGAACCACTTAAAATCTCATTGGGTTAGCTGAAAAATGCATTGTCACAAAGTTGAGAACAGGGCTGTTTTTCTTAGCTCATGAAAAATTGACATTTTGGAGATACATGTTTTCACAGGATGGCAACACACAAACACACTCCTACACATGCGGACGCAGGACTTACCGTCCCTTGAAGAAAGCCACATAAAAGATGGGCGCATATGCATTCATAAACTTGAGTAAGAAGGCTTTCAGGATGAGACGCTCCTCAAAGTTAGTTTCTGTTTTGGGAATCTCTGAAAAATAGATAAAGTCAAACTGTAAGAAAGAGTTGGCAAGGAGGCTAGAGAGAAAAAAGAGCATGGCAAATGACACATGAAGTGGAATGTATGTACAGTATGTTAGGTTTGGCTATCATTGTATTATATAGGTGGATTTTAAAGTTTTCCACAGTTCAGTCTGCTCTGAGAAAAGTGGTGATTCTGTCACTCTGAATAGGAGTTATAACATGATCACTGTGCTGGAAGTAGGTTAAAATACTGGCACATATCCTCTCTCTCTCTCTCACACTCACACACACACACAGCCACACACACATGTGCACGCACACACTTTCCCTCTTTCTCACACTTCTCCTTCCCATTCTTTTCCTCTATTTCTGAGGTTTTGAATATGAATGTAAATGTGGTTGAAACCTCCTGGGACGACTGATGGGACGGCTGGAGCATGAAAACATCAAAGTTTCATCAGATTGTCCACCAAGAGGCAAAGACTCTCTTTTTCTCTCACACTCACAGATGAAGGATGATTACATGATGTAAAAATGCTGATCTTGTTTCTAAGTCTCAGAAGCAGTGTTTTTCCCATAACATTTTGGAAATATGTCATGGATATGAAAAACACAAGTGACTGAGTTTACCTCTGATTCCCATTAGTAATGAGTAATAATCAGAATCAGGCAAAACTAAGTTTGACATTTACCTTACATTTACATTAATCTACTTTAAACCTGAACCTGAGCCTACTTTGATGTTTAAAGGAATAGTTCAACATTTTTGGGAAAACTCAACTAATTAGTTATATGCCAAGATCAGTACAACTCTCATATCTGTCCACTAAATATTAAGCTACAGTCAGTACGCGTTTAGCTTAGCTCAAAGACTAAAAGTGGAAATAACCACCAACCAGGACCTCTACATTTGACTTATTAACACAGTATATCTTGAATATTCTGTATGAAACCGAAAAAATTACAAGTAGTGGTTTAACCAAGACAGAGTCAGGCTAACGGTTTCCTCCTGTTTCCAGTCTTTGCGCTGAGCTAAGCTACCCACTTCCTGCCTCTAGATTCATATTTCATGCACAGATAGCAGAGTAGTAGAGTTTTTCCACTAATGTCGAACTATGTCTTTAGTAAATCAGTGATCATGACTAGTGATGCTTGTGTTAACACTGTTTGTTATTTGCACCAGAGAAAATGACGTTTGATGTTTGTGTTTCTGTACCGAGCTCAGTCAGCCACACTGCCACAGCTCCATAGATTTCATCAAGGATCAGAATAACCACTAAGTTAATGATGACTGCAGTGGCTGTCACCGTCACCCTAACATTGGACTTGGTCTCCGGGTCGGGACTCATCGCCATCAGGGCTGACACTGTGATGCGGTAGACGATGACTCCAAAAACTGCTGAGAACGTCAGCCCAAACTGCGAGCAAAGGAAGATAAAATAAGGAAAATAAATTAGTCATTGCTCCACCATATTTGTCTGATAGTCACAGTGCAGTGGCTGGAATGAATATTTCAAGGAAGACATCGATGTAGGTCATCATACAATGTACATTAGCTCTGTCACATACATGTTTATTTTTCTATTTAAAGTTCTTTGGTCCTTATATACTGAGAAGCATGTGATCCTATTAGAGCCTTAACTTGATTTTATGTACAGTACTTACCATAAAGAGGATAGAGGAAACATTGATGAAGTATCCAGGAAGACGATCTTTCCAGGTCAGCTTGTCAATGGCAGTCTGACAGGAGGAAGGTGGGGGGAACAGGGGAGGAAAAGAGAGGAGAAGTTGGCAGTCACTGATACAATGGACAATGCTTCATCAACTTTTTTGAGAAATCTGAGGTGCAGAACACAGAGCCTCCTACAGAGACATCCAAAAAGAGAAGAAAAAAGGCCGCTGCATTCATAAAAACTAATCTCAGTGTCCTGATGTTGAAAGCATCGTCACAGTCCCCTTCCCGCCTTTCACATGGTTTGTAAAAGCTCAATGGAGAGTTGAAGCAGCAGCAGTACTCTTGGCATCTGTATGTTGCTGCCTCCACAGGAAACGTTACAATGCCTCAACAGAGAGAAAAAAAGGAGCACAATAGCCCATTTGACAGTCTGCTTCCTAAATCTGGAGACCAGCTTTGAACACATTATTTAATTCCACAGAATCTCAGATACCCAGACGAACCCCAGTTGATTTACCAGTTTTCCCAGGCACTAACATGGGAAAATGTTTGCAAAACTTGATTTAGTATTGGAATGAAAAAATGCCAACACTGTTACTGAAGACTACCACAGAAAAAGTGGATTAGTGTGGGCATTTTATGTGAAAATGAAAAATTAGCTGTGACAAGCCTAGACCCTTTGAAATCTCTGAGACCAACTTTTATATCAGGACATCTTTGTGCAGCATACTTGACAAATTTGTTTATCTCCACTTAAAGAGACTGTTCGACTGTAGGAAGATGGTAAGAAGATCTATACAACAAATGGGAAGCTACAGCCAGGAAAAGAGTTAGTTTAACTTAACACTGAGAGCAGGGAAGTAACAGCTAGCCTGGCTCTGTCCAAAGGTAAAAATAAAAATTGGTCTACCAGCATCTCTTAAAAGCTCACTGCTTAATGCATTATATCTTGTTTGTTCAATCTGTTCAAAGCTGTGATTTTATTGGGGGTCATGGTGGACTATACACTGGACATTCACCTTGTCAGTGTGTAAAAATTAACTGATCAATGTCCAAAGCTGAAACTGATGCAGGTTTGAGAACAGTGAATCCACTCTGTTCTTCATGGTTTTGGACAGGCAGGAAAACTGAGCTACAGGTACATCTAATAAGGGCCCAAGAATATGAGAGTTTAAAGTAAAGATCAACACAACACAATGTCAGTGAAGTCCAGTCCAAGCTGGGTGGTCTGGTGTCAGAAACAGCAGGTAAAACATAAGCAATGAGGAAGAAAAAACACTGCAGATTTTCTTAATGTCCTCCACCTTGCTGACTCTCCCCTTGTAATCACTCAAACTACTGTGTATGACATGGCTCTCTGCCCTGAAGTCCAGTGGGAGAATCTGACCCACTTGTGTTAAAAACAAAAAGCTGTTTGACTGGCCTGTCTGTGGTTAAATATGGTTTGATCTCTGCAAAGACAAATGCAGCATCCCCATCCTCAGGAATGTGACCCCCTTCACCCAGGCGTTAGTGATTATAGGCATATACACACATATACTTACATGGGCAGGCTCAGGCAGAGGCAGAGAGGAATTTCACACGCACGCACACACACTTACACTTTGACTCTGAGTGATAGACAGACAGTCTGTGCATTGTAAGCGCTTCAGTATGCTAATTAGCAAGGCAACAGCACCATCTAGTGAATACATTGGTGCCATGCAACCTGTAAAACAAGCCTCTATTATCAGATATAAAGAATATACACAACCTCAGCTTAATTCAACATGCTGCCCCTTACTTTAGAGCAGTTTTGTTAAAATTCAACATTTTGAACAGAGTAAATAAAACGTATAATATGTATTCTTGTTTATTAGCTGGTATATAAGGAAATATTGTGATCATCTGTGTTATCTGTTTTCATCTGTCCATTTTATGTACCTATTTTGTGTAATATATTTATAAAATTATATTATTTCAATGAATTATATTAGATTATATTTATATTATTATTATCATATTATACTGCTTGTCTGCTACTGCTCATCTTGTCAATATTATATTGTCTCCTTGATCTTTTTTTTGTGATCCTTGATTCTTTCCATATAATTAAGTAATTCATTAAAATCCTGTTTTATATTTTTGTAAACTCTATGTTTTATGTTTATGGCCACAACACTGCTGTACAATATATTTTTATACTATGTTAAGTTCCTGTAATAATACTATTTGCAAAAAACACCAATATAATGTATATGAGTCTCAACTCATGAACACTGAAAATTGAACATGATTTGAGTTTGAGTGTAAATGGTTAGCAAAACTATCCAATAAACATGCTGCTTGAGGTCATATAACTCTGTGTCTAAGCTTGGTATCTGAGCGCAAAAATGCACCAAAAACCTTTTTTGAGCATAGTGAAGAAAAGCAACAGTACATCTCACATCATCCCTCTGTTGTACCCGTATTCCCCTGTATGCCTCCAACTCACCTTTCCACTGATACACATGCACACATAATTCACTGTGCCTCCAACTACAGCTCTTTATTTGACAGGCAAACTCTAACCTTTTATTAGTACTAAACCTATTACAGAATGAATGCATATTAGAAAGAAAATGAAATCTATGTGTGTGTACATCATCCTCTTACTAGTTTTCAGAACTTTAACCTGATCAAAGGCGCACATATATATCGCATATGATACCTAAGTCAGCTATATTCACTGAATAGACTCTGAGAGAAGTTGTAAATGGACCATAGAGCTTTCATTGTTTTTACCATGGAAACGTGCTTCCTAAATCTATTATAACCGATATAGTTATTAATATAATATATGTATGTATAAGTGAAATGTGGTCTGTATGGACAATACATTTATCCACAATAACAAACCACACAGCCTTATGCATGCTCATTACTGCATCTTTCACTTTGATATATCTTTAAATCAATAAGAGCCCCCTGCTCCTGTGTGGGTTGTTTTAACTTTAGTGTGTTCATTTTCAGCATATCTTCAAATTTAAAAAAGAGACGTTTCAAATAAAAGAAGTGTCTTTAAAATGTGGACAACAAACTGTAAATGAGCAAGACATAAATAAAATTCTAGTAGAGGCAGACACATTAATTAATGGAATATCAACATGTGAATTTTAATTCCTTTACTTAAATATCACATCAGTCCTACAGTATGATCAAGGCTTAAGATACCCCAATGGCCATTGATGGTGAGCCCACTGTAAAGCAGACTGTGGAGGAAGATGCTAGTCTCTGGTTGACCAAAGTCTCAGAGAAATCCACCAGGGGCCAAACGGAAGAAGAGTTTGTTCGTGAGGAACCTCATCTTCTATGGGTTTATCCGTCCTCTGAAATATCATCCATATTGCTCTCTTTGGTAAGAAGGTCTAGAGCGACGGTGAGTTGTTGTTCATTTTTGGTACAGTTGTGTTTGGAACACTTGTTCCCCCTTCATAAAATGACCTGTATAAGGAGCATTCCACAAATAAAAAAAAAAAAAAAAAAAAAAAAGCAAAGCAGAAATATTCAAAAGGACAACATTTCTGAGTAACAGCCAACTTGAAAATCAAAAACAAACTCGATTATAAAAACATACCAGATTCCATTTTGGTGCACTCTTCTCACTCTGTCTGGGGAATGGTTGTTTGTTCTCTTGCATAAAGATGTAAAGTTGTTTGAATCTCTAGAATCTTAACGCCTACAGTGAATCATCAATATAGGGAAGTGATATAACACTTTACCCTCTGAGACTGGCTGGACTAACAGCATCCCATTTCCTTTTGCACAAACATTTTGGTTGGGCCTAAGGCGATCTCTGGCCCTCCACAACACTAGAGTGGCAGCAACTATTGCCTGACTCTGGTGGTCTTTTCATTAGTGGAGTATCTGGAAGGACTGGCATTCATCTTCTCTTGGACCTCAAGCTTTCTTTCATTCTCCTCATAGGTGTGTCCACCTTCAATTGGGCCTCCAGAGGAATCCCAAGTGGCAGGGTCTGCTGGACTCTGGGGGACTGGCATTCAGTAGCCTTGCAGCAACCAGTAGAGAGGTTCCTCACACACAAACTCTCCTTCCCTTTGACCTCTGGTGGATCTCTCTGAGACTGCACAACTCTTGCATCTTCCACCAGAGTCTGCTTGAATTCAGTGGGCTCACCATTGGCCATTGGGTTAGCTTAAGACTTGATCATACTATGGGACTGATGAGGACATGGGGACCTGTGGACTTGCACATGGACCACACACATTTCTATACATACTACAATCGTATGCATATGCAGAAATGTTTGACACATGCACACTAGAAAACATGATACAAGAAGATGAGCTCCTTTTTTGTTGTATTTGGCTGAACAGCATGAAAAAGTTTGTGTGACTGTCACAAATTTTGGGTTTGACCCAAATATAGGTCTACATGGACCCTCGCAGACTCGAGCAGATGACAAAATGTATGTCAAGCAGACCACGAACTGGCCTTTACACACACGTGGATACAAGCTGACAAGCCCGAGGGATAGACTTACTCAAGGACAAAAAGACCTTCAGAGTGGAAGTGTGAGTGTGTGTGTGTGCATGTTAAGAGGGATATGGCTGGTGGGGACAGCCATCAGAGAGTGGAGTAGTAGTAAATGGGTCAGGTGTTATATTTGGCTTGTAACCTCCGTTGAGGAAAGCCCAACAAAGTGTTCATCTCATGACAGAGTCACTCACAATCTTTACTTCTCTGTCACTCGCTTCCTCTTCTATCCTCCTCCCTCTCTCCACCTCTCACTATACTTTTCTCCTTGTGTCCAAACCTTGGTTGTCCTAGTAGTATACACAGTTTTGTGGAGTATGACTTTGTCTGAAGAGGTTTAGTTTACAGTGTCAAATCCTCTCATCTGAGAAGCTAGAACCAGGGAATGTGTAGCATTTGTTTCACTGTTTTTGCTTAAAAAATGACTAATACAACAATGTAGTAGCTTATTATTTTCAACGAATCGATTAACCAATTAATTGCTTCATCCCTACGTAAAACATTTATGTCCATTAAAAGAACAAATAAATAAGTACATTCAACATTCAAACCTACTTCCACCCTCAGAAGATATAGTTGTTCAACAGCACAATTAATACACATACACCATATCCTAATACGTACGTACCTACGTGTGTGTGTGTGTTGTGAGTCTGTGCTAAGGAGATGATATGCAGTCACATACGATGACAACTTGGCACACACATGCAATCACAAAAAGGCTGTGTCCAAAATCACTCCCTAACCAGCACCATCAGAAATGCTCACAACTGAACAAAAAATAACATTAACACTACCTCCTACCATCCCTCTATGCAATATGTGGCATAGATATGAAAATGACTGTTGTACGACTACACCTGTCAGAGATTCAAAAAGAGACAGACTGATGAGTGTCAGGAATCTCAGTTCAAACTAGTGTCTCTTCCATGGGGAGTGGTATGAGATCAGCTCCTGTCTTAATGCCATCTTTATCGGGACCATATAAATGGAATTTGAGAGAGAGCTATTATACATCAAATACTGCATCTGTAAAATCCTGGAAAAGACTCTGTATGAGAGCTTGTGCAGGATTTCCTGTGGTTGATGTTTAAATGTGAATGTGTCTCATGTTATTAGCACTAACAGGTCCTAATTTAAGAAATGTTTGTCACTGAGGATCAGACATGGCCTTAGTCAATAAACAAACCAGAAAAAACTGTATTGTTCAAGACATTTTCACCGAACCAAATTACCAGATGAATGAGGTTTGGTTTGTACACTGAGTATTTACAAAGTAATATAATCTCTAGATTTGATCCTGCAGTACATTTCACTGTCTCAGGTAACAAATCAAATGGTTCAAGTGTGTGTGTGTGTGTGTGTGTGTGTGTGTCAGAAAGAGAGAGAGAGAGAGTTCTGTGTCGCCATAGTGACGGTCACTAATCTTACCCCTGGCTTCCTGCCCAGCATGCATCACTCCCACTCAACCGCCCTCCCTCTGCTTCTCTCCATCCCTTTACTTTTCCAAGTCTCTGTGTTTATTTGCGTGTCTCTTTCTTTGTCTTTTTCCTTTTGTCTCTTTTGATGTCTAACACTCTTTGTCTTTTTTAATTTCCTTCCACAGACAGTTGGTTTGAAAGCAGTTATAGGAAAAATGTTGCCAGAGCAGCAGGTGCAGAAATGCAGTTACTGTATTAAAAAAAAATTTTTCACAGACATACTGAGTTGAAGACACATTTAACTAATGACATTAATTAATGATGGCTCTGTTCCATTTAGATGTTCCAACAGGCGCTAGCAGTGAGTCAGCAAAGCATAACAAGTCATTATTAATGTTATTACAGTGTTTGATGAATCAAAGTGCCCACAATGAGTAAGGTAACACTGTGCCTCAATAAAGCATTTCAGTTTTTTTAAACAAAGGATAAATGAAGCACAGTGTTAGTTCAGACAGAGCACTGAAGCTTTTTGTAATATGTCATGTCAAGTCAATTTTAATTTATATAGCGCCAAATCACAACAGACGTTATCTCGAGGCACTGTACATATAGAGCAAGTCTAATAATATTTACAAAGAGAGACCTAACAATTCCCACCATGAGCAAGCACTGTGCTTTACAATGATTGGCTTATTGACAGCTGTGCGGCCAGTAATGTCCAATCATATTCATGCAGGTGTACAGTGTGGACATTACAACACGACATTACCACTGTTTACTCTGCTGATCACATTCATGCCAACATTGTCTGCTGTCAGAGTTTCCTCCACCTCACCAACTTTCCTCTGTTATGTCAATCTATAATTAAGATTTCAATTAACATTGCTAAATCTAACTGTATAACCATTTGTTATAATGGTCACTTCCTTGACTCTTCCTTGACTTGTGTCTCTGACTGAACAATGGTTACATTATTCTCATTGTAAACAAATCAAATGAAAAGACCAAAACCAACAGTTTATTAGTCTAATACCATCAAACATCCCTGCCCTGTCTGCAGCACTTGAAGTCAGTTTCTCCCAGCTGAAGACACAACTCTATAAAAACAGGTCATTGCCACAGTCACAGGTTGTCATTTGTCACTGACTCGTCTAATATGAGGCTGTCAGACAGCAGATGCTGAGGGGAGAGAGAGAGTAGAAGAAGAGAGGGAAATTGTGTGCTGCTGATATTTCTTTCACTGAAACCACAATGGACAATAAATGATAACCCTCATTCCTTAAATATTTTGGTTTAGCTTCTGTCAGCATCTATTTGACCTGAAGCAACTGTAAAGCCCAGTGCATAGTTAACAACACAATAAGAGGACCAGGCCTGCCCAACCATGTTGTGACAGTGAGCAACACTTCAGGGGATGAGTGGAGCGAATGAAAGAAGCCAGTCAAGCTCACTGGGTTCAGGTAAGGCCTGCTTCCTTTTTTGAGGCCTGGTGCAGCTGTAAGAATTGGTGAAAATTTAATCCTCAAGACAACAAATCATTTTACCAGTAATAGCTGTGCCTAATATATTGTTTCATTAATAAAAAAGACTCAGTGATTTCCTGAAATTAATGAGCTTAATTAACTAGGCACTGTAATTTTAGCAAACTTACTCAAGCAAGAGTAAGGTGCTTTAGTTGAGGACTATTTTCAGCCCTGGATTAATAGGCTTTAGTAACAAGTAAGTGGCTGGATGGTGTATGTGTGACTGAAGCAACAATGTCACCCTGTGTAACAGAGTGGCTCACTGATGTGTTTTTAATAGTTTTTAGACAACAATGGAGCTCTATGACACAGAGGGATGAGGTATATCAGACTTTAGTTTTAGTCTTTTCTTGGGATTTGTTTATAATAAGAAAAACACAGAATATTACGTTTTTATTTTCCTGCATGTGTCTCTCACACACACACACACACACACACACACACACACACTCATACACATTATCCAGGAAAGGGAACCACAGAGACTGATAATCCCTCATTAGCATCAGCTGTGTGTCTTCAGGTCTGTCCATCAAGTCCTTCTGAAACATGTCATTAACAACCAGTGGAGCTTAAAAAAGCTCAGGAACTAAATGGTGACTTTACACTGGAAAAAGTTCTGACTTTTCTAACTCACTTTCTGACCTTTTCCTTCTGCTTTGAACAAAAACACTCTGCCTGATGGAGTTGGAGACAGACTGCCTCCGTCTCTGTTGATATCAATTTGTCTAAAATAACAAGTTTGTCTTCCCTTCTGCTGAAGGAGGGTGCATTCTGTTTCCTCACCTCTAACAGGTACTGTATACATATCATTTTTGCTAAACTAAATTTCTAAACTAAACAAGCTCCATGAATATATACTGTATATAAACTTTCCATGGCCTACCAATAGCTTGAGTAGACTAGAACAATGAAGTTTCGTTACAAAAATGAGTTGTCCATCATTGAAAATAGTCATCTCCCTGAACAAAAATTGGTGGTGTTATGGGAAGGTGCATTATTTTAAACCTAATTACAGTACAAAACAGTGATCAACCATTTGAAATGACAATTTAACAATAAATATGCCACTGTATAATCTGCATACAAGTTCACACAGGCTTGCACAGGACAGAGGATATTGACAGTTTAGTGATCATTCACTCAACCTCAACTAGGAAACAGACCCTGAAGAAATTTGCTCAGACTTGTAATTCCAGACAGAGAATTGTAAAGATTACTAACACTTCTTTGTTGCTGTGACCATCAGATACAGTGTCTAGATTAATATAAAACATGCAAAGAAACAAATACCTGAGGAGCTGAGACTGTAGCAGCCAGAGGATGGGACAGGAAGAGAAGAACAGATAGACAGCAGCCTGCAGGAGAGGAAAAGAGAGGAGAGGAAAGGGAAAGGAAGGTGAGGAGAAGGAGGAAAAGGAAGAGAAAGAGGAGAAGGAAAGGGAGGACGAAAGGAGAAGGAAGTAGAAAAAAGAGGAGAAGGAGAGGAGAGGAGAGGTGAAGGAGAGGAGGGGTTACCGGTATTCCTGCAGTCATGGCAGACAGTAGTTTTTGTCTCCATCTGTCCTTCCCTGTCACTGTCCCGTCCTCCTGCTTCTCTGGCTGCAAGACAAAGGGACAGATTATACACACACACACACACACACGCCACATTCACTCATAAACACACAAAGACATATATGTAATCTATCCGGTCACTGTAAATAGACCTTCCCCTGTCTTTATCTTATTTATTATGAATATAGTTGTATTATTGTATTAATTATCAAATCATGAACTATAAAATAACTCATGTATTTATCACTATATTGCAGCAGCCTGTTGAAGCAAATAGAGAGTTAAAGGCCAGTGTTAAGGTGGGTGAATTCCAACCTCAGGGTTTTTGTATAGTCCACATCACGCCCCACACTTCATTTTATGATTTGTCTTGTAATGTAAATGACTATTTCAAAAAGTCTGACAGTCCAAGCTTTTTACTCAACAGCCTGTATATCCCATGATGGTGACAGGTAACGAAATGCAAAGAAAACTGGATGAGAGAATTGTGAGTGGCCCTGGTATAACTGTATATGATCAACCATTTAAAATTCCCTGTGGGAGAAATGATGCTTTTCCTTTTTCTTATAACACACCCAGCAGATGACATAAATTATGTTAACATGTTCCCTGCAACTAATAAAAAACACCTGCAGGATCCTTCAAGTTTCCTACTTTTATCCCCAGGTCAGGTTTTGGGATAGCGTGGCACTGAGCCTGTGTCATGTGAATTAGTTCTATCTCACTCTGGCTGTGGCAGGAAGCCATCTGTCACCACAGCAAAGTGTATGTGGGCCAACAGGACTCAATGTGATTGACCCAATTTACAGAGGAAATCTAGATCATTCCCAGTCATTACATTATCACTCTAATGTCTGCCGCACACATTAGAAATCACACTATCAGGATCCATCTGGAACATCAGGAATCATCTGATTCCAGCAGTGAAGACTGAACCAGTTTGAGGAGATTCATGATCAACTGGTAACACTTGTATTTGCTTATAATTATGTCATGAGACATTATGGGAATCTATGGAGTATTCCAAAACCTGATGTTATTCAAACAAGTGTAATAATTTGCTGTGTCTGTTAAGAAATAACTGAATGAGCATTACTGTATAATACCTTTCCATTAGTACTGTAGTCGTTGGCATTTAAATGATGGAAGGTTTTAATCTTTCCTACCTCATTCTTTTTCTTATTTTTCTTATTTTTCTGCTTCCTCTGTCTCTTCTGAAGAAGGATAGTCTCGTATCGTGGCCTGGGATGTTCCTGAGGGGAAACGAGAGAGAGAGTTGAATTTGCACTCTATGTGTGAATGTGAAGTGAATGTGAGTTTTATACATATATATAACTGTCCAAAGTTCTGTCTTGTTATTTGGTTGATGATTTTGTATGTGTGTGTATTTATATGGATCAAGGCATTACTTTTGTATTATATTCAGACCTCCACACTCTGTGTACATTTTAAGCAGCATTAGTGTCTATGTATACAGTGAGTTTCTTTGAGTGTGAATGTATATTTATACAGTATGTACCTCATCCTCCTCGATGCCTGTCAGATCCCAGCTGAAGCTCAAACTGATCTGACGACGCTTCCAGTGTTCTAGGAACAGCACCGCTACACAAACGCATACAAATGAACATAAAAATTAAATAAAATAAAATGATTATCTTTATAATCAGATATGCTGACTATTAGATTTTTTTTTTTCCACAAAATAGTCTAATCCCCTTGGTAAATATTCTTAAAATTAGATCTATTCCTTCTACCTCAATGAAAAACTGCATCCTGGTTATTTCAAAAGTTAAACTGCTAGTCACAAAATGTCTGCTTCACTGAGAAGTCCATTCTCATTGCATGTGTACTGGAAACTAAGTTTCCATATCACACTTGCACACAGGCATGGGGACTATGACTGGTTTTCAAATGAGCTGTGATGTGTTGCGACATAATCCTGCTCATACATACACATCTTAATCAGATTTAAGATGAGCACAGAGAAACTTGCCCTCTTCAGCAAAATAATGTCTGGTGTCATCATCATTCTGCACAGTGAAGCCCAAACACCCAAATAAAGCAACAATAAGAAACACACATTTTTGAGTGGAGGGGAACATTAATATTTCTGGTTAACCAGTAATCAGCAAATCATTCATTGGATCCCTGAAAAAAATATCACTACTGCCCAGTTTTACAAATATTACAATCTTATAAATCCACACCACCACAGTTACAAGAATTGCCGGCTTTCTCTTTCTGTAACAGCAAATGTTTTTGTTTTTACCTATTTTCAGTGGAAAAATAACCTTTAATAATCTTTTTTAAAAGTAGAGGAATAGTTTCAACTGATTTTTGGCCACAAATTCATGAATTCAAACACTGCTGTTTCCTGTAATAAGATGCTGCTCTGGCCAATTTGCAATAACCAAAATCATCTTGCAGCAAGGACAGCTCACAATATTCTGCCAGCAAATAGAGTGAAGAGAACAATGGGGAAGATACAATTAAACTGCTGGATGTGTACCAGCCTATTAAAAAAACAATACAAATAGTTTTACAAAGTGTTTGAGCTGCTAATAGGATTTTCATATTCATTTTTAATCTATTTTCTGTATTTGTTAACCTTTAATGCATGTTGTTTTAGCCTGTTGCTCTCAGCTCGACCTCCACCTGAGGTGAAGGAGGTTCTAAGATATTAATGAGCAACATTCAGCCCACCTGTTCACACACACACACTCTTGTGCAAAGACATAACCTCACCCCACAGAGACATGAAGATGGCGAAGAAGACGGTGGCGGGGTTGTCGAAGAGGTGTGAAGCTCTGGCAGTGCCACAGGCAGTGCTGAGCTGCCAGAAGTCACAGGCTCCATCACACAGAGGACACATGGTGAAATTGAGACGCTCGTCACACATCTCCAGGCTGGGGGAGCGAAATCAAGACTTAAATCACAAAGTACCTAAATGTACCAAAATTAATACAATAGCATTTTAGAAGTAAATATATTATGTGAAATGTAAGCCACTTGTACCTAACAAAATGTAAGATTAACTGAAGTTCTGCATTGCCGTTTGTGGATTCAGTCTCAGTAAAAAGACCCAATGATTCTTATGTCTGTTACATTCAACCATCAGAAGTGAATGGGTCTTCTGACACATAAGCACAATACAAGCTTCATAGTATTCATAGTCAGTGTAGGCTGAATTATCAACCTTTTGCTTCATGACACACTCACACACACACACTGCCAGCTGTACCTTCTGTGTTCCTCCCACACAACCCTGACTACAGCCAGATACAGCAGGTATCTGGGCAATCCCTGTCTAGTGTGTGTATGGGCATGTGTGCATACATTTAAATGGAGGTAGGAAGAAACTCTAGTTTTCGGCAGCACTCTACCATTAACATTTAACCAGACATTATCACCTGTGACTTCAAAGTTAAAATCAGAAGAAATTTTTAATCTTTATTAGAATGTCACATTTTTATGTGACATAATTCGACTGAACTGAGTGAATGTTACATTAAAACATGTCTAGTCACTAATGGATTTGTTCATGTTTCCTGCACAATATTTCAACTGAAATGTGGGAATTTTCAACACCTTTCTTCCACTACTGTATACAAATAGACATACCTGGGTATGTCAGTATCCACTGTTGCCACCCCATAGCCAAACACAATGATCCCCACGATGGAGGCTGGTATGAGCAGCTGAGTGTAAACACCGAGCCACGCAAAGTACAGGCCAATCTTCTCCCCAAAGTACTTCCTGTGAGGTCAGAGGTTGAGGATTAAGGGTTCAGTTCATGCAGTTCAGTCATGGCAGAGCAGACTGTGAAGAATCAAGCAGCACGCAACACAGGTGTGAGAATCCTAATGCTGTTTTATTTGATCCTAAAATAGAGTAAAGAAGACTGTTAATGCTTTATTTACAGCTTTCATTCATTGCACTGAGCCCTTAGGAAGCCTCCTTTACTACGATTTACAGACCTAAACCCCAAACACTGACTAAACTCTTACCTTAACCATCCCTAATCGTTATCATTTGATTAGTGGTGCTTACTGGTGGTAGTAAATAATGTCACATTCATGTCACAAGTTGTTGTAATTTTGAGTTTCCAACTTGTAAATAGTGTTCATGTCAACATTCAAGTTGACTTTCCTGAAAGAGAACAAGTATGATGACAGCACTCAACAACATTGCGCATGTGAGTTCTGGATTAACAAAGTCTTAAAAAAGGTTTGTTCATGATGTTCATTTTTATGCTGTGATTCAGTGACTAGGTTATTTAACTACTGTAATGGATTACTGCAATGCTGCAGTATCTCTGTTGCTAATCAGATGTAAGTCTATGACAGTCATCTTAAGTTGCAAATTAGATAAACCAAAAACATAAAGGCCTGAAAGAAAATCTGAGATACTGAGGTTACTGATGTGATTTCCACATTTCTGTGCTGTGGTCACACTACCTGACAAGATCAATGGGCTGGTACTTGTAAAAGGCTGAGTATCTGGCCCACTCGTCATGCAGAACCTGGCAACAGACAGAAAAGAGAGACAGCCAGTGTGGGTGTATGTTGTCATGTTGTAAGTTTACCAAGTTGTAGCGAGCTGAAAATCAACAAACAGTTCTCAGATGCAGAGCTGAACTGGAGGCAGAAATACTCTGATTGGCTGAGTTAAACCTCAGTGGATGAAGCCAAAACACTGCAGTTTAAGCAACATTATCATGCAGCCAAGTGAAACATAGTGAGAGAGGAGGAAGATAATATTATGAAGTCTGGCACAGAATATAATGTAGCTTCAGTTAAGTATCAGGTTTAATGTCCAAAACATGACACGAATTATAATGACTGAATAGATAAAGAGGAAGTTGCTGATTACTTTCTTTTTTCCACTGTGCTATCCTGCACACCAAAAAACTGTTTATGTTTTGCTGCATCCTTTGAAATTTGAGTCAGTAAGTGATGTTTTTTTCTACCCTCAGAGCAGCTCTGCCTCAGAGAAATGTTTATTGAACTTTTACTTCAATCTGTGACTTGGTTTGGCAGATGGAGAGGAGGAACAGTCTCAGAAAAGAAAAAATAGAGTAAAGAAAAGAGATAAAGATGTTATAGAAAAGTGGAGGTTCACTTGCTTTTTAGTTGTTGTACATTTAGAGGTCTTATACAGTAGACATTTTTGTCTTGTAGCATACTAAATGGCTGCAGCACTGTATCACACTGGCAGGTCACCTTCTGAAGTACCAGAGTAGGCAAGTGGTTCTTGTAGTTTTCCATTAGAAAGACAAAGAGAGGAGGAGCAAGAGAAACAGGAGGAACAAGGGAGAACAGAGGAAAAGAGAGAAGTGAGAGAAGAGGTACCTGTCTGTCATTCCTCTCCTCAAGGTGCCCGATGACCCTATAGTCACCCTGAGGAGCCAGAGGAGAGGGTGAAAGTCATGAGAGCACACAAGCATAAAACACACAACATGCACTCATCTATAATAGACAGAGAACACATGGTGCTCACTCACTCAAACATTTAGAAATGCACACACTACCACACTAACTCACACAAACTGCTAAAATGCACTTTATACAATCAAACACAAACTGTAACAGTAAACTTAAAACACAAATTGTTCGACATGCAAAACTCTCTTGCAGGCAATACACATATTTTACAAAAACACAAGTACCAAACTGGTGGTTTTCCATGTTTTAGGACATTAATATAAACTCATATCACATCAAAAATGGCTTTAGGTTTTAGGATGAATTTCCAACCTTCACTGGTTTCAGTTTAGTTCAGAGAAATTTTTTTTTTAACTTGCTCCAGATAGGGAACTGAAAAAGTAATTTTATCATAAAATGCTAATGCGGTTGAGAGCAGGGACTATTCTGAGAAAGCTTCCATTGTCTGCAAATTGAATTGTAGTGAAAGAAATTGAAATCAATGAGAATCTTATGGGAATTTTAAACCTCACACTTACATCGTGAAGAGGGAAGGCAGCATCATACACGCCTTTAGCTATTAATGTGCTGATGCCTGAAAAAGAGAGAGAGAGAGAACAGAGACCTGAAAAAACCCCACAAGAGTGTTTGAACATCGTTTTTTTTCCTCCTGCTGTGCTGTCCAAATAACCACCAAATCTTTAATGTGCCCTTTATGTAAATCATGAACTGTATCCTCTGGGGAGAAGACATGATATTTTCACCTTTGTTTTGTCTTGAAACCTCAGTAGGAGAGAGTTTTTGTCTCCAAAACTGCTTTGGCTAAAAAGTAAGCTTTAAGCCAGAAATTCAAGCAGCTGGTAAAGTTTGAGGTTTTGGCACTGACAAGCAACCATGTAGACTTTTACACTTTAACACAACTAAGGAGTGAGTTTATACCAAATGGCTCCAAGATGTGGTGTGAAATAAAGCAGCCATTGTAAAGAGCACCTCCTGTTATTTATCTTACATCTTCGACATACTGCACTTCTGGTGTAATATTCAATTGACTCCTTAAGAAGAAATTCTTCACTTGCTCAGATTAAATGTCTTTCTCACTTCACCCGCGTGAATTTGAACTTGATTCTCGGTACGGCCATTGGCTTTATGTTGTCTAAGCTCCCTATTAAAAATTCAACTCCTTATTGTTTCTGTCTGAAAATGGACCAAGTATTACAAAGTGGTATTTGCAAACCAGTTATATGTGTGAAGCACAGACATTAGGTCACATCCTGCACCCTGCACTGTATTAATTGTGTTTTCAGTGTCAGGCAGACTGGGAGTAGTTCAGGTGCCACTTTTAGTCTTTGGAAAGTTTCATGTGAGAAGTGTTGGCCTGACCTGTGAAGGTCACTGACACATTAGATGACCTGGCACACACAACTGGCTCTTTCATCAAAGTAATTAATCAATTAATTATCAGTGCCTCAAAGGGGACTAGGAACTATTAATGAACATTACAACCAACACAGACTGACACATGCACATATAACTGAATGAATACGCACTCAACCAGCTAGAAACAACCACAACTCTCATGCCCCTGCTCCAATCTCAGCCTGACCCAAGAAGTGTGACCCACTTGTAAAGGAGATGGAAGAGTGGGCTCTCTCTGTGTGTGTGTGTGTGTGTGTGTGTGTGTGTGTGTGTGTGTGTGTGCGTGTGTGACAAAATTTGTACACCAAGAATAAAAGAGAAAATAGAGGTTAAAGAGATGCAACTCTATTTTCTCTTCCCTTCTTCCCCTGCAGCTCCATCAGTACCCGCTGGCTGAGACCTTCTGCTGTGATGGGTAAGCCAACCAGACATATGGTGGACTCTGGAAATGAATCGGGTGTCAGCTTATTTCTATATGGGATGATGGGTCTCATAAATGCAGAGGCAGCTGTTGCACTGTATGTCAAATGTACAGATATATAAACACTAAGGCAAGGCCCGAGTTAATCTTAATGCACTCGGCTGGATGACTTGCACTTCATTTAGAAAATCCCAAAGGAAATAATTTAGGCTCTTACATACAAACAGTAGTGCACCCATTTTTCAAGCACAGTGAAGCTCAGTGAAGTCTTATTAGTTTTTTCATGTTTCATACATATTTGGAGTCTTTTGTTCTTTCCACTTCAATAGAATTTGTATAATTTTGCTTACAAATGTTCCAGTGGATGTCTGTGGTTGAAGAAAGTATTGATAAGAGAAGCCTCTTTCTAGGAACTGCCTAATGGGAACAGGGTGTTGCTACAAAGTTGATAGGCTCTGTCAAATATTCCCAAACAAATCAGAATTAAAAAGGTGTTCATCCAGTTATCAAGTCATTGCACTCTTTGTTTGGGTGACCAGCTGAACACTTCACATCCCCTCCCCATTGAACTCCCAGCAGGCATATCAATATCACCTCCCACCTGTACTCTACCCAAAAAAGTCCAATTGCATTTCAGCCAAACACTGCAACAGCAACTGATGTGTGACTTTAGCCTGCAGTGTCAAAAAACATGTTACTCAGGCCTTCCCCTACTGTTTTTATTTTCTAATGTCATCCTTATCACATAGCAGGGAATAACCACAATATGTCGTCTAGGGGACTGATTGAGATGTTGTTCATTCTCTGTTCATTTCTGGCTTAAGAAAAACATCAAAGTTTCAAGATACTCCAAACTCATGTCGACAGAGAATTGTACAACATATCCTCTACAAAGGCTCATAAGGCCAATAAAACTAACTGCCAAACCAGATTTTAATGCCATGACTTCTTCAGTAGATTCTTCCTTGTTACCGGCAAAATGGGACTCTGCTATTTTTAATCAATTACAGGCAGCCACATATCAAGGGGATGGGAGGGGTACAAGGAAGATTTCACTTTGTGCTGCCACAATTTCTTCTGCTTTCCAACAGAGGAAGATAAAGTCATCGATTAGCACCATTTCTGACCCTGAACAACATAATGGAAAAATCAATGACTTCTCTCAAATGTTTACGCCTGCAGGAGGCATATTAAATTTAGAATCAGTCCACCTAATTGCATACATTTAGTACTGACCAGGTCATCGTGTACATATGAATGTGATGAATAAAAGGGCTGGAAAGGGCTGTATATGTTCAGGAAACTCCTCCAGGACACACACAAACACACATAGTCTTGCCCATGTACTGTTCGGTGTCCTCACCTATGGTTTGACAGGTTCGTACACACACTGTTCGTCTCAGAATCTCATACACCTAAGAAAGATGTAAGAATGTTAGACTTAAGATATAAACTAATCCTGTACAAACATATCACATAGAAAAAACAGATTAAAAAAATATATAGACACTTACTATTCTGCCCCTTGTAGCATTGTCAAAGAAAGTGTCTTTAGATGTGATGTTGTACCTGAAAGAAACACAATCCTTGAATTAAAGCCTGTGACATGGAAATGTATGCATTTTTGTATGCAGTTGCTACTGGATCTTATTTGATTTTTATTTGCTTGGCAGGAGACAGTCTACAGAGGCAACAATCAACCAGACATAGATTTTTTTCCTTATCACTAGAGTATCATTGTGCAGCGTGTTGATCTAGAGTGCAATTTGTGTGTGTGTCTGTGTGTGTGTGTCTCACAGATGGAGTTTGTCCCTGGAGAAGCAGTGTGAGAGAAATTTGGTGCGTTCGTGGTCCTGATGAGGTACTTTGGGCTGAAAAGGTTGATTCAGTTTCCTCCAAATTGTGCTCATACTGGACCCAAAACCACTTTCCTCTTTAAGTTCATAACTCTGAAAACACACAGTACAGAATTAGTCAACTTGTTACACAGGTGATTTGCACATATGTCCAAATATGTACATTTTTTATATTGAGAAGCTCTGTAGATATTAAACCCTAATTTTGTACTGATCCTACCGTTTTAGTGGGGACTTTAATCTTGAGAAACTCAGCCTCTCGACAGAGTACTGGCCAGGGCGCATGGAGACGAGTAAAGCTGGGGCCGTGGGCCTTTACCTGAAAAACAAACAAAACCTCATGTAAAGTTACACTATAATGTTTATGTAACTGAATGCAGTATTGGACCCTAACAGAAAAAAAGGCATGCATATACTTTAGAATGTCTGGGCTAAAGTTTTCTACTAAAAAGTCATTTTTAATACACTAAACTTTAATGTTTTGGGAATTATATTACCAGATTGCTTGGCTAAAACTACCTGCTGTATAAAACCGGCTTACCAGACCATCTGTCAGTACTGCTTTGCACTCCAAAATTGACAGACTCTGTTTTAGCAGGGGAGACCTTATGTGCTACATTTCACTGTAGTCAATTGCTTCTCAGCTGCTTTTACCTCCAGACCTCAACATTGACCTCTGAGAGCTGCAGCTCAACACCTCAGACTGCACAGTGCTCAACTCTTCAAGTTATACTTTAAGTCTGAGCCAGACATAACCAATCCCTGCCAGTAGCCTGACCCACTGAAACACTTTGGCTAACCAGATCAGGATTACTCTGGTATTTATAAAAGATAGATGTAGCCTCTGTGCCTAAAGCAAAGCTGGGAGCTGTTTTCCTCACTGCTTTGTTGCTGCAGCCTGTTCCTGACACATTGACTACTCACCATCATCAAATGTATTTATTGTATGTAACATCAAATCCTGACTCATTTAGATTGTCCTGCTGATGAATCATGGTCCAGTGCCCACACAATAATTATTATTTAATATTGAGATACATTAGCAAAATTTGACAAACCCGCTTCTGTCCCTCTGTCACTGAATTTAGTAGGGAAAAAAAACACCAAAAAAACTCTTCTTCCAAAATCTATGCAGCAGCCATTATGGAGATGGGTTGCACTGTGAGTGAGAGTGCAACCAGGAATGAAAGAGAGCAGAGCCAGCGGGGGACGACAGTGAGGTAACCTTACCCTCCTCAGACCCCCACCAGCTTCTGTAAGAGGGGAGAGTGAAAAGAGAAAGGTGGCATGGCAAATGATGGAAACCTGAAACGATTCTCTTTCTCTTCTCTCGACTCCTACTCTCCTGAGATCTTTCACTCCCCCTCACCACCCCCCTCCTCACATATATTACTGTACCTTCTGCTGCCCGCTAGACACTGTTTCACTGACTGATTGACTGACTGGCTGACTCATTACCTGTCACTCTTACTCCTCTTATGTTTCATTATCTTCTCCCACTCTCACATCCACACTGTCCTTTGTGCTGCCCAGGGACACAGTGGAGCACAAAGCCACCTGAACTTCACCACTCTTTTAATAAGATACATTGTTACACACATATGTGTAATACTAAGACAAATGTTTATGGGTAAGTTGTGGATTGGTTTTGATGTTTTAACTTGCACTGAATGCCATCTGTAGTCAACTGATTGCATGGGGACTGTAGCTTGTTTGTTTCACTTCTTTGTCCAATCTAACATGTTAGCTGTTTTTGTTTTCTTATTACACTCTATCCAATTAATAATGAGTCACATATTTGCCCCACCAATGTTTTTTTCAGTCACATGGAAGCAGCAGTTGTGGTTGCTAGGAGCAATTAACTTGTCACATCAATGAAAGAAATCATTATGATTCAAGAGTTATCTGCAAGCTGACTTACTGTGTCAACCCCATCTGCACTTGTTGTCACTTTTAGTTTTAGCTTGTTGCATTTATTTGTCTGGGAACATGTACCAAATTCTTTAGTTTCATACACCAGAAGACAATGTATTTGACCAGATTTAACTTCCATCTCTCGTTTCTGGGCCATTTTTGTGGTTATTTATTGATTGCCATTTCTCTTGCTTTTTGCAGGAAGATGACAACCTACAAAGATTTGGCTGGGCACAACATCAGTGTCACAGTTCATACTTGAATTCATGCATTCTCTGCCTGCTTTCTCCACACATATCCACACTAATTCACCAATAATTTCAGACCCTGCCACGACCTCCTGCCCTGCAGTAACCTTGGATTTCCCACCTTTCAACTACCTGACTCTCTACCACCCAACTACTCACCTGTTCCCAATTCCCAAATCAGCTCTTAGTTTTTGTACCAACCCATTTCCACCTATTCCCCAACAGACTGTCTATTGTATTTTCCACACTGTAGCTTTGGATTTTGCCTTTTTTCTTGCTCCTAGTTAATCTGTCTGCCTGTTTCCGACCTCTGCCTACACACTACCTCCACCTACTATTTTGGCCTATCCTGCTTCTGCCTTCCAAGCCTTAGTAAAGGTGAACTGTTTTGATCTTTTACTGGTGTCTCTGAGTCGTGCTATTGAGTTCTCCTTAACCAGAGCTGTGACAACCAGATGTTTTTATAGATCAGTTTTTTAAAAAGTTGTAGATGTTGACCCTAAGACTGCAAGCTGATCGAAATAAAGTACGGTCCCCAGAAGTGAGGTCTCAGTTTCAAACGCTGCTTGATTTTACCATTGGCCCATACACTATCTGCCATCATCACAACCGCTTGCTCCCTGTTTGCTCAGGAAGAACACCAGATTCTTGCCATTTTGCAACATACAACAATACAGCAGATTTCACTCCAAATCCAACCTGGTGTCTCTATATGTTAAGACTCAATATGTAATAGAAAAAAACTGATAATTAGATGTCTTACAAGCCAGCAGAGAACTTGTTTGTTCACAGTCCTTCTACTGCTGTCACATTTAAGAAATAAGCAATGATTTAGGTCATGATTAAATACTACTGCTACATAACCTTCTTCACCTCAATACTATATCATAGTCCTCTCCCTTGCTTTCTCATAACCATCTGCTACCATCATCTACCATATTTCAGCCACTTGCTCACATTCATTTCTAAGCTCTCTCGCCCCCTTTTCCCTCCTCCTCCATCTCTTCCTTCTTCTTCCTGTCCCTCCCTTCCTTCTTTTCTATCGCTCCATCAAAAAGCAGAGGATATAAATACCTCAGCCCTGGAGAAGGTTAATTAGTAGAGGGATTTCCAATTAGCTCTTTATCTCTGTAGGGGGGTAACTAGGACGCAGCCGGGGGCGTCTTTGGGTTGGTGAGGGAGGCATTGAATACGACAGGGTGATCAGTTGGGCGATGGGATGGCTGGGAGTGTAGTGGTGAGCGCAGAAAAATTGAGCAAAGTCTAAAGAGAGATAGAGACAGTGACAGAGTGTGAGTGAGAGGGAGCAAAAATGGATCACACAGGAATTAAGTCAAAAACAGAAAGATACACAAAGCAACACAGCAGAGACAGAAAAACAGCATGAAAGGTGGCTATTAGTGGAAGTCACTGAATTCAGGTGAAGGTTGTGGGGGGCTGACATTAGAGGATCTCCTACAGATCAACTTGAATATACTGTACTTATTGTATTCTACAACCACAGGCTACCTGTTGCATCACACAAATAAACACTGTGATCATTTGATGGTTATTTTCTTCATCCAAGCAGCAAAATCTGCTGCTATTTGCCATTGATTGTCTTGGGTTAAAAACTGCCTAGATATTGGTGCACTACCTCATTTTAATTCTGTGACACACAACACTCTGCAGAGCATTTAATTCAGAACATCAAAAGGAGTAGCAACAGGTTTCTGCTGCAGAGCTGTAACATCTGTTGCAAAACATACTGAATAGAATTCTAGTCTACCACAGAGTATTAAACTGCAATTTTGTAAGATTTTTTTTACTCCGAGATCATCCCTAAAGTGTTCTTTGTTGTGAATGAGTGGTATGAGTGAGTAAAATGTTTTATTTCACCCTATAAATCGAAGAGACAGAGTAAACCTGCATTGGAATTGGAATAGGAAAAATATGTTAGTCTAAACATGTGTTACTGCTTTGTAATAGACTTAAGACTTGTCTAGGGTGCACCCAGTCTCTCTCCCAGTGCATTTTGGGATAATAACTCTAGCCACTCATAGCCATGGATGAGTTAAAGGCAGAGTAAAGCATCCTGGAGACTGTTGCTATTTGAACTCAGCAGCAAAACAAACCCCTCCCTTCAGTGCTGCTTCAGAAGCTCCACCTCCCAAACTCTCAGTGCTTGCAAACTTTTGTTTACATGTCTTCATGTCTATAAAAGCCTTTGCAAATGTTGTAAGGACAAATATCACAATACAGAGCAAATAACGGAGCACTTAGGCTGTGCATTACATGATAAGTTAAGACAGACAGACAGCAATACTCACTTCCTCCTAGTCTAGCTAACATTACACTAAGATCAAACAGGTCAAAATAATACTGTCATTGCCTCTGTCCATTTCTTCTTAGGCTGTTAATCTGTAGCGTTAGCATACACCGGAATTTCCATCTTTCTCACTCCCATTGCCCCTTTTATACCCTACCACCTCCTGTGCACAAGCACGACCACCACGATTGGCTGAAATGGATTGTGCGGATCCGCTTGATTTATATCCCAATTCTAGAGTCAGGACTATGTAGAAACACCAGATTTTTTTCATCACACACACAGAAAGGGCAACTAGCTGACTATAAGGAGACATTCCCTGAATTTGAACAAAAGTGCATTACACTGTAACTGCAAATCCTACCTTTAAGAGAGCTGGCTGCCACTCGCTTTATTTTTTTCCCCTACCAATGGTGGGTAGGGACAGAGACCCTAAGGTGGCAAAGAAAATAATGCCTCCCACCAAGCCTTGCTGCCACTTTGCCCCAGTGGTCACTTGCAGTGTTGCAACAAAAAATCCCCAATAGCCCAAAAAGCATTTTTCCCCTTAGACCACCATTATAAAAGATCTGTCTCTAAAACCCTTGACACAAAACCTTTGACTACAAACAAGATAAATGTTCACTCTTTGTGTTGCAAATTTTTAATCCATAGGGGTTTTATATTTGTGAAACTTTCCAAGAGCCTGAGTTGTCACAATGTAAAGTTTATGGGACAAGCAGAAGTCACAAGAGGGCCCAGTGGAAAAACACTGATCACTGCAAAACACTGCAGGGAAAAGCACAACACAAACACAAACCTGAACGCTAGAAAATGTTTTTGGCTCATGGTCGGCAAGTAATATGTTCTTTATAATAGTATGCACTATATACATCGATGCCCCTAAGAAAATGGATGGCTAAATGGGCTATATTCAGATTTTGCTAAATAAAGTTTGCCTTGGCTCCACCTGAAAGTTTCATGGTACTAACATAACATTTAGAATAACGATGTTTTTGTTTAATGGATCATTTCACACACTGTCTTTTATATTGACTTTCATGCAAACCTAGCAAGAATTCCTCTACAGGATCAGAACTGTTGGAGTAATTGCCTGAAATGATTTTCCCTCCAAGAGAAAAATGAAGTAACCATTAGTATTGTGATTTTGATATTTTTTGGACGTAAGCAGGCAGGTCTAGTAAAGACAAGTGTGCTGCCTCCCTGCCATCAGTTATGCAATTGAAGTCTTACCAAACACTTAATCCTACTCATTCTGTTTCCCAAGCCCCCACAGACTGAACTCCTCAGAAGTCCCAGCTCCACTTCTTGAATTAACATCTCCCTCTGATTTAATTAAAAGTTTTCTGTAAGAGGATGTCCCTAAGAGATCGGCCAGGTCAGCTCTATAATCCTCAGGTGGAGTCCACAAGTTTGACATTCAAGCCACTTTTTTTTTTCTCACAGAATCCAATTAATCTGAAGTTAAACAGGTTGGACACAAGCAGGAGACTTTAGTTCAGTACAATGTACACATTAAGAAAAACAAACAATACATTGGGTTTGTTTTTCATCTAAACTCATAACTATTTAACATGTTTATTGTGTTTAATGTGATTAGGGTTACTTTTTATGAAATTACTATCCAAAGTCATCTGATTATGATTATGATTATTTTCAAATGTACTACATATTCCAAAATTCTAACAGTAACATTTGAGGTTGATCATTCAATACCCAAATTGTATTAACCAAGATTAGATTAACCTTAATCCATCAAAAAGTACTACAATGTCCATTAAAACCTTTTGGCAAACATTTAATTCATCCATAATCCAACAGGTCAACGCTTAACAGTCTCTCCCTGTGATGTAAGTTTATTTTATATTAGAGAGTCAGTTTCTACTGTATCATTCTTTTTGGGGCTGGTACTGTGTGGACTTAATATAATATGAGGTGTAAAATTCATGCAACTACATTATTTCATTATCTGAAAACAGACTGCAGCAACAAAATCTACGGGTGATCTTTTGTTCTTCTGATTGTGTCTGTATTAATGATTATGTGAGCAGCAAACCTACAGTTATTATCAGACAATGTTCCTTCTCTTCTCCAGCACCTCCTACAACCACATCTACTGTAGCTGCACACTGTTGGAAGAGTGTAATTATGTTTGTCAGTCATTTTATAAGAATACCTGCCACTACATTCAAATGAGGGATACTGGAATGCAAGTGTTCCTCTTTCTACTGGCTCCTCTCAGCAGCAGATTCAATCTATCCCTCAATCCATGAGATGAGATAAGGAGCTATCAGTCAGCTAATCTCATCCTGGCTTAGGCTCCATGGCCACACTGTCAACAATCTGATTAATACTAGCCTGCGGACTGCACACACTGCCAACTGGCTGCTAGCCAGCACACATACATGCACACGCTCAGTCACATGTATTAAGCAAAATAGGTATCACACACACCAAACCCTAATCCTGTACATTGGTATGACACTATCTTTCTTTTGAACTACAAACATATGCTCCGTGAACATTGTACCCTACATATGAGACCTCACATTGAGTCACTGTTCCTGTTTCTAATATTTTGTATTACTGTCACATTTGATGTCACATTTCACAAAGTGTAAACTCCCAACAGCTGAAGTGAGCAACACTTCAATTTGCCAAATGACTCCTCTTGTTGTTGGACCCTAAGTGCAGCAGTAGCAGTAAGTGGAACTCTGTGGCAGTGATCATGTAGAACACACAGACTTTGTGTTCTGCCAAGCACCTACTACGCACACGCACACGCACACACACACACACACCAAAAGCAGGGAAGAACTACACACTCTCACATGCAAGCACTGGTTGCTACGTAACACACAATCACAGCGAAAGCGATTTGTACATGTCAAAACAAAATTACCCATTTCAGGCTAAATTAGTAAATCGATACAAAGAGGTCAGTGCAGCAGCTGTGTTGGCTACGGCAACTAGAATTAAAGTCTACCAGCACAGATGAAACTGTCAAGCTCTTGTGTGGATTGTGAATCTAAAATAAACAGATTCCCCAGTCATATAGGTGGTAGACACAAGATCACAGAAACATCACATGAAAAATGTGTCTAGGTTGTAAGTAACTAAGTCATGATTAGAAAACAGCAGGAAAGATGAGGCATATTCAGTGGCCTGCCATTCAGCAGTCAGAACATAGAATTAAATCTCTGATAGTCAATTTTCATGAACAGACCTCAGAACAAAGATGAAGTGAACAAAGTGTATTATCTGAAGCGAGAGGAGGTAATTATGTCTTGTGAGAAGATAAAATGAAATGCCATCCTTAGATACATTCAAATACTCTGAGCTCCACAACTCTCTATTAAGATTAAATGACGCTTGTAGTAGCTGGTGCTGAGGAAGTGTTAATAATCCTGCTGTTCATGGAGCCACTTGCTGTAAATTTTCTAAGCTGTGTTAAGAGGAAAACTATAAGCTTGGCTATATTCTGCTGCTGCACAACAATCACCAGTGTTTATAATTTAGTAGATGGCTGACATCAGTATAGACCCATCCATATCAATAATGACTACTGTTGGTTGAAGGTTTCCTTTGTTCTTTTGGAAGCGTCTCTGGATGAAGGAACAAGGCTGAATGACTCAGACTTGATTGTTTTTTCCATTGCTTCGGTTTGCAGGTTTGGTGCAGCTTGCACCAAGTTGTGCATTTTTGTGTGTTGCCCTTGGATACAAGCTGTTTCTGACAGAACTCTTTCTGTCTTTAAATACCACAGAGTGAAGAATTTTCTGTTAAGACTGTGCTGCAGATATTTTTGATTATTCAGAGAGAAGATGATTTGGTGTTTTTCAATCATGTGTCAGTCTGTCCTCTGGTGAGCTAAATTTGTCTTTTTCACTGTTTGATTTTACTAATGCAGTTTGTCCATGTTTGACTTTCTATGCTGCCATCATTATCCTTTATTTTTTTTTACCTTTTACCTGTGTATCTGATTTTATTGATGTACAGTTGGACGTATTTTGTTGATTTCAATGAGCATAACTATGCTGCATTGTGGGTACAAAAGATACAGGTGGATGTCTTCCTGTGCCTTTGGCTATGATTGTATCTGCAATTTGTTTGTTCTAAAGCTGACACATACTGATCATTGGTACTAAGTTAATGACTCCTCTGGGTTATGTCTTACTCTCTTTTTCACATAGTGTTTCTGTAATTTGGTTAACAGCGGCAAGGTGATTAAGGACAGCAGAACAACACAATACATAAAACAGAAGAGGAAATAAAAGATACATTTTAATGGAAACCTCCTCATGACACTGTAATACAAACCTCATATCCTTAACACACTGACTCTCACCCACCACTTCCCTCTACCATCTGAGCCACATTCCTATGTAGGCGCTCACCTTAAATAGCTCAAGACAGAGTTACATCAGATGCTGTGTCAAGATTTATCTTAAAGAATGCTGTAAAGTCACTTAAATCTATAGCATCTGGTCTGTGTATCAAACCACAGGCTGCTGTTTGATGTCTGACATTATAATCCTGATTACTTCTCCAAGTATCGTGAGCCAAAAAATCATCTTGATTAAAAGAACAATGCTTTTTCCAAAACAAAGGTTTAACATCCTCATCTACAAACACACAAGCAAAGGAACATGCTAGTGGTATTTCTGAACATTACCTACATACTATTTTGCTTAAAGCTGCACTATCATTGTTTTTAAATTAACAATGGAAAAACATGAGTATGTGGAACGTGAAAACTGTCTGTCAGAGGGACAAACCCACTGAGAATTTTCACTCAACACTGAAGGTCACCTCAGCTCTGTGAACAGTTCAGGAATCTTTCAGCTCCTTGTTTTGGTTGTAAGGCCCAAACCTTAACTGATTGATACTTACCACTCTCATCAGTGCTGTTTCCAGCCGCAGTATACAACCGTTTCCTAAGTCTACTGTACACTACCAGCCAAGCCCCATACAGCAAGCAGACATAGTTAGTGATTAACTGGTGAACACAGTATTTAGAGAGCAACATATTTTCTTCCAAAATTGGCAAAGACCAAAATAGAGTTAAAAGGAAAGTATTTATTGGATCCAAGTGCTTATTGGATCAGATGGCCAGTAACATGATTCTAAGTGAAGTGATATTGCTCCATGTCTGCTTGCAATGCTGTCCCCTTGAAATTACATTCATATACAACTAGCACTAGCAAGTACGTTTTGAAGGAAATGTGACGCAGAGTTGGTTACATTTTCTATTAACATAATGAGGAAATATTGTTGCTAAACATATTTTGCACGTAAACTAAACCTCTCTAATACTGAACTCTTGGTCATTCTGGCAACCCCCCCCCCCCATCTAAATATCAAGATCAAAATCACCCTAATCTCCCTTTGTGCACAGTGAAACCCTTACCTATGGTCCAGATAATGGCAACACGTCTAGTTTCCAATCAACCTAGAAGGGGACATGCCATTATGCTGTTCGTTGACCTCCACTGGCTATGCACGGTTGTCCAAATCAAATTCAGTTCACTAATGCTTGGGTGTGCACACATCTACTTGAACTCAATCATACAGGCTTATGCTCCTTCTCAGCCATTATGTTCCTCCAAGGAACATTGTCTGGCATCACCATCCCTACCCAAGGCCAGGCAATCTCAGTCCAGACTGTTCATGTTTGTGGTTCCCTGATGGTGGAGCAAGCTACTGAATGCTATCAGAACAGAGGCATCCCTTTCTATCTTCAAGAATGTCTTGGAGACTCCTCTTTTAACACCTCAAACAGCCTAACATGCCTAACTAGCACTGACTATGCTCTCTTCTCCTTATACTTTGTCTTATTGAACAGATGTAGTACTTAGTGCTTACTCCAAGGTCTCCTACTGTACTGTAGCTTGAGTGCTATCCCCCACTTGAAAGTCACTCTGGATAAGAGCCTCTACCAAATGAGTAAATGTCAATGAAAACATCATGGAAAAAGTAAAGGGACAACAGATTTGTTTTCCACCCAAATATCTGATCCTTCAAAAACATGTTGCCTCTGAACATAATCTAGCCAGCAATTTGTCACCCAACATAACTGGGAGAATAATTTTGTATATAAATGTCATCTCTGGGTGACGGAGTCGCTGCTGAAGCCCTCTGTCCTACTTATTTAGTAAAGGTATAATGAGTAACATTTCTGCATTAGAATGTCTAAAAATGAATAGACCTATATCATATATTTTGTAGAGCTGTGTACTTAGATTATCCCAAATGTTTCCAGCAATTTTTGAACATAGAGAAATCCGCAATTGTAACCAAAGTATGTAGACTGTAAACTGTGTTCTGTTGTCATCTATTTTACTATTATCAAGTTGGTACCTGCCTGAAGCCTAAGAACATCACTGTCTCATTGTTGTGTACACTGCACTGGAACCTTATGACAACGAAAACCTTGAACCTTAAACCATGAGTACAGTCAGCCCTAAGAGTAATAAATGTTTCTACACAACAGCAGCAAACCAACAGCAGATCCATCACAGGCAATATATGGGGAACTATTGTTGTATGCCAATGCATTTTTTTAGAATGTGCTTTTAAGGCCATTAGAGTGAGATGTAACAGTCGACCAACAAACAGCACTGCAATTTCATAATCTTGATATACATTGTAATAAGGGCAATGTGAAATTCTTTCTATTGCAAAATTGATGGTAAGGAATTTTGCATGAGCCTTTAAACCCACCAACAATGAAGAGTTCCTTAAAATCCTCTGTTGACTGCATTACCACATAACAATTAATCATTAGAAAGTAAAAGATAAGCAGCCATTTCTGGTGTCAATACAGTGCCCTGAAGTAGTGAGGAAGAGAATAACATGGAGTATGACCATACTCACACACTCACCTCTTTGTCTCGCTCTATCTCCAGGCCGGCCTCCAGCAAGTTGGCCTCAAACTCTTGTCTGATCAGACGCATCTCATGGTCAGCCGGCTCCATTGGCTCACTCCCTCCTGCAAATCCAAGCTCCACGAAGACCTCGCCGGCACTCGCAGCCTCCTCTCCCGGCATGCCTCCTCCTCTTCCTGCTACCGCATCCGAGGTCACCGACTGGGGAAAGTTGCCGTTGGAAACAATGGATAATCGGTCTTGTGACACTGAGGTGCTGGCGGGACATCGTATGGAGCTGTGCCGCCGCTGATGGAAGACCAGAACGTAGTCAACTTTCCGTCGGCCATCAGAGAAGTAAAGGCCTTCTGTGTTGCACTGAGGGCTTGAGGTTGAACCTACAACCTGTGGGAAGCCAAGAGAAATCAAAAGGAAAGTAAAATATACGGTTAAGTACTCACTAAAAAGTAGCAGTAGCACTAATCACTGAAACTGCTGTGAGGTAGAGGAAACCAATCATCTTCATCATACTCAGCTTTATTTAAAGTAATCATACCAAGGTATAACACTCAATTTAACAAATATAAATTGTGTAAAAGACAGCATACAGAGCACCTTTAAGCAGCAGTGGAGTTACGTAATAACTGTTTGAATGAACTTAAACATCTACTGCACTGTCAGCACACGCAAACATAAGTGGCTTTTGGCAGGTTCTCAAAAACACTGAAGTGAGAACCTTCAGCAGCAGAGTGGGCAGTCAGCTCACCTTTGGCAGTTTTATTCTTTATTTAGACAGAGAGAAGGTAGAGAGGGAGACTAGGACACAAGAGGGAAAGCTCTGTAGGCTCTGGGTATGATGGGAGATTTTTTTTATTTTCCGAGAGGAAAATCAGCAGGACAGGTTTCTAAAACATACTGTTGGTGCATCTATTGTCTATGTCAATTAAAGTCTATTCTACTCTGTTGACAAACCTGGTGTGTGTATGTGACAACGACAATCACAGAAGCTCTAATATTAAATTTTAGACTGAATTTATTAAGATTTAGGCTAATAAATTGACTATCAATAACTTCAGCCAAATGTGTGCCTGTGTGATTTTGTAACTATAGCCTGATAAACGCCCTCTTACTCAAAACCAAATGAACTGTTGTGTTGTCTTCTGGTTCTTGGCATGATTAAAGTGCAACATTTCACGAGCAAAATAGGCTAATAACTCAAATGCTCTAATGCAGCCTCCCTGTTGAAAATCAAATTTTTATTTTGTTGAAACAATAAATAATACACCAATTCTGACATAAATTATTTAAATAAATAGATGGAAATATGCCACGATTGTGCTGTTAAGCTCATGTCTTAAGGTTTACCACAGAATAATCAATTTATTTATTTAAATTTTTTTATGGAATTTTGCCTGAAACTATCACTGTGGCTCTACTACAGTACTTGTTTTGTCTTGCAAAAACAAAATAAATATTAGCTGAGCTGGCGTTATCTATGCTTGAGATTTTTTTTATACATGTAACAGAAAACATTTCCAACATTCAGTTTAAAAAAAACCTTGATAATGTTGAGAACTGTTACCTATCTAGCAAATAAGCTGTTGCATGATAGCTAATGACTGTTTGCGGAACATGACTCAAAATCACCGTAACAGTCTTAGTTGGAGCACATTGTAGGGGCTACACTGTTTAGAGTAAAATTTTTCAATACCTCCTCATTTCTCGACGTTAGGCAAACATTAGCGCCGTTTTTTCTCTTAACATGCGTCTAGCTAGCTAACTCACAACCTCAAGTGAGCCAACTTAAAATTTCAACCCTCATTTCACCGTCTTATTTATGACTAAAGACTGCGTATACATGTCAGAAATCATAAAACTTACACTGAGGGACTTACTTACTGGTCTTGTCAGCCAACGTGTCGTCTAGCTTGAATTTCACTATAAAATGGCCACATGCTTTGTTTGTTCCAGTGCTACATTAGCTAAAATGTTAAAAAGCCCATACACATCCATGGTCCTCCCGCACAGGTGGTTTCACTTAAGACTAATTAGGCTTCTTCTAATCACTAACAACCAAAATCTTCCACCAGAGAGAACTGTATTTACTTTATTGGCATTTAAGTGTTTGACTTTTTAAGTATGGAAATTAAAATGGAGAGGTTGCAATTCTCAGTCTCACTCACTATCAAATAAATATCCTTTGGAAGTTTTACATGTATTCACCAGCTGAGACATTTATTCAACAGAGCACACAATGGTTGCTGCGTCTGGGGTTTCTGTTTAATAACACTTTTGTTTTGTTTGTTTGTTTTTAATAAAGAAGAACTCACTGGGAGGATTCCCATTTAGTTTAGCCCAGCTAGTTCCACTAAGGTTCTCAGATGCTTGTATTGGCAAAACCTAAACTAAACCTCTGGAGGACGCTCCCTGGAGGTTATAGTAAATCCTTCACAACCATAAAATGTGATACTGTTTTGATGATACCATAAAATAAGCAGCTTATCTGTGGTAATCATGGTGACCACTGAAAAACCAAATAACTATTATAATAATTATGATTATTATAGTTTGGATAGAGTTTCTTATGTTTTCTGTGCGTATTGGATTAATTATCAGCTGTTAACTGAACAGACAGAATCACCTCCTGATGGTTTGTAGTACATTTACTGAGAAGAGCATCGCGGAGTTTGTAGCAGTGTCGTTACATGTAAAGTGGTGATGAAAACTATTACAATGGGTCGTAAAATAGAGGTAAACACACACCGGTCGATGGTGTAGCAAACTACTCAAGGCAAAGAGGAGAGAAGCAACAGAGTGAGAGCAGATGGATACTGTTGTACTCACTGGGATCTTGTCTTCACTCGCGGAGATCTGCATGCTGTTGCGCTTTAGAGACACACAGAGAAGTAGAAGAAGGAGAGCAGGAGTGAAAGTTGGCAGGAAAAAACAGCCGGATTCGTCATCACCACCTTCATCCCCATCATCCCCAAATGACACCTGAGGTCAGTCCAGTTAGTCCACAGTCCAGGAGGAGCGACGGCTCATCTGAATCACGTTTCATTGTTTTGTTAGAGAAGAATCAGTCGGATATTAAGAGGCAGCGCGTTTAGTCCAGCAGCCTGATCACACGCTGGTGATACCCATCTATCCAACTGTGGGATCTGGAGGATGACGGCGCACCGCCGGCGCTTTTGGCACGGAGTGTGCCACACTGTAAAAAATGTCCGCCTGCAATATGTTATCAAGTTTGATGCCGAGTCTCAAAATGCCCTTTTACTAAAGTCAGTCAACACATTTCTGCTCACTTGGTTTGTCACATTCACATCAACATCGCTGGCTTTTTTTCTTTTTTTTTGATTGCTTCTCGTAATGGTCTCAAATCACCTGACTGAAAAAATACAAAAAATAAAAAATATTGATTTGCAATAAAAGATGGAACTACATCAAACCTTAGGAGGGCTTTTTCTATTTGTGCCATTAAAATATTATTTGCACTCATCTGTGGTCTCAGCGGCAGGTTATGGTGGATATTTTTTTACAGTGTGGAAAGGTGCAGCCTTCTCTGCTTACATATCTCTGTAGTGTATCTCTGTAGTGTGGCCGTAGTGTGACCATGAGTTGTGAGCATTTCTAGCAAAGGCTGGTTCTTCCTTTCTTAGATTGTTTAGTTTGTGGGATGTTTAGACAGAATATGAGGTGGTAGTATCCAAGATTTTAAAAGGGAAAAGGTTAATAATAATAATAATAATAATAATAATAATAATAATAATAATAAAGAAATGATGAATACAGTTTGTGTAGCAGCAGCATATATTTTCTATCTTTTCAGCTCTTGGGGTGTAGAGGGATACAGCTTGACAAATGTGGTAATGAAGGTGCATTTTATAGGAAAAGTCCTCAGTCACACCTCAGACTTAATGTTACATGCACAGAGATACCTTCTGAGGCACTGCTAACCCCAGGCTTCACCATTAACCTATTTCTAATACCAGCCATCATCCTCAACTGAAGTCTTTTCCCTAAACATTAACATCAACCTTGAACACATACTTTTTACTCAAAGTCAGTCTGAAGTCAATTTAATTCACCCAAATAGCCCAGTTCCAACTTTTATTTTGAAAAACTACAAGAATAAGCATCTTATTCTGTGAAATCACTTACATGAGATTTTTCCTACTTTATGCTAACTCATAAAGTGATGCAATGTGGTGAAACCCATTACACATAGAGGAAATATTACATGATTAGCTTAGTTTAACAAGTTGCTCATTTTTGTATGAGCAGTCACCCCTACAGTGTAAACCCCAAAAGTCTTAACCTCAAACTGTTTTTCCCCTTTTTTTTTCAAACACACACACACACACACACACACACACACACTTTCTATCCTCCTTTAGTCACCTGTAGCAGATTTTGTGATTCCTCAGCCCAGGGTTCTTCTCTATCTTCTCTATAAGGTTCAGGTTCCAGGATGCTGTAGGACATGGGGTCCAGCCCGATCCCAGACATGTCCCTGGTCAGGTGGAACAGGGTCTCACTGTGGATGGAGGAGGACTCGCTGAGTGCCGTGGCCACTCGGATGAAGCCTGCACTATTAGTCCATGAGTCTGAAAGATATTTACTTGGAAATTAAGTGGAATAGAAATGTAACGTATCCACAGACATTTAAAACCACAAGAGACAACTTAATGCTGTAATGCAGCAATCCATTTTAAAGAATCTGTTTACCACAAATGATGTATTGTGATGTTTCACTAAAACTCTGCTTCTCAGAGCTGGAGGTGGTAAAGCAACCACAACCACAAGCAGTGAGTGCACTTTACTCTGTGAAACTATATCCCACCAGAGACCAAACACAAAACTGAAACAGTGTGAATCTAGAGCTTCTTGGATGATTCAGTTATATTGATTCAGGTGTTTTTTCACATCTTGTCCTGTGCTGCTTACTTATATATACAGGCAAAGTCAACCAGTGGTGGAATGTAACTAGGTACATTTACTCAAGTTAATACATTTATTAGACAGTTATAGTTGTAAGTTATTTTACTTAGTAAAATATGATGCATTAGTATACTCAATAGTATGGATAATACTTAAAGAGGATATTTGTAAGTTCTTTTGCCGCTGAAACATGGATTCATGCTGGAGGCAGGTGGTAGTGATGGTCGCTTGACAAGAGCTTTCAGCCATCGTCGAGTTTACAATACAAGAGGTTAGAATATGCCCTGCAATCAGTGCTACTTCTTCAGAGCAGTCTGTATGCTAAAGAGAGTCGCTTTTGGAAAATGATGAGATGGGCTGACTGGGCCGGGGCTAGTTGGTTAGCATGCTAACTTCAGGAAAAGTAAAGACTGGGAAATGGGTATTTTAGTATGGTATTACAACTTCCAGACATAGCTATTTTTCCAGAACTTGCTTCAAGTTCACACACATAGAAATGATCTGAAAAAGATAAATGTCTTTTTGCACTCAGATAGTTTTATGCATATTCATTTTTCTCAATTTTTTACACTTTCACAGCACCTTGTATTTTCAGCCACTAAACAGTTGTAGTGTAGTACATAGGGGTTACCTTTTTCAGAAGCACTTTCACATCTGTCATTAAGAAAGTGAAGAGCATTATTCATCCACTTTTCCCACATACATTTTCCAAGCCAGAGTGGGGATGTGCCAGATTCCAATCACAAGCCACAAATATGCTAAGTGGTCTAGTGAAGCTTTGTCTCAAACTGTGCAAATTGATGTGTGTGTCAGTCAATCACAAACTCTGTCTCAAAGCACTTTACAAAGGACAAGCCTACGTAGAGAGGGATTCTCAACAATCAGTCTCAAAACACAAAGAACACAAGAAAACAAAAAGCACAAGTCAAAACATATTGTAAAAGGTGTAAAAGTCTTCGTTTCATTTTGAAGGGAAGACAAAACACCAGTAGATTACTTGTTGCTCAGCCACCGTTCAGTGCTGAGGGCTGTGATTTTTCCAAACACTTCCTCTCGGGGAGTTTGGGGGAAGCAGTGACAAAACAGACATTTCTCCATCTTTATCAATCTGACTGCCGTGTTGTCAGAAGCCGCAACAGATTGTCGCTTTTTGTACGGTGTTGGTTTGTGCTCGTGCATATGTGTGTGTGTGTGTGTGTGTGGTTATTTTAGGGATATAGACAGCTGTAGCCATAGTAACGCACCAGGCCACGTGCTGTGCTCTCATTTCAGCACCATAGACAGACTATCTTTTGCTCTCCCATCCACACACGCAGTTGTACAACACTTAAACATACTCTATAAGCATGAGATCTGTCAGCTAGGTCAAGGGGGAAATATGTTTTGATAATGTTTCTTTTCAAGCATTTTCGAGCTACAGGGAAAGACATTATATGGCAACAGTTGTGTTTCTCCTCCTCACAGCTCACTGACAGCAGCACAGTAGCCTGGAGGTTAGAGAGGCAGGCCGAAAACTGGAAGGTTTCAGTTTGAATCTAGTAGGAGGGTAAAATGAATGAGAAAATCCTCTTGTATAAATATAAAAGCAGGGCACCACAGGAAATCAACACGAGGTTCTGTTGAATGTCTCCAGATTTTAAATAGCAACCATATTGGACAAAATACATTTTGCCCAGTTGAATGCCCCATTGATGTGTTATTCATCCCTCTAGTAGAGGTTGGACCAACATGTCTTAGGGAAATACAGAGGGTGTCCAAACCAGACAAGACATAATTTCTCTACTATATACTGTATTTGCAAAGTTGTTGTGAAATATGTTTAAAAATGTTATTGTTGTTGTTCTGTAATCATAGCCAATAACAAAATTTCTCTTAAAAGGTGTTCTTGAGGACAAAACATTTAAATTTGAGTCCCTGATTTAGCTGTGTTTCTCCTTTCTCAGTTTCTCAAATGTTGTTGTATCAGAAGTGTTGGAATCTCACCCAGCTTGTTTCTCAGAATGATTGTGTAGATAAATTACCTCTATTTTCACACTTAATGGCAGAGACAAAGGCATCTTTCAGGAACAGCTACTGCATGGTTACACAGCACAAAGACTTAATGCTGATGCGCTTTATCACATGTTGTCTCAGCCTGGCTCACTGATTGTATAGAAGCCTCTGCCAGGGTGCAGCTGGAATTCATTTTTAACCCTGTTTTATTTGGTTTCATGTTATTAAACCGCTTTATTAGGCAAAATACTAATGCATTACAGCTGTGTTTTCAGCACTTTGAAGAGATCGCCAATAACTGCTTTCAAAAGCATTAAAGATGTACTTTGTTGAAATAAACAACACCTCCCAGTCCAGATTATGAAAGTCCTCCTTCAACCCAAAATGTTTTTTCCTAATTGTTACTGTACTATAATGATCCTTGTAGCAGTGATGTTCGAGGTGCAATCAGAAAGTTCAAAGACTGTTTTTATTGTGGACAACAGAACATGGCATGGTAATACATGCAGGTTCAGCAAAACTTTCATGAGTCAGTATTCTGCATTATATTGCATGACCAACATAGGGACCTCGTGTTACATGTGTTTCTGTGACCACTCTGCAATGTGTATTTGTGATTTCATCATGGAGCAGAAGTGTCAAGTCTGTGAGGACCCCAGTCAACAGGCCCTGGATGACCCAACCTCATGTCATGGGTCATCACCGTAACAAGAGTTGGGTTCACGCCACACTCCAGACACCAGCAGTCTTTGCAGTGGAAGAGCCCAATCCTGAAGACCAAAGTGTCCAGCATGTCAGGTCAGGATCATGACCAAGAACATGCTGCCTATTTTCTTCCACATTCTGTGAACTTGAAGCATTCCAAGCATGGCAGGAGGCGGAGTGGTGACTACATCAAAGGAATGGAAGCAAATTTAAATTAGGTACACTTTTTCCAGTTCTAGGTACAGTCTCTGAACTTTACTGCACCCTCGTATGTGAGTTTGACAGTAGAGTGCCACATTCATCTGCTTAAAAGGCAAAGTTCTCTCTGCCTTGCTTAAGGGGCATGTACACAAAAGTGTGATGTGGAACTTTAAGTCTCCACTGCATATGCACTGGACTTTTCAGTGAAGTAGGAAACATTTTGTGTCAAGTAGTTTACTATTTGCATATTGGATATATTCTTGGATTTTTTTTTTGTGAGCAAAAAGCAATTAGATGTAATTTTCTTTACAAGCTAATTGTGCTTTTTTTTGTAGGAAAACCACGCCAGACACATACATGTCTGGAGGGGGTCTTTTAATCTTTCCATACAATGGCCTCGATGGAACTTTCCATGTGTTATTTTGGGTAAACAAATCACGTAGAAGCCTTGTAAAGTAAACTGGAATCATTATTGTTTATCAATCAGCTAATTCTCATCAAGGATACAGTATTATAATGACTCTGGAAAATAAAATCTCCAAGTGGCCCAATCATTCCCCAGTCGCAGTCAATATAGCCTGCCTGCATCGTCACTGTTTCCCCTGAGCAGCCCAATAAATTGTTCATGCACTAGGAGCCACGTTGTTTCTTCTGAAGTCAGCTTCTCAGCTGCAGGCATGTTTTGACACAGCAGGGTTTCCTAGCTCTATGTCTTACAGGGTTTATGGGTATGTTAGCTTAGCAGTGTCCTGCTGTTTCACTAAAGTCAGGACTATTCTTATCAGCTGTACTTTTCCCCTGCCTCACTTACAAAGCACAGCAGCAGTCAGCCATGTAAACCAACCCAGATTACTTCTGCCGGAGGCTTACCAGGAGGCAGCAAATGTCTGAGATAAAGTCATCCATAAAAACTGGTTAATTCTGTTCAAATATATAATAGTTCCTCCAGGAAACAAGATGAGAAATGTAACAAGATCTACATTAGTAATAAAGGGTCTGAATACATAATCAAATTAAACTACAGCAGCCCATATGCAATCAGACACTGCCTGCTGTGAAGAGTTGCTCATTGACGGCTGCACCACTCTGCCCGCTGACACACACACTCACGACACTGGGGAACAGGAAGGACACAGGCGGGGTACTTGCTGGTGGTCCTGTCTATGTGTCCTTTTTGTTGGGTGAGGATACAGGAGACAGGCAATTTGACAGGCCACACAAAGGAGAGATAAGAGGCTCTATGGCTCCTGTGACACTCACCTGCACAGGTAGAGGAGGGGGGGATTCATGGAGAGCTCATTTCACCTCAACTCAGTGACACAGCCGTAGGAGGCAGGGCCCTGGGTTTCCTTTGAGTTCTAGCCGTCAGTCAGTCAGTCAGCCATGCTGGGTTTGTTGTCAGCAGCAGGTAGAGGAAATACAGCAACACCTCTAGTGCAATCCTCAGCTCAGTGGAAGTTTAGCTCTGCCGATAATACTCCCTCCAACTGGCTGGCTGGGTGCAGAAACTTGCTAACTCAGCTTATTGTAGTACACTTGCTTAATGCACAGCACACCGGCCGGGTAACAGACCAGTTGGCTGACTGGGTGTTTCACTAAGGAATTACAGCCACACAGACAAGAACAGATTAGTGGGCCCTCTAATGTGCATTAATTACTGTGCTCTCTGTTTAGGTTTAGCTAAAAACCTGTGGGGTTCAAGTACTGTCCGCCTATGGGAGCTTAAGACCAGAGACAACCAGTAAATTAAAGTTATACAATACAGAGTTTCACCCAAGAAAGTGAGATACCGACAATTCATATGGGGTACACGTGACATGGACTTACGGTTCTTCAGCGACAGGTTGGGCGAAACACATTCAACAGCCTCATCAGGACAATGACAAAGTCAGGCTGTTACCAACTGAAGGCTATAGCAAATAATCAGGACGACATACATCACCAAAAAAGATTCTTAAAAACTTCACACTTTTTTAATCTTAAGGAGGTTGGACTGTAAAGTGCTTTTTCTCTTAGAGAGCTGCAGCTCACAGAGAGCGGTGTTAAGATTCATCATCAATATCTAGTACTTTTTTTTTTTTTTATCTAAGCCAAGCAATTGCACCATCACCATTAAAATGTACTTAGTATGTGCACCAGTGATGCATTACTGTTCAGAATGCTTGTGATGTCTCAGCTGATTCTGATTTCAGCAGTAGGTTCAGTCTAATGGTGGTTCAGGACTCACTGGAAGCTCACATTGTTTGTTTGTGTGTGGAGTCTAGCTGCTCAGCTGAGAACAGTGTTGCTAGCTACCAGTGAGAGTTCCAATGCAAACACCTACTGATGTGACAATGGTGATTCATAAAGAAGAAGTTTGAAAATTCAGTGTTAGAGATTCTTTCTTATACATACTGAACACTTACGTAAGTTGATATAGTATCCCAGCATTAAAGGTATCCTATGGAGTTTTAACCAGTATTAGCTCTGTAGAGCAACACTTGTTTGGTTTGTATCTTGTGTTTCACGAGCTATGCGCATGAAAATGTATGTGTACATACACAATCACAGATGATGCAATAGATATTTCTGCTTTAATTATTCCATTGTTGTCACTGAGTAAAATTGATGTTAGCTCATTATTTTGATATGGTTGGATATGGCTGGGATAATTGTTGTTGCTATCGAAAGTGCTGCAGGAATAAACTTAAAACCAGGATATTATGTTAGCTGCTTTAGCACTCCAGTCTTTCCTCATCCTGAAATCTATGGGTTTTTTGGATGGATTTCAATAGATGTCTGAAATAAGGTCTGTGGTTAACACAAGCTCAAGATATGTTCATGTTCTATTCTACAAATATAAAAGGTAAGGAAAGAAATATACTAGAGGAAAAATAACATATAGACTGAATTTCCCGATAAGTGTCTTGAAATGAGTCTTCACACTGCAAACACAGCCTATGTTTATTCTGCTTGCTAGCAAACAGCTACAGCTAACACCTAGTCAAACAAAGAAATATGGAAGCCCATTTCTGCCAATATGATTGAGAAAATTTCTCCACTATTCTGAGATACTAACTCATTATTTTTGAAATACCAAGTCATTATTTTGATAGCTCATTATAACTCACAGGATATATATATGTAGGATAAATATTCTTTCCATCATATTGGCAGAAATGGGCTTCCATACAGAACAGAACCAGAGGTATGTGTGGAGAGAGAGGAGGACTTCCTCCTATCCTTACACATCTGGGAGAACACAATCTGAGATATCAGTTAATCATAACCTGAGATCTTAAGGTACCCCTTGCTGACTTTAACTTCCCACCTCCACCCACGGTTCTGAGATGTGGTGGTAACTCCATAAAATAACACCATGGAAGATGAATAATAGTAATAATACCAGGAAAGCTTTGGTAAGTGGCACAGTGTATCTTTTACAATACACTGGTTTCATTTCTTGATAACATTGAAGAAAAATGTCGTGCCACACTAACAGGAAAGATAAAAAGTTAATGCATGAATGGAGACATCCTCAACAGCTACAGTTCACACTCAGTGTGAATTCAAAGGGAAAGCATTAAATCTGTATTTATACTCTTCAAGCCACTTAAAGGCAGCCACCATAAATAGACTGAAGTGCATCACACCCACACAACATAATCATATACATGCACATATAACAGCATTTCCATTTGCACAGAAGTACACACACAGATATGTGCACACGTGCATGCAGTTGCACACATACAAGTATTTAAATACTTGTGAGGACCATCACTGCCTTTCCTAGCTCTTAACCTTTAGCTCTACAAATCACCAGAACTCATAGCTTAATATGTGCTTATTAACCCAAATTAACCTCAACCAAAGTCCTGACCCTAAAATAAACCCCTGGGGAAGTGAGGACAGGCCAGATGCCCTGATACCCAGGATCTAAAACTCAAATCTTCAAGACAGACATACAGGAACACACTGATACCTACACGCATACAGCACATATAAGAGCACCCACACACACACGCCAGCACGCACAGTGATTTCCCCCGTCGTCTGATCTGGTTCATGTCTTCCTGGAGAGGAACCAGAGATAATAGAGAAAGAGAGTGAATCGATTCTCGATGCTCCAGTTCACTCCAGTTTCTTCCAGTTTCCTCCCACACCAGCCTCACACCTGTCACAGCTGAGGAGGTTATTCCATAAAAGCTACAGTGCACATTTCTTTTAGAAAAAAATCTTGCTTCTTCAAAATCAGTCACTATTTTAAAAGCAGAAGTATGTTCTGAAAAAACACTTTTGTGTCAAAGATAAAGTAAGTTTCAATATTGGTAGCAATCCATTCGACTACAATCTGTACTGTGGTGCTTTACAGCCTGTCTATATGAAAAAGCTGAGTTTTCAGGTTTTGTAATATATGTCTTAAAATAATACACTACTGTTGTATTATAGTATTATTAACAAAAGTATTCTGTATTCTTGCTATGGCACTCCAAATTATTGTCAGGTGCTTTCTCTTTGCTTTAATTTTTCTTGAGCTGAGTCTAGAACTTGAGTGGAGTCCAACTGTGGCAAATTGCTAAAACATAAAACATTTGCATCACAGTCCTCCTTGCTGCCTTTTCAGGCACGCTGCCATGCTTTTTTGCGTATTACTGCCACCAACTGTCAGTCAGAAGAATAGTGTGAGGTCAGTGGCATCGAATAGCAAAAAGAGATGTTACTATGTAGCGCTAACAGTGCTCAAAAACAATACAGGGTATTTTTAAGCTAACTGCAAATGGTTAACTTCCACTAGACACTTAGACCAGAATTTTTCATTTTAACAAAATACAAAATCATGCCCATGGTTGAGCAGCAATAAAATGGTAAACTAAAGACACTGAAGATTAGCACAGAATATTAGAATCAAAGATTTATCTGACAAACGGAACAGCAATAACATATCACTTACACTTGAGAAATCTGGACTTTAAAAAGACCTGATCTAGAGGATCAGTGGCACTTGTTTTAAGGTGTTTATGAACTTCTTCACAGGATTTTAAAAATTATCTATTATTAAGTGTCCAGGGCCCATCTGTCGCATGGAAGGAAGAGAATAGAGACGGATGGGTTATTGTTTGCACTGATGCCATTGCATGCTATTAATTTAATTGGAAGTAAATACTACCCATTAATATTTACACTAGATATTCAGTTTTTATGTTAAGTGACACGTTTATAAGAGACTAAATATTATTTAATCTGTAATTTGTTAATCCTTTAATGATTTTTGTTGGCTTTTTCTCCATATATTTCCCATGAGCTTTCAAAACCCACAGGTCAGTGGGGCCAAACTGTGTAATTTCCTCAATGGACTCATGTTTCGTATGAAACTAAAGCTGCCACACTTCAGGAAATGTGAGTGGCTGAGTACATTATGCATCTATATATGTATATATGTATATTTATGTTCTGTTGTCCCACAGAGGTACAATGCAGAAATTCATATCCAACATGGATAAGGAGACATAGTAAACAAGAAGAGGAAAGGCTCTGCAATCCATTTTCATTTCACTCTGTTCAATGAACACCCTCAATCACTTGTCAGATAAGCTTCTACACAGTTCATAGGCATACTGCTGAAAAGCTTACAATTACTACAGTAACAGTACAGAAAGAGGCCTCAGAGCAGTGAGGAATGAAGAGGATTATGTGTCTAATCCATTTAGACCCTAAACACCCTGCAAATCAAAACGTATATCACAGTTACTGGTATAAGACAAAAGGATATGAAAGAGACTTGCACTTCACACCCACTCATACTTTTCTGTTGGAGCTGTCATGAGAGGGTGGAAAGGAAAACTGACAGAAAAGAAGAAAGGACTTGACTGTGAAATAAAGGAACTGAGTGGCGGAGAAAGAGGAGGAGGAGAGGATGAGAATGCTTGATATGTTGTCAGTATTAAAACCTTGTTATTATGGGAAAAGGCTGGTGGTGTTGCCCCACCTTGTGGTCAAGGTTAATTATTACGATTTGCAAAGGAGAGGGGAATGTAAATTATTTCTGAACTGTGAAATGGAAACAATCACTAACTCTGGCTTCTGATAGAAAATCCACAAAAAAATATTTATTGCATATAACTTTAATTTTCTGATACCATTCCACAGAGAAGCTAACATGTTCCAATTATTTTACTTTCCAGAATCAATAATAGGAGATACTTACAGGCACAAAAGGCTTTATCACAAAATTTTATTTCTGTAAAAACATGGAAGGCTTTAATCTTTCTTATGCAAGCTTTTAAAAAACACTGATTTTCAAACTGATGACATTTACTGTAGCTTTTATCTCCAGCTTAGAAGTAATTTATCCTGATCTGATCCTCGTAACATTTATCCACAATCTATGATGGTCAATTCTTTCTTTTATCTCTTAATTTGCCTCAGTCTCTACTTAGATGTGATTTCATTTATCTGTCATGATGCACGTGAACAAAAGCTTCAAGAAGAGTTATGTGAATTATGAGCTCATCATTTTCAGTCAAAGCTGCCTTGAAAGGGTGAATATGATCTGGCTTAAAAACATGAGATATATTCCATGCTTCTATAAGAAGTGACTCCAGCACTGACCAGCATCTGCTGAATGTCGCAGGCCACTGTAGCGTTACAATACCACAGATGTCTTATAAATTAGCATTATCAAATTTGACTTTAAACACATATTTTTGGAATTTAAATTTCATGAGCACAACGTTTCAAAGGACATGTAATAAGTATTTCACAACAGTCAGTGCAAATAAAAAGATTACTGCTGTATAAATAAAAAAAGCACCTCATTAATATTCCATTACCTCAATCTCTGACCAATAGAATCCAACTATTAACAGACTGGTCCTTTAATTTTCAATCTAACAGCTCCTCTCGAGCTGAGGGACAGTGCAGCACTACTTCAGCAAGAACTCAATAAACAGTGTGACATCTAATGTGGAAAATTTGAGAGAAATTTCCTCAGTAAAAAATACTTTGAAGTAGAAACAGGGAGTAGTCTGAGTGAAAATAATTAAAATAAGAGATGTAGAAATCCAGTTCCTCACTCATGTAAACAAAGTTACTACTCTAAGTTGCCTTTTATTTCATCATGAACTATTTCGCAGACAGACACCTTTTCCTCTGACAAACTTGAAAATGGCATGCTCAGTTTCCACTGTTAGACATAGGACTTTTGAGAGAGAGAACATAATCTCCAAATGATGTAAACTAGATTTTGTAAGACAAACAGGAAAATAAGAGTAGAGGTAACTCTGACAGGAGGCAAAGACTTCTGATTGTTATCTTGATGCTGATTTAAGCAAAAGAAAAAATCCTATAAATGTTATTTTGTGAGCTTGGTGCAGATGTTTGACTTGGTCTAAGCACTGCAACGAAAACGGTCACTCCTGTGGTGTTTCTATGGAAGCCCATTTACGCCAATGTGATGAAAAAAAAATGTAAGTCATTATAGTGAGAAATGTTCTTAAAAATTGGAGGCTTGGAGAGTATTTCATTATTTTGAGATACTTAGTATTTTGAGAAAGCTTCCCATTATAATGACCTACAGCAATCTTTTTTAAAATTAACTTGGCATAAACGGGCTTCCATAATTTTTTGCTCTGGTTATCTTCACCACTGAATATAATTAAGTTAATTTATTTCAGCACTTGGGTATCTTGGTGCCAGGTCTGGATGTGTGCATGAATTAAAAACCTTATGATTCCTCCACTTACACGTCTTACACTACACCCAATGTAGATTTGGTTTCAAAGATCCAGTGTTTTTCCAGAGTTTTAACGCTTGGTTTTGATGGGATTGATGTTCCACATGATTTACACTCAGTTACATCCCATTTCTTAGTTTTTCATCTGCTCTCATTATTCTTCATAGAAATGTTTTCATATCTGAGATGATCTCTGGTCTAAATTACACAATGTGTGTTGGCAGGTATAATGGAAAAAAAAATCTTTTTACATTAATTTTCATAGCTTTTCAGTCTTCTGTAGGAACCTTGTTGTAAGACTCTCTTATTTACATCACATAAAAAAATAGGAAATGCCTTAAAATAATCTTAAGATGAGCAACTTGAAATCTTTCCTAACTTGTACTAAGTGGACCGTTTCTCCACCCCCTGCTTGATCCCCAGCACCAGGTGAACAAACCAGTTGATCTGAACCATCCAGCCTTTCTCCCTGCAAATCTCTATCTGGTCCAGTAGGTGGCGTTGTGCCTCATCCTCGCTGCGGCCAACAGTCAGAGCCTCACGGATGTACTCGATATCCTCCTTGCTAGTCAGCTGGGGCATGCCTGTTAAAGTGCAAAAAAGGAGATTCAAATGACAGACAGAAGTGTGAGCGTCTATCAGTATCCATCTATTGTTCTGTTGTTTAATATCTGACAAGTCCATCCGATTGCATTATTGTAAGTAGCTCTGTTCTGTCTTATTTATAATCACTGAAGACAAAAAATGGCACCAAACAAATTAGTGACCATGTCTCAAATATAAATCCCTGTGATCCAGCTGCAAACGGGCGAACCAAAAACACAGAAAGGGACACAATTTTAATCCAAATTCCATTCAAAGAAATGATAGTAACAGTTTAGTTCTGCTGTATAAAGGCACAAAAACACAAAAAAAAAATTGGGTTGTGAGGGGGTGGAGATCATACCTGTCATCAGCATCATGGAGAAGAGAATGATGAGCAGGTTGGTGTGGTGCCGAAGGGCGAGGTAAGCCTTCACACACACGTCCTGAGACAGAGATAAAAGGATGTATGATACACACATACTGTACATACAGACATGCACAAGATATGGATAAAAACATAAGAGGCATTTGGGCTGATGTAACACATCCTCCAGCTTCTGTATCAGAGGTCACATCTTGGCAACAGTTGCTACTTTCAACTTGGTCACTCGCTGATTTCTGCAAATATCTCTCATACTGATGACCTATTATGGTCTTTCTGAAGAGTGGTGGATGAATGTTAATGTAAATGTATCTATGTATGTGGATGTTTAGTGCTTTTGCATGAAAGAAATCCCATTTGCTGCACCTGGAATTTCTGGAAGTGGGGGCTACTTTTCTTTCCTGATGTTCCCATCACATACAGGAAGTCTGGTGTGAGCACGAAGGGAACCCACTCCTTACTGATTCCCATGAAGCTCTTATAATTCCCCAGGATGTGACCAAAGTCAATGTGGAAGAGATTCCCTGCAGAAACACAAAGGAGATTAGTTTTCAGTATTTCCTTTAGTTTTTGTTTTGTTTTGTTTTGTTTTTCCTGAGCTAGAAAAGAGAATATGGCAGTTTAGCTGAACTCTTTCATTTCAAAATTGTGGCTCAAACATTCTGGAAAGGAATTTTCTTCTGTAGTGTTATTGAAATCAAAATTTCAGTCTGTTTATAGGTTTTTAGCAAAAATGTAAATTAACAAGATGTAAAAAGACTTTTTTTGCTAACAGTATAGATTGTAATGTTCCACGACTTCACTTCCAGTTTGCCCTGACAAACAATGTCATTACCAGACTCAGTGATCATGATGTTGTCGTTGTGGCGATCCCCGATTCCCAGGACGTATGTAGCCACACAGTAGCCACCACAGGAATACAGAAACCTCTCCACAGCCTGCTGGAACTACAGAGACAGAAAAACTATTTCAAAATCTCAGAGATTTGATTGGTGGACTTCAGGGTTTTGGTTTGAAATGTCAGATTTAAATGATGTGTCTTTGAATGAGGCACTGAATGGAATTTTGTTGTTTCATGTGACTAAGAAGAGGAAACTGTCACTTGGACTCTCAGCTATTGATGTAATGTACAATACTGTGCTATGATGTACCAGACAAAAAACATACTAAAGTACAGAGTGGAGTCCTTAAACAAAGCTAAAAGATGAGGAGTTGCAAAATAGATTGTAAAAAAAAACAGCAGGAACACTGCTAAAAAATGAGATGTAGACACTGGGGGTGCAGGTGTCATGGCTAAAAGTAGTGTGTGTGATTGTTGGTGACAGGAAAAACCCTGAGGGTTGCTTCCTTCCTCTCTGTTCGCTGCTACTTCCTCTTACATCTGATTGACTGAGAAACTGCTGGAGACACAACTGTTCCATCAGCACAATGAAACCATCATACATTATATTTAACATGTCTGCTTTAGTATGCACACAGGTTTACTACTTATTGAGGTAATAACCAAGGAGTGTTGGTTATCATCCATCTAGTTACAGAATGTTTCAAATTGGATGGATGGATGCACTGGAGAATGGTTTGAATGTTTATGTTTCTATAGTTCAAATGCTGATTTGCATGTTATCTGGTGAGCTGAGTTTCATCAGACTGAGCCTGTTGTACCTTGTCCTCGCTGACACACTTGTCCCGCAGCCACTGATAAAGGATTTCATCTTTAAAAGCGCCGGTGCTCCCGACAACGCTCTGCTGGATGTTAGCAATGGTGGTGGCATCCTTCACAATCTCAATCATACCTACAGAGACAGAGACAGAGAGAAAGAGTAAATATCACAGAAATGTAATATTCAACTTATTGGTCTTCCACACCTGTCCTCTGGTACAACTGACCAATTCTGTTTCCAGTTGAGATGCAGCCATATGGTAACAGACAGAGATCCAGTGATTCAGTCTCCCAGATTGACTCCATGATAAGCAGAATCTGAGGGGACACAAGAGGAAGCGCAAAGAATAAGAGTCTTTCCTCAGTCATTTGCTAACCTCTGTGTTTGACACGATGCTGCAAATCACCTGCAGGATGAGCATATCCTGTCTGAGGTCATCACCATCTTTGAAGATGATGCCGATGGGGTCTTTGGACAGAGTGGTGGGGTCGGCCCTTTTAAACTGCAGCCACAGTGGCTTCTTCTTGGATGCCATCACTTTACACTGCTCAATCTGTAAGCAGGTATATGTACTGTGAAATTCAGTTCATTAGAACTTGCAGAAACCTGAGTGCAAGTGTGTATGGTTTTCTCCAGTATACGATATGCGCATAGAGTGTGTCCCTCACCAGCAGGGCCCCGGCTCTCAGTCCAGGATCATAAGGGACTCTGAAACTCTCTGGCAGACCAGATGACTGCAGAGTCTCCAGCTTCTGACGCAACTGAAACACCACTGACGAACACACAGCGCGCACACACACACACAGCTTTAGTTTCACTTCTTGAAGATTTATTTTATCTAAATCTTCAAACCATGACACGACTGTTACACATACTACCACTGAATCGCAGTTTTTGTTTTTATCACTCAGTTTAAGGCAGGAACTCATGCACATTAGAAAGTTTGACAGAGCAAAGACCAAAGCAAAGAGTTTATTATCTGGGACTGGCCATAGTAGTTGATGAAATGTCAAAGCTATATGAGTAGCAGACGCTGCAGTACATTTTTGTACATCCTTTTTTTGAATGCGCTATTGGTGGGGCTAGCTGGTCAGCATGCTAAGAGAAAAAAAGAAGTGACAGAACTAGAAGCAAAACATTGTTGCTTTCCACTGCACTACTTCTTGTCAGTGCTTTGCTCAACTCAGAGAGCTTAAGGATGGCCTGCAAGTTTTACTTCTCCTTCTTACCTTGTGCAGTGACGTCGTATTTATCAGCAGACATGGCCTTCATCTCACGGGTGACTTTCTGCAGAGCCTCAGTCATCTCCACCTGGAGAGCATCAGTTCATCTTGTCAGAAGTTGAAAAAGTTGGAATTGAAAATTGAAAATGTTTTACAGACATACTGCAAATCTGACTAGAAGGTGATGACAGTTCACATGGCTCCCTCTCTTCTCTCTCTCAGGATAAGACAAGATGAAACAAAGTTCCTGAAGCATTTTACACCTGTGTGTTTTTTTTATTTTATTTTATTAACACACCATTTTGTGTAAGGAGATGCGTACAAAGCCTAATTTGTTACTCACCTGTTTCCTGTAGTCCTGCAGCATGGCCTCACCACAGCCTCTGAGGTAGGCCTCCAGCAGGACAGCATACCTCTGCTGGTAGTGCATGGACTGGGCAATCTCACTGCGCAGGAACCAGAATAGAAAATGACCTATACGCTTACTCTGTGGAGAAAAAACAAAACTGACTGTAACTGACTGTAAATGTTTATCATAATCCATCAGAAATCAGTAGAGACGACAAAGACATAACAGGAAGACACAGACAAATGAATGGGATCAAATATAGAATCCACAGGAAAACACATGCACGCACACACACTAAGACAGTGTAAAAACAGACACAGTGGTTGGTCCTGCTTACCCTCAGAGCTCTCTTCAGCAGGAACCTCACCAGGGCACTGTCATGGTAGGGCTCAAACTTGACTGCCTGCACAAGACACAAACACACATACATACACACAGAAACACAGACAAACTCTGATTAAAAAGCACATGCAAGTATAAACAACATTTCTAGGTTTCAGTGTACATGTATACATACATGCAAACACAGAGGAACCAGTTACTGTTGCCACATGAAACACATTCAAAAACCCTATGGATACACTTCAAACCACATTGTAGTCAATCTGAAAATAAGATGGTTTTCTTTTTTTTTAAAAGTTGAGTTAAAGGTTCAGCTTTTTATTTTTATTTTTTGCAAATTCTGAAATTAAAGGAACTCTGTGGAGTTGATCAAGTCATGTTGCTATAGAGAATTGTACCTGCCAATAAAAGAGAAGAAGACTTTAAGCAGATGAGTCAAAACATTCCAAAATAAATGGTAAAAAGGAAGGAAGTGCAAGCAAAGGAGCTACTTGCAAGTTTTGTTATTGCTACATGGCCAATGCTCTTCTTCTTCAGGGCAGTCTGTATGCCACACTGACAAGATAGACTGGTCAGGCCACAGTTAGCTGGTTGGCATGCTAACCTCAGTAGAGAAAAAGGTGAAGCAAAACACTGGCGTTGCTTTCCACCACAGGAGACAGCTCTTGATCAATAAAGGAATGAAGTTTGATGCTGAACCTGCAAAGTTTCTTCTACATTGTTAAATAAACAGCAGTTAATGCTAACATTGGCTATGCAGCAAAACTTACAAATAGCCTCTTTTAAGGCCTCAGTGACACACAAATCACAGTGCAAAAAATACACTAAGGATTTCACAGGCTGCCTTTAACAGTCTGAGTTCAGTGGGTACACTGTGACGCAGCAGAAGCTGGACTGTGGCAGTAAAGGCAAAGCAGTGAAAACACTGAGCTTGTTGTGCTCATACAGGACTCCATAAATCACATGTTAGCAGAAAGGAGCAGAGAGTGGTTCAACAGGTCAGGGAGACAACCAGACAGATAGTAGAAACACAACAGCAATGTGACCTGAAAAACAAAACCACTCTGATATGACTTGACTCTAATATTGGGTAATATCCTAAGCCTAAAATGTCTTAACCATTGCTATTAAATTCAGTTTTTCCTCTGTTTGGTTTTGTGGTGTTTAGTTCTAAAATAGACTACTAGAAATAGAAAAAAACATAGTCACACCTGTGCTACCTGTTCTGAGTCAGTATCACCTTCTCAATGCAAGTTATCACTCAGTTGGAAATGATCAGTATTTGAAACACAAAACTTGAGGAATCAGAGTATTTCTCTGTAGAATTCCATAAATGCATATCTTGAAAAATGACCTGGAATGAAACCTTCCACATGTCACTGAAGTGCACAGGATACAATGATGAAGTATACGGAAGAAAGAGACATTTTCCTATCAGACCAAAAGGCCCTTTGTTGGACTCAGCTGATAATTCATACTGCTCATGCAAAGTTGACCACAGAGTCAAATATAGAAACACATCAGAAGACAAACATGTAGCGTGTATGTGCAGAGCTGCCTCTTTCCACAAGCTTGTAAAATGTGACTCAGGTAGAAAAGAGCTCCATCAAATCAAGTCTTTTTTTTTTCCAAATGTGTGTTACATCATTGGTGTAATACACAGCACAATAATAATTTGGTATAATTACTGTAATTACTGTGAACAGGGACAATTTGAGTTTCACCTAGAACAATAGATGACGTATTCAGGAGACCTCATCAGATATCATAAACATGTCTCTTCAAAACATAATCAGTATGTTTTCATTCAACAGTTAGTCAGTGGAAATTTAGTCAGATATTTTACTTAAGTGATGGTAGCAGTGCCTCAATGTAAAAATGCTCCATTACAAATAAAAGTCCTGTCACCATAATTTTACTGAAGCAGACGTACAAAAGTAATAAGCAGCAAAATGTAAAAAAAAATCTGAATTTGCTTTCTTACAAAGGGTTAGATGAGAATTATACTAAAACTACGGCAAGCAGCTGGTTAAAAAAATGTTTTTAAATCCACCAAGACACACTAATTGATATGTTATACTTTGTCTGTTTAATCTGTACAAATATCAAAGTCAACATCAATTCACTATTTTATTTAGGGCTTTGTGATGAATTATTTCTTGGCCAGGAGCAGTAATTTCCTGGAGTCTCTGCTGGTTGCCTGGCAACTGTTACCAATGAACAGACCCGTGCTTGTAATTTCCCCATGTTTATAGTCTTCATGCTGAGCTAAGCTAACTGGCTGCTAACACTGGCTTAACATTCAGTGTACAGTGTTTTTACAGTGTATTTTTAAACTTTCAGACTCTTCCATACCAAACATAAAGGCACTCATTATACAGACTGGTTCATTTTCATAGTGTTATATTAATGGTGACTGATGCATCAACATGTAAAGAGCATTATAATGCTGTAGCTGTTCCTGTTAAACTAAAACATTTCATCAAAGAATTTTATTTTGGGTTGTTCTATCTGACACAGTGCTTCATGTGTTATGAGATGATTCTGTATAAATCCTAATTTACAAAATAACCCTTTACAGCTGTCAAATAAATGCAGTGGAGAAACAGCACAAAATTTGTCCCTGAAATGTAGTGGAGTAGAAGCATGAAGAAGCAGAAAATATATGAAGTTGAATTTAAATACAGTACTTTTGGCTTTACCACCTTTAACAGGTAGTCATAAAAAAGACAAGTAAGTAAAGAAAATGAAAAGACTCACCTGTACAAGCTGCAGAAGATATCTAAGCACATCATCATCCTCCAGAGTCTCCAGCTTCCTGACAGCCATTGAGCGAACCTGAGCATCAGAATAGTGACAGTCCAGCAGCTGCATGGCCAGACCAACATCCAGGCCACTGAACAACAGGAACAACATGACCATAAGTGATTGGGACTACTGAGGTCAGACACATATAGTGGCAGTATGAAAACCCTTTTACCTGCTGTCCCAAGCACTGCTGCGCTCCAACAGACGGTGTGCTGCCAAAACATCTTCCTGTTTCCCCCATCTGACTGAGCCCAGCAGCTTTGGATAGGCCCTGAGAACAGGAAGAGATTAGTGGCAAAATTAATATCCAGCCATAGAAGGAAGAAAATAATTGCATTTGTAGTCTATTTTCTTTCTAATAAAATAAAATAGGTACCTGGGGTCGCGCATACACTCATGTCTGAAGTGCCAGAGCAGCTCTTTGTCCTCAGGACTGAGTGGATGCAGGGGGTCGGTCGAAACGATAGCCGCAAACTGTTTTTTCAGATGGTTCGGCATCTCTCTCTGCCCTCGCTCCCCTCCCTCGACGTCCTCGCCCACGGCCGCTACGTCCCTGCCGACGTCGCGGCTCTTGGGCAGCACCACGGGGTAACAGTACTTGTCCAGTAAAATGGCGATGGCCATGGAAGAGGCCTTGTCTGGGTTGGTTGCTGAGGTGAGCTTGTCTGCATTAATGCTGCTGCTGCTCTCCTCACTCTTCTCTGGCATCTTCCACATGTGGAGGATGAACTCGCCCTGACGGAGCAGAGAGCGGTGGTCGATCAGGAGCAGGTTGACGTAGTACAGGAGACGACTCTTCGTCTTTCCTGAAAGATGGAAAAAGAGACAGATAAGCTTCATCTGTAAATTACCAAAATGACAGACAACTACATGTGAGAAGATCTTACCATCGTGGCTGCCTCCTCCTGCTGTATTGTCCTGGTAGGAGCTTCCCTTGGAGTTTGGCATCTGAGGTTGCTTCCCACAGACCACCTAGATGAGAAAAGTAAGGCAGAGCAGAACCATGATGTAACAGAGTATAGAAAGACAACAATTCAAGAAAAAATCATTCATCTATCTCCCTTACATCAGAGTATGAAGAAACTTCTATGCCCCAAAATGTATACATGTACAGTACATGTGGAGAGTGGTTACCATATTTACACCAGCTTTGAATTAAACATATGAGTTTACCTGGAGGTTGAGGCGAGCCCCCTTAGGTAGGTCCTTAATCTTAATGTTAAACTCTAACCAGCAGTTCCACAGCACTTCTTCATTGAAGGTTTTGGAGGTCGTCCTTTCCTAAAAGAACAAATTCAGGGTTAAACTCTGCTGTCTCTGCCGCCCAGATATTGCTGTATACATGCTTCATGAAATTGTCAGTTATAAAAATATCCAGCTCTGGAACTCTACTGATCTGAGACTCACAGAATTAGAAACATCTTTTAAACCACACCAAAAAAAGTGTATTATAAATATTACAGTTAGGTATTTTAATCAGATTTATTCAGTTTAGTATTATTTTCAGTTGCCTTCTATCTAAATTCTATTTGCCACATTGCAGTCCTTTATTTTGTTATTATTTATTTTGTTTATTTTTCTGCAATATCCTTTTCAATATGGTTGTTTACATTGTTAGTGGCAGAGTCCGCCACTCCCCAGCATGATTCAAATTACCTTCACGCACTAAAGATTCACAGGAAATTATACATTATGTAATCCAGTATTACTGTTTTTAATTTTATCTGACTGATATCAGCCTCACTGTTCACTATTGACTCTACTGCAGCTGTATCAGAGCTGTATTAACCTACTGCTAATGCAAACTCAACATTTCCTACTGCTGCCAGTTCACATTAACAGCATTCAACTGGTGAAACATGGGGTTGCTTTTACTGTGAAGCAGTCGAAGGAAACAAACTTTATTTGCCAGCAAGGTTACACTTAATTAAGACAGTCAACATTCATCTTTTCTGACATCAGATCAGTTTTAAATACTGTATGGGATATAATGGAATGAAAATTAGCAGCCACAGTGTCACTAGCATTCTTTTTGTGTTTTTCTAAAGTAAAAGATTAAACATCATCAAGTCACATCCACCGTCCTTCAAATTTTCTCTTCTGTGTCTTCAAAAGTTTCATCAGTATACTGGACATGTATCTTTCTGTATCCTCACCTGGGCTAAAAGCTGCTGGCCATGGAAGATGCTGGCCTCTATGAAGACAATAAACTCTGGGATTTTGGGCAGGGATGGGATGTCAATACCCAGCACCTTCACTCTGAACTTCCTGTTACAGTCCCACATGGAGATGGTAAACACTCGCTCATGGTCTTTCCCATCGATGGTCAACTGCTCATGGGTACCTGAGTGAAGTCAAATTGGGAGGGTAAGTTAGGAGGTTGAACATACATATCACTAAAACTGAACAGATACAGTAAATACATCACACACACATAACACGGCACATCTCCCCCAGTTCAAGTTACCTGCAACTCCAGTGCAGTCATCCACTTGGGCCCAGTCCTCCTTCTGGACCAGATCCAAATCAGGATCAGGCGGCGTCTCCAGAACCAGGTGGATCTCTTCACCATTCTTCAGACACTGACGGATCCAGTTGAAGTTCTGCAGTGGCTTATCCCCGTACAGGTACTCCTCCCTGTGTGAACATGTATTTAAAAGGTTACTTTATATCTGCTTTAAACTGTTCTCCATATCATCATTTCTTACTCACTCTTAAGTTGCAATGCAAACTTGATTACATTGGCTACATGCATAAGTGGCTCAGGTGTGATTGCAGGTGTTTTAGTATCTGGCATACCTGCCACACACACGTAGCACATAGTCTGCTTCACACATGTTGTCAGGGATGCCCAGCAAAACTCTTTTATTTGCTGTCTTGGTGAAAAAGCTCGCCAGTACCTAAACAAGATGGAGAACAGTCAGAAACAGAATAGGAAATGGTCGAACGTAAACACAAAACCAGTGTTCATCACTACACTGGTCTACCTGTGCTGGTGTGTCATCGATGGAGACCTTGATGGTCTGGCTGGCCGTGCCGATGTGGATCACCACCAGGATGTGACTGTTACTGACCTGAGAGGTGGAATAAACCAACAGCACAAAATGAGAATTAATGAGGAGACTTAATCAGTCAGTTAAAAAAATAACAAAATCACACTGCACACTCATACTGTACCTTGCTGAGCAGGTGCTCAGGCAGCGGCTTGCGGGTCACCCAGGGGTCCATGGAGTAGAGTTTTGGGTCTCGGTCAGACAGCTCGATGCGTCTCGGCGTCAGCAGCTTCCTACGCGTGAACTCCAGCTCATCATCATGCACGTTGCTGACATCAGTCACGTCATAGCCAATCAGGTAGTTTAGGTAGCGCTGGTACTGCAAGGACTCGTCTGAGGGTTGGGGGCGGGGCACCAGCTGGATCCTCCCCACGTCCTTCTTGAGGGCTTTTTGAAACAGAACAGACATGTTTATAGTAACTGAGTTTCTGACTCCATTAGGAAATAAAAAAATCTGTCACTGGTTAGTACCTCTCCAGTAGCGAATGCAGTCCAGTGTTTGGAAGACCTGGTGCTTGTCATAGATCTCACACACGTTGCCTTTCTTCTGGTAGAGCAGGATGCAGTGGTCAGGAGAAAACCTCTGATAGAACTCAGGACAGAGGTTTGAAGTCACTGCCTTCAGCCACACCTGAGCTTTCACCTGAGAGGCAAGAAATACGCTCATCAACTAACAAAACTGAATCACTGTAATATATGTTAGAAGCTACTGAGACCACCATCTTAACATCCATTAAAAAATAATAATCCATGTTCACAATAAATCAGTAAATTAGGTGACCTGTTCTACGGTCCAGTTTCCAGCGACATCCAGCTGCAAACTGTCAGGGCTATTCCCACCCCGCGCCACAGTGGGCAGGATGAACTCAACAGAGATCTGGTCCATGGAGGCGCTGGAAGATGACGTGATGGCCTTCTTTCTCCTCCTCCTCCGGGTCTCTTCTCTCAGGTATTTAGGCTCTTCGTCGCTCACCTGGGTCTGCTGCCCGTCCATCGCCTAGCTTGAGGGGGATGACAGACGGAATCAGAAAGACAGTAAAACAATAAAGATAATTATAATTAAAAGGATATCACGATGTAAACGATGTTTTCCTCGATAGAAATATAACGAGCGGTCAAGAATTTTTAAATATAATTAATTACCATGCTTAGATAACATGCAAAAATGAAATCATGCACTGCCAATCATGTCACAAGATTAGTTAGATTTATCATAATTATTTATTTATTTTATCATAATTGTTTTTTCTACCTCAGATTTGTGAAATGTTCCATTGTTTGGCAAGTGTTTGTCATGTCCTGACCATAAAGAAAAGTTTAAAATCACAAATAATTGTCTGGTCTCTGCAACTTTCGCTCAGGAGCAAAAATCTGCCTTTAAACGTGAATTAATGACTTGATGGTTATCGTCATGATTATTGATGTCAACTGATATGAAATTGTTTATTGTGATAACATTTTTAGTCTTATTGCCAGCCCTAACTGATACTGATATTGACCTCTAACCTTCTGGGCTATGAGCTAATATTAATAAACTCTGTTCATATTATTATTTGTACTTCCAGTTACAAGGAAATGCTTGTTTCTGTAATCTATTACTGCTGAAGTGGGATATAAATAGTAGGTATCTGTTCAAAACCTGACATAAGCAAAAAGAGAGGATATTTACTGCTGTGTCAACAGCAAGGATGTAAGTAAGGTCTATTTTCATTATTGATGAATCAGGTGATTTTTCTCTATTATCAATTAATCTTTAAATCATTCGTCAATGTTGTTTTGTCAGACCAACAGTTCAAAACCCAATATGTTCAGTTTAAAATAATATTAAACAGAAGAAAAGACAATGAAAGACATTTTTACTAAAAAAAAATTACTCAAATAATTGATCAGTTATCAAAATAGTTGATTCATTTTCTGTCATTCCATTAATCAATATTGTTTCTATTTTGACAGCATAAGCAACAATGACAGTGTTAAAGATATGGTATGTTTGGCTATTGTCAGACTATTTGACAAGCTCTGATTAACAACTGAAACTGTGCTGCTTTCCAGAAAGTTAAAGTTAAGGCCCAATTTAATTAGAAATGTAAAATGTGTAGGAACTGTTTACTACATCTAAAACGTTTATGAAGATTTAGCTAAAAATGTGATCTAGTGACTGAGTCAGTCTCCACTGGAGCGTCTCTCCAAAACTTGCATAATATACTATAGTTGCTTTTTGTTTATCTTTTAAAACAACTATGACAATTCAAAAGTAAAGATAAACTACTGAAATCATTAACAACAAATGAATGACAAATTAGGAAAACTACATACACCACTACATCATCAGTAATGTCACTGACAGTCACATTAAAAGTCATCATCTTAATTGCAGTGTTTTAAATCAAAGGATTAATGGCTGAAGTTTCCCTTCTGCTTTGACACCAGCAGAGGAAGTTTTGAGAAGCAGGAAGCAAAACTCGACACATGCATGTTGCTCAAACTACACAGACTGACTCAGTCTGTTGTTTTGACGACTGTGTCATAATCATTATTAAATCCGTATCTGCTGTTTAAATTGACCATAACAACCCTAAGAGGAGTAAATAGAAGTTTTAAATTCACCCCCAGCCGAACTGGATCAGTCTGAGGAGAATGTAACGGTACAGCTGCCATAATAATCGCAACGAGAGGCGTCAGTTTTGTAAAACAAAAACAGAAAACCTTTTTACTGACTCACCAATGAACGCAGACGCAGAAGGCAACGAAACCCGGAGCTCTGGACGAAGGTTTCGGCATTTATGCTACATGAGGAGACCACAGAGCAGAACAGAAAATGTTTTTAAATTTGTGACCATAGCCTGGATTAAGGAAATGCTGCGCTTCTTGTCAGGGAGGCTTGTCAAGTTCACCGGCTAACTTTTTCCAGTCAGAACAAGAACACGACTTCCGGGATTTCTCTTCAAAGTAAAATACTACACCGGAGCACTAAAAAGTAGCATTAGAAAGGGTAGATATAGACATACGAACCTCAACCCATATTCTGCAAAGTATGTAAAAGAATGGATTAAACTTTTCAAAGATATTAAAAAAGTAAATATGCGATACACAAACAAAAACAAAAACCTAACTACTACCCCAGCAGCAACAACAACAACAACTGTAATTTCTCTTAATTTCGCATTGCTTCAATTTAGGGTTCTTTTAATAATAATTCTTTTCCTTTTTTATTTAATTTGAAAGTATTGACCGTCGTTGCTCTGTAATCATGTCTAACTTTATGTATCCGGCCTCGATGTAGTTCTGTACCACGAACACTGAGGGGCGGTGAATACCCACGATTTTATAAATGTCAAGTGTCAGCTCCATGAGTCTAACTGATCTGCTTCTATCAGTAGTTTTGTTATGTATAGTGATCAGACTGGTAATGACTAGTATAAACTGATATTTTGATTGCACCAACATTAACACAGTACAGTGTGTGTGTGTGTGTGTGTGTGTGTACTAATTCATGTAGTGTTACAGCGCCTCCTCGTGGCCACTGGAGGGCAGTGAATTTGATCTGTAGATGAGATATAGGGACACTGTAAAAAGTAGACCGTATATGTAATTACTTGACATAATTGTTACATGATATGGCACGCATTCATACATTATGTGATTGGCTCCACCTTATCCTAACCAATATAATTACACTGAGGAATGAGCTTAATGTACTTAAGGATATAAATACAATGGTTATAAATGGGTCTGAAACACAGACAGTCACAAAGATGTCTTCAACCAGGTGATTTGGCTCCTGTTCTACTAGTTACACTGGACACATTACAACTTAGCTGAAGGCTGTGTGTCTGCTGCTGCTGCAAAACATTTTTTTCCCTTGTTTTCAATCTCTGTGTTTGAATATTGTGTTCTAAGCATTTCAGCTCTTTAATTTGACATTAAATGGTTTTGACACATAGTGAGTATAGGGGTTAAACTGTATTCCAATCTTGCAGTATCACATTCTTATTCTGGTAATGTAGAAAAGTACACATGCTTATTAAACAGGAAATTCAAAGTTTTGCAGTTGTCACTTGTGGTACTTTTGGTTTTGCTCGTTTTCATCACTGGAACCCACCCAGTGTTTTATTGTTGTGATGATGAAAATGAGGGGAACCATCCTGCACCGAACTGGCCAATGAGGATGAGAGAAGCTGTAGATTGACATCAAGTCTGGCCAATAGGATCACTGGGGAAAATGTGTTTATACCAGCCCCCTTTCCCGTACAAGGCGACTGTTTTGGTGAGTTAAGGAAAGTTCATTGAAATCATTTTGGGGTTTTAAAGCGTTGAATTTGACAAGTTCTTACACTAGTTGAATGATTTTTCCTTGAACTTAGCACACGAACAATAATGTGGAGCTGACAACGTTTATTTTTGGTCGTAAATGCAGTTTCGCTTCTCGCCCCGTAAAGGTTCATTGTTGACGTTAGCTAGTTGTTTTGTTGTAACTGCCTTTGCGCAACAAGATGGCTCGTCCGTTTTAATGTATAGAATCATATTTCCATACTCTGAATCTCATTGTTATCGTCCATTTGTCAGTTAAAATATATTCGATGAAGCTTATACTAGTTTTCGTCGACGTAACTTCACTATTTCAACGATACTTTTTGTTTCGTGACAACAGACAACACTGCTTCGTCTTAAGTTTTACAAAGTGTAAAAACGTTGTTACCAACAATATTTAATGTCAGTCAATATTATCAGGGCAGTCAGTTTATCCTGGATGTTTAACTTCGTGTTTTTTACTCATTTTGAACTACTTACATCGAATGTATTATCGCTGCCCTTCTCAGTATTGAATGAATGGGCTTTTTATGCGCATGCGCGCAGGATCTCAAAGTTTATAAACAAGAGGGAGTCACATGATGAACATTGTGAAATAGATAAGACTTTAACATGTCCTTATCGTGTTTACATGTCTGAAACCGACTAATTCATCGTATTATTTACAGTTATACCCAGATAATTAAATAAAATGCTGAATTAGTGAATATACAGGAACTTAGAGGATGTGTCTAAACTTAGGTGCGTTTTTCAAGTAATGGCAGCCAACCCAAAATTACCCTATGCCCCTATGTCACCCTGTGTTTCCTTATGTCACCCCAACCATGTATAGCCTATACATTACAGCTCAGTAAAGGATTATGTTTCTCTCTCTCTCTGTCTGTCTGTCTGTCTGTCTGTCTGTCTCTCTCCCTGCCCCTGTGTGTGTGTGTGGTTTTGTTTTACTTTATCTATGGGTTCTGAAAACCAGTACAGCCAATATACCTGAGAGGTCTGACAGCACTGTGGGGACCAAAATTCTGGACTCCACAGCTGAAATGGCTGTTTTAGGGATAAGACTTGGTGTTAGGGTTGGGGTAGAATTAGGTTTAGGTTAGGGTTAGGCATTCAGTTGTGATGGTTAAGGTTAGGGTAAGGGGTTAGGGATTCTGAAATAATGCCGGTAATGACAAAATTACTTAAAAAAACATTTGAATGTATCATTAACGTAAAAAATACTATGCTTAAAAAAATTGTAAATAACTATAGTGTATAATTCATCTCTCTACACGTTTTAGTGACTGTGGACATCATGGTGTGGGAGGTGGTGACCCCAGCTGTGCCGTCCAGCGACTCCAAAAATCACAAGATCCAGGAGCTTGAGCCTCAGGCTGAACACACAGGTAAAAGCAGCTGGTATGCGGATGTTGGCTAAACCTAAACCCTAACCGCCACTGTGTGGAGCTGAAGGCCATGAAAAGTCTCAAAACTCCACACGTAAATGTAACTGAATCCGTGTTTATTAGGTGATCTGTGCACTCACATGTTGATAAATAAAAAAGAATGTCACAAGTATATTTTAGACCTTTGTATGCATGGGAAGCTTTTTTAAGTTAATGAACTCAACCTGTAAAAGTCTCAACTCATCAAGTGTGCTTCCTACACAGTCATCTCCTGTTTGTCTGTTCTCACCTTCAGGAGTGATGATTGATGCAGATGGAGACCAATCACATGACCTGCTCCGCTGTGAGGAACACTTCCCCTCCTCACCTGGCTTCCCCACCAGTGACAGTTACATGGAATATGGTACATAAGACACAAGCATACACCAGGTTTAACACAGTTAATGGAATTACAGCATCATGCCTGAGGGCTCAAGTGTTTCTTTTTCTGAACTTAATCACCTGGTTTTTGTTTTTACTCCACCAGACGACCTGCCAGACCTGCAGGAGGTTCAGGAGGAAGCAGAGCCAACAGCACCACCTGTTTACCAGGTGGAGATGGGTGTGTCACACCAGGAGCTACATGCATGCGCAGGAGCACACAGCCCACAGCCTCCTGACACACACTGGCTGACACAGCTGGCTCACATTGCCACTGGGCCTCAGAGCCCACTGCTACAGGAGTCTCCTCACAGCAGGTAGACACACTAAAACACAAGTCTTTATCATTTAATCACATCTAAAAATGCACTTTCTTCTGAACCATAACTCTACCTCTTATCTAAATAAACACTGTTTGCCAACTGTGTAAATGATCTTATGTATTCTGTCTTATATTAGTTACTATGAGTCAGGAGATTCTCTGACCGTCTAGTTCATGAGTCTGTGTCGCTTTCAGCTCCTCTTTGGTCTGCATCTCCAGCACCAGCAGTGATCTACATTCCTGCGCCCGGCCTCCTCCTCCTTCCCCCAGCAGCACCTCGTCACCTCCCCGAAGTCACGGCAGGGAGCGTCGTCGCAGCAGGGTAGAGCTAATGTTTACTCGCCTCCTAGAAATTGAAACACTTGGTTCTGGAGGCACTTGTCTTGATGATGCTTCCCTTCCTGTTTCCACAGACCAGCAGTGAATGTGGCTCTGCGGTATCAACCAGATCCTCTCTGTCTGATGATGAAGACATGGGCTGGAGTTTCTCCTGTCAGCCCACTGCCTGGCACTGTTTCCTCAAAGGTACACACACAAACAAATACTCATGCATATGGTTTTATATCATCTGTGTCTATGTAATGAAAACCTGTTCCTCTGCATCATCAGGCACTCATCTGCGTTTCCACAGCGGCTGTAATGTTGAGTGGCAAGATGCTGAGGAGTTGGACTCTGCTGAGGAAGACTCTGGTGATGAGGAGCAGTCCACATCTCTGAAGGTACATTATACAAGAAACTTGTGTCTACACTAAGATCGTCAGGCTGTTGAGTTCACCATGTACTTTTTGTATCTTGCTCTTTTACAGAGTTACGTCTCTGAGGGTCTACAGCTGGTGGAGCATTCAGAGATCGTGTTGTCTGGTCAGGCTGTCCTTCAGCTGACCTTTGACCCTGGTGCGTTTGGACATGCCCCGCTGTCTGCCAGGTGCCAACTTGACCACCCCTTCTATGTCAAAAACAAAGGTAGGACTGATGATGAGACAACACTGTAGCTGATTAAAATCAGCTCAGTTATCATAGTGACTTCTATTCATATTCTCTGTCCTTCTTTTTATCAGGGTGGTCATCCTTCTACCCAAGCTTGACTGTGGTGCATTATGGGATACCATGCTATGAAATGGAGGTAGGAGATGTGTGCCTGCCTCCAGGACACAGAGATGCCAAACACACGGATGACTCACTGGTCTTTGACACCTTTAGGAGGTAAACTAGACACTTAAAGTATAATATTCATCTGAGAATGAGTCAGTGCTAAATGCTGTATGCTGTTCCTAACCTAAAGTAGCAAAAAGGTAGATGATCTAATTGATTACTGTGTGTGAAGGACCTCTGTTTATGTATGACTCTCACAGTTATGCCTTCACTCCTCTGGACTCCTCTGCGGTGTATGTGTTAAGCAGCATGGCCAGACGGCGGCGTGCCTCCCAGTCCAGCGGGGGAGCCGTTTCTCCAGACAGAGACACATCACAAGGTTAGTGAGATAATCCTGTATGAATAATGACAAACACGCAAAACTCACAAACAGAAAGTGGACTAAAACACAGGTGATATGTGAACCTGTTTAAAACTCACAGACACCCACAGTCCCAGCCACTCCCGCTCTGCTCATCAAAAGCCAACCAAGAGCCAGCATGCCGGTGCACAGGGAGGCAGTAACACCACGCCCAGTAAGTGCAAGCGGCCAATGAACGCCTTCATGCTGTTTGCCAAGAAGTTTAGGGTGGAGTACACACAGATGTACCCCGGCAAGGACAACAGGTAGGTGTACTCCATGATGTGTATTATGAAGCCGTATTCCATATCTGTGTTTATGAAATGGTAATGATTGTGGTGTGTGGCGTTGTAGAGCGATCAGCGTCCTCCTTGGAGAGCGCTGGAAGAAAATGCGAATCGAGGAGCGGCGGGCATTCACCCTACAGGCCAAAGCCCTCGCAGATGAACAGAAAAGACTCAACCCAGACTGCTGGAAACGCAAACGAACCAACTCCGTAAGGACACACACACACACACACACACAACCCAGTGCTTTGTACTGCTCGCTAATTCTGATTCTCTTTGCCTAACAGGGTTGTCAGGGAAATTAAGGCTACACAGAAGAAAAGAGGACGGCTGACAGAGCCTCTAGGAGACACATACACACACATATATACACATGTATGAAGTGACAAAGAAAAGAGTGCTATGAATAACCTAATACTATGCTTCAATATTATATTTTGTTAACAACACACTTGCCTCCCATCTCCCAAAGTGAGGATGACCATCTTTCTCACAGTGAAATGAGCAGCAGTGTCTGCTTTAGTTAACTACACTGAGCTGTTCTCAGATGTCACTTCTCTCTCTTTGCTTTAAAGGTGCTGATTTTTTAAGAGTGATCAAATCATTATATGTTTATGATAATTATAGCAAGGTTTATAACTAGACTTCAACAGTTAGAGAGGACGCTCGTGACACAATTAAGAAGCAGATCAGCAGGGTTTTAGCCACATTTTACAGCACGTGACAATTAAAAAAGAGATTCTGATAATTTCAGTTTCTCACAATATGCTTAAAGTTTTGTATGCTTGTAGCATTTTAGGTAAAAGTAGAGAATGTAATATTTCCAAATTATATTTTTATATATATATATATATATGAAGAAATATACAAAGTATTTTCTGCCTGTATTACTAGTATTTTCACTTGCGTATTTCAAGACTATGATATTTTAACTTTTGTTTACATAACTCATCTTGTAAAATGTAGTTATTAAAGAAATGTGCACTGTAAATTCTCAAATAGAGGCGCCCAGGCCCAGTAAATATACATTTTATTTAGTGTTAGAAGGTCGCATCTACATCTGACCTGTTTTAGTTTTAATATTAAAACATTTCTACAGTTCAGGACACAGAATCCTTCACTCCCCAGAAGGCTTTTATTTTGAAAAAGGATGGTTTTGAGTTTCTGTCAGTTGCTCAAACACATTGTACTAATGGAATGAATGATGATTATGCCAAATTCACCTGATAGCCATTGTAGTATAGGTACTACTAACAGCATTGAACAGCCTCAGCCTTGGCCTAGAGGCTTTATTTGAGAATTTACGGTAATTAGTGAAGGATATAAATTCACATCACTGTAAACTATCAATATAGGACAGACAGCAGGATAACACATGGGTATGATTTTGATGATCGAAGCCATCATCTACACCGTCATGAAGTGTTCAGTTAAGACACTGGCTCTCAGCAGCTGTAGGCACAGTAGGAAACACAGGATTTCAACTAATATGTTATTGCTTTTGATTCTAACAACATCTCTGTGTGCCATAACATTTTTAGATGTCTATCAGAGTATCTTGTGTATAATCATAGAACAGAAATACAGGTGAGGATTGATGATGTCTATGTTACTCACAGCTTTATTTATGAATGTTCAGAAAGCCCACAAGTTAACAACTTGTAGATTTTTTTTTTCTTGGTTTGTCAGAAAACATTGTGTTGTTGCTTTGTTTTGCATCAAAAATAGGAAAATTATAAAAACCGTTGTAGGACTGTCATTTCTAAATATTTCCTGACAGATGGATGGAAGAAACAGATGAGTTAAAAAGGGATAAATCCTTCTGAGCTGATATGGTCACTCACAATTGGTGGAACCTGCTACATAAAGTGGGCTGTACTAGTCATTGTAGATGATCAGCAATCAGAAAAAATCTATGGTTTTGTGTTTTATTTAATCAGATGTTTAGATTTTTTTTTTTTTGGTCAGAAATGCAATATAGGTTATTTTTCTCATCTCTTTGAAATGTGTTAATGGAACCTGAATCAGATTTCAGTCATTAACTGAATCTCTCACACATCTTTGGTGTAGAGGATGAGAAAGTGTTGCTTATTGAGTCTCTGGAAGTCTAGACTTGAGTTGTTGTGAAACCAGCTGAGGCCTCATAATATCTTAGTGCGGACACAACCCTGGACCCTTGAGGATTTATTGAAATTGACATCGTTAAACCTAAATCCCATAGCTCCATTGTTACCAACCACCTACTGTGTCTGAGTTTTATCAGAGACAGATTCACAGTTAGCATCTGTTAGTGATGAGACAGCTGACAGGTCTGCTGTTTACAAAATATTAAGCCTGAAAAGCATTACCAGGGCTGCTAAAGTAAAGTTCAATAAAACCCTAGACTTGTAAAATGACATCACCTAAAGACCTGATGCAAACCCAGGTGTGTGTATTTTAGAAACACCATGTGATTGGATGAAAGTAATTTATGCACTGACCTCATATAGAGTTGTGTCCATGTGGAGAGGGTGGAATCGTTTGGGGTTGAAGTGTTTGAAAACTGAAAAGCAAGAAAAAATCAGAAATAGTGAAAAAATTTCCAGGATGGGTAATTTTATACTACCGCATAACGAGGTTTATTCTTAATGCAATTATATACACTTTATCTTATGTGACTGCTAGTATAATGTGTAATGACAAATATTACTATGACTATATAGAAATATATATTTTTGCTTTTGATTTGTTAACCTTCATGGTTATGTATTGATTATTTGACTTTGTTTGTTCACTATCATGTCGTACAGTGTCCATCAGGGGAGACACAATGCAATACAATGTATTATAGTATAAATAAATAAAGCTACGATAAAGCTATAATCCTGTTTGTCGTGTGGTGTCAAATTAAGGGAGATAAGATTAGTTTGAAATGAGTTTTAATTTTATACATATACTGTACATATTGCACCAGTTTATATCTGGAGATAAAGGTATAGACATGAAGGTTACTTAATCATAAAGATAAAGAGACAATATTCCATTAAAACTATAAAACATGATCATTTCCAGGCTAAAATTATTATCAAATAGAAGCTACACAGTTATATATGTGTAAATGACTAGGAAAATCACCTTTATAGTAAAATAGAAAATATAGAGGGGTACAATATAGCCATACAGTAATTGGCCTTCTGATGTACTCAGATATTTACACAGAGTTCAGATAAATTACAAGAGAGGTTGCCGAATCGCCTCAGATTCATTACACACAGATTCGAAGCTGCAGGCCTGAAAGTGATTCAGAGGTTGACTGATCAGCCTGACGCAGTGGAAACGCTTGGACTTTCAGAAATGAAAACAGTCATAGCGGGTGTGGCACAGGGCTATGATTCAAGTCACAGCTCAGCTTGAATTTCATTTTCAGTCATTGAGGTTCATCAGAACGAAACTTCAAAATATCAAAAGTTCGCTGTTTGTCTTTTTCTTTTCTCAATCTAAATGTTTGCAATATACAGTTGTCTCAGATTAATGATTCTTCACAAGAGTGTCTGAGAGGTTGTGATATTTTCTGTCCATCACTATGAAAACATTAGAATCCATTACACCCACAGTTACAGCTGTCAAACCTACAGGGAGTGGTTGACACTCAAAAGAGATTTTGGGTGAATATCCTCTTTGAATTCCAGATCACATTTTATACAAAACATCTGATGACACCTCCGCCTCCTTCCAACCTTTTGGCAACAACAAAAGTACCAGACACTGATCCCTTTAAGAAAAATAGATAAAACTCACACATCATTATTTTGCAATAGTCAGCCACAGTTGTTGTATCAAAACAGATTTAAAGAATAATAACATGAATTACAAAAGGCAATAGGCAGCAGAGACCATGAGCCAGAGTAAACAAGAGAACAGCAGTAGCCATCAGCAGTCATTTTACTGTCACTGTGAGACTAGAGAGTTTAATAGATGCAGTGTAGAAAATATTCTTAGAAAATGGTTCTATTTTCATTTATATTTAACTGTATTTTCACATTGTCTGCTTCAGTTTGTTGTTTTGCCTGTTTGCCAATGGGAATTATTACTATTTATTTCGCCTTTTAGAAGAATGGTGAAATAAATGAGAGCGAGGAAAATCTATAATAAAAGATAAAAACAAAAGAAAACGAGAAGCTACAAATAAAAGAAATACATGTTTAAAGATTCAAATAGAAGTTAAAAGTTTAAGGTAAGAGTTGAAGGTAGGTGTTGTTGGTGAATAAGAACTATCGCTTCAATGAAATATTGAGAATGATGAGGTTAGAAATTTTTGAATTTTTGACATTTCTTTAGTCTTTTTCAGTGGATGTTCGCCTCCTCTCAGATATTGTAATGTTGAAGTCACAGGCTCCATGCTGACCAGCAACAGATACACACAGTTGAAACATTTGTAGGTTTTGCTTGAAAGGCAGTGAAGTTTTTCTGGTACCACTTTTAATAATGAATCAGTCACTTGTGGGTTTTTTCAGTACTTTCTTAGAAGCCATCACATTTGTTGATGTTACTACATGTGTTTTTGTCCAGTCATACAGAGCTTTTGACAGCTGCTAATCCAAACATTGTTATTTTTAGCGCTTATAACTGAACTATAAAACATTATGGAACAAGATTTATCAGCCACATTAAAGTCATTAGTTCACTTTAAAGGTTGTCTTATTAGAAAGTGGCACTCTTTCTCTCTTAAAGTAAAAGTCGCCTGTTGGTTCTGTAGCTGTCTGCTGTGCATGCTCACTGACAGTATGGTAAGTACAGATAGTCACGTTAAATGCCTGTCTCAACCTGCCAGACGCCCGATAAGAAAATGTGGAAAAGATTTGGTGTAGTCACTGTGTCAGAGAGGTGACGTATCAGAGATCTCGGTCTACTCATCATAAAATGCATGATTTTTTCAGATTCTATACCCAGCAGGGCTTTTTGATGACCTATATTTTACCATCATTGACTTTTATTTTTCAATTGTGAATAATGATCTCTGGTCACTGAACATACCGTACATTGCGGCATCAGCATGCCCAGTTGACGTGAACTAAGGAACCAGACACAGAGCTGTTGGTGTTTGTCCTCCTCATCACACGGGCCACTCAGTCTACTGTGTGTGTGTGTATGTGTGTGTGCTTGTATGATGTATTTCTGTACGCAACATGTTTATGTGTTAACCTGTATGTGTGTGTGTGTTTGTGTGTGTGTCTACATGAGTGACTCAGGCTCTCATGCTGGTCTGCCCCAGTGGTACAGATCCGCTGTTTCTGGACTCTGCAGGGCTCTCTGGTCCTGGCTGCTCACCAGACTGAGCACAGCTCGGCACAGATACTGGTACTGGGCTCCTGTGGAGGATGAGACATTTTTTTGAGGCTGCACTGCCATATTCTCCTATGACAAAACACACTTACCTGCTACTTCTTTCTGGAATTGTTTTGATTTTCATAACCTGAAGATTGGTGAATAGCTGAAAATGACCCCATTGTTATTCTAAAGTTCATAAAAGTGGTGCCATAGAGAGTGTATGTCAGAGTGTGTGTGTGTGTCAGTACTTACTATATCATTAAACACCCCAGGCCTCATAAGGTTGGTCATCCGTGCCACCTGGTAGACGTCTACAGCTCCCTCCTCCTCTAGTAGGCTGGACAGGGTGGTGAGAGCACAGAACAGCCCTGATGTAGCACCTCCCAACCTACACACACACACACACACACACACAGACACACACACACACACACACACACACACGCACGCACAATGGTCGTGCTGTAGAAAATGGACCTTCCTAAAGACAGAACAAACTGTTAAATGACTGAGTGATCCTGTTAGTGTTGTACTCACGGATCATGTACGATCATAGGTCCGTCTGTGTGTCTGTGTGCCTTCTGACTGTGTTGACCAGATCAAAACTGTCTGATGGGACTGTCTGGGTTCGGCCAGCAGGGTGCACTGTACTGACGCACCTCCAACACATAATTGTTCTAGAGACAGAAAGGAGGGATTAAGACATGTGAAAGAGACATCACGGCATAGTCTGTGTAAAACATGCTGCGTGTATATATTACCTGTGGAGACCTTAACAAGTCCTGCACCAAAGTCTCTCATCATTGAGACACACATGCTCCTCCTGCTACCTACACAGTGAAACCTCAGTTCACTGGTTGGTCTCTATCATTAGCAGACACAACACTTCTCTTCAATTTCTGACATAAACAACAAAACGTATAATACTAGAAGTGCTATATAGTACACAGTTACAGAACAAAACAGAGATTTAAAGAATAACAATATGAACACAAGTAAAAGGTACAGGCAGCAGAGACCATGGAGCCAGAGGTACCTAGACAGAAACAGCAGTAAACACTAGCAGTCATTTTACTGCCAATGTGAGGACTTAGAGAGTCGGTTAGATGTGTGCGTAGAAAACATTCTGTAGGAAATATCCTGCATTTTCTATCAGTATTTAACCTGTATTTCAAGCATTGTCTTGCTTCAGTTTGTTGGTTTCTGTCATTTGCTCACAACGTGGAATTTTTACATTATTTATTTCAGCCTTTAGAAGAAATGCAGAAATAAAACAGAGTTTAGGAAAACTATAATAAAAAGATAAAAACAAAGAAAAATCTAGAAGCTACAAATAAAAGAAATAAGTATGTTTAAAGATTCAAATAGAAGTTAAAAGTTTAAGGTAAGAGTTGAAGGTAGGTGTGTGTTGCATTGGTGTCAAGAGCGATCATTTCAATGAAATATTGAGAAATGATGAGGTTAGAATACTGAATTTTTGACATTTCTTCAGTCTTTTTCAGTGGATGTTCGGCCTCCTCTCAGACAGTGTTGAAGCTCTGCTGCTTCCAGGCTCCATGCTGACCAGCAACAGATACACAGTTGGAACATTTAGCAGGTTTTGCTTGAAAAGGCAGTAGAAGTTTTTCTGGTACCACTTTTAATAATTAACCTAAACACTTGTGGGGTTTCACTTTTCTTAGAAGCCATCATTTGTTGATGTTACTACATGTGTTTTTGGTCCAGTCATACAGAGCTTTGACAGCCTGCTAATCAAACATTGTTATTTTAAAGGCTTATATGAACTATAAAACATTAGAACAAGATTTATCAATAAGTTAAAGTCATTAGTTCGCACAAAGGTTGTCTTATTAGAAATTGGTACCTTTTCTCTCTTAGTAAAATTAAAGCCTGTTGGTTCTGTAGCTAAGTCTGCTGTGCATGCTCACACTGACAGTATGGTAATTACAGATAATGGTCACGTTAAATGCCTGTCTCCAGCCTGCCAGACGATTTCCGATAAAGAAGTAATGGGAAAGATTTTGATTAATGATCACTGTCCAGAGAGGTGACGTATCAGGAGATCCTGGTTCCTCATCTCGCAAAATGTATGATTTTTCAGATTCTATACCTACAGGGCTTTTGATGACTTATGGCTTTACTAGATCATTGACTTTTTATTTTTCAATTGTGAATAATGATCTCTGGTCACTGGAACATACTGCACATTGCAGCATCAGCATGCTCAGTTAATGACATGAACCAGACACAGAGCTGTTGGTGTTGTCCTCTCATCACGTCGCTCAGTCTATACTGAATTGTGTGTGTAATAATGATAACGCATGATGTATTTTCTGTGCTCATAACATGTTTATGTGTTAAATTTGCATGTGTGTGTGTGTGTGTTTGTGTGTGTGTGTCTACATGGTGACTCAGGCTCTCACGATGTTGAGTCTGCCCATTGGTACAGATCCGTTGGTTTCTGGACTCTACAGGAATCTCAGTCCCTCCTGGCTGCTCTCACCAGACTGAGCACAGCTCGGTGAATACTGGTACCTGCTCCCTGTGGAGGATGAGACACTTTTTGAGGCTGCACCTGCCACATTCTTATGACAAAACACATCTTACCTGCTACTTCTTTCTGAATTGTTTTGATTTTCATAACCTGAAGACTGGTGAATATAGCGAAATGACCCCATGTTGTTCTAAAGTTCCATAAAAGGTGGTGCCATAGAGTGTATGTCAGAGTGTGTGTGTGTGTGTCAGTACTTACTATATCATTAAACACCCCAGGCCTCATAAGGTTGGTCATCCGTGCCACCTGGTAGAGCGTCTACAGCTCCCTCCTCCTCTAGTAGACTGGACAGGGTGGTGAGCACAGAACAGCCCTGATGTAGCCTCCCAGCCTACACACACACACACACACACACACACACACACGCACGCACAATGGTCGTGCTGTAGAAAATGGACCTTCCTAAAGACAGAACAAACTGTTAAATGACTGAGTGATCCTGTTGGTGTTGTACTCACGGATCATGTACGATCATAGGTACCGTCTGTGTGTCTGCTGTGCTCTCTGACTGTGTTGACCAGATCAAAACTGTTCCTGATGGGACTGTCTGGGTTCGGCCAGCAGGGTGCACTGTACTGACGCACCTCCAACACATAATTGTTCTAGAGACAGAAAGGAGGGATTAAGACGTGTGAAAGAGACATCACGGCATAGTCTGTGTAAAACATGCTGCGTGTATATATTACCTGTGGAGACTCCACTGTAAAGTCCTGCACTAAAAGTCTCTCATCATTGGACAGACACACATGCTCCTCCCCCAAGTACGACACAGTGAAACCCTCAAAGTTCACTGGTTGGTCTCTACTGGGCCAGCAGACACAACACTCCCCCTCTTCACCCTGACATAAACAACAAAACGTGTATACAGTCATTTTAGAAGTGCTATATAGTGTGTGTGTGTGATGCTGTGTGTGTGTGTGTTATACCTGACAGTGTGTGTCTGGCAGACGAACGACAGTGTGTGTGTTGTGCTCCCAGATCATTCTCCAGAAATCAGCCACAGTGCTGCTCAGAGGAGTCTGGCTCACTATGAACTCCTTACTGTGGTGATGTCCCTGTGAAAACATGAGCAGCATCAAACTGCCAGTAAACACTCTGCTGCTGTACTGAAAACAGCCCTTTGATCAAATATAAATATATGCAGTTGCCGGTTGTCTCACCATGACGTAGGAGGCGTTGATGTAGCCTGTGGAGTTTGATTCTGAAGCAGTCAGACAGACTCTTGACCTCTCCACTGTAGGAAAACACAAAGACATGAGCCAGCAACAAAATATGAGAAACTTTGCATTGTTCATAGGCCTCTTATCCACACTGATAAGCCAACCAGTCCCAACAAGTCCAATATGGTCCTGCACCTTATTCTAACAACACAGAGTGAGACAGTGTCGCTTTTGAAAGAAGAAATGACACATTTTTCCTCCTACAAATAAAATGCTACAGTCATGTAATCAGCAGGTGATGTGGCTAATGTTAGCAAACTATAGACCAACATTGTGTAACTGACATTATTCAGTCAGTATGCTGACTGTACAGACTACATTTCAGCAGTTATCACTGTGCTGTAATTGCATTCATTGGCCACAGTGGCCGCTGTTCAACAATAGAGTGAAGCATGCAACTGTGTAGGTTGTGGATGAAATGATGGAACTTTCACACTTTCACATCATTATCAAGCAGTAGATAACTTATCCAAACATAAGTTTCCCTCACAAATTTTTGTCTAAATAAAACATCAAACTCCATTTGCTCTAACTGGTGTTTGTGAGGTCTGGAATGAGTTTGAACAGATGTTAGACAGATGTTGCCGCTTCTGTTATCACACTGATGGTTGCTTTTCAGTTTGAGGTGCTTGGTCCCCTATCAGTCCCTGGTATGGTAGAATATTCCCTGGTCCAAAGTTTACTCTGTGGAAACTTGCTTAAACCCAAATTAATGTAGAACATGTCAATGTAAACTCAGCTTAAATAACAAAGTTTGTAAAATATAGACTTTGACAGCAGCCTCTACATCAGGTAATTGAGCAGGATCCACCTTAAGGCCCTAATCATGTCAATTGAAACTGTGATTTTGCTGGTGCAGTTGATCAAATTACCACAAACCAGCTGTGGTTTCGGGGTCCTCTAGGTGTCTAAAGTTCTCGGGCAGTTGCCTGCTTTGCCCGGTCAGAGACCCAGCTCTGCTTACCAGGCATCAGAGCTCTGGCTCTGTTCCTCTCAGCGTTGCCGTCTTTCAGGGCAGTGCTGTAGTCTGCGTGCTTCGCCTGGCGCTGACTGATCAACTGAAACATATTCAACATGAGTCAGTTAAACTCATTATATTCAGTGTGTACAGGCACATGAGAATAAAATGATGAAAAAAACAAAAGTGTTGGCTAAATGCCTTAAATGTAAAGAGTAAATCATTAACTCTTGACTTTACAGAGGTTTATGCGATATGGAGGGAAAAAAGTTTACTATACCTTGAACTGTTTGTCCATGCGTGTCCTGCCTGACGCCCCAGGGGTCAGGAGGTCAGACACATAGGTGTGGAGGAGGTCAGAGGTCACAGAGGTATCACGGCTCAAGATGGCCTCCACCAGAGCGTCATGGATGAACACGTACTGCTCCTACAGGTGAGAAACAGTATGTTATCAACGAGGACTGTCAGTGTGTGTGTGTGTGTGTCTTTGTGTCAGTTTGCTTACCTCTGTCTGAACCAGGAAGTTCCTCTGAGTCCGCACATGTTTTAGGAAACCGAGAACGTTCACCGTCCCCTGATCCTGGATCTGCTGCAGCATGCTGTCTATCACTATGTATGTTCCTGTCCGTCCTACACCAGCACTGTGATGCATACACATTTCATGTCAAACACACAGAGTACATTCAGAACACAGCATATCTGAAATAGTAGCTCTCTTGTTGAATGTGTACCTGCAGTGTACCAGAACAGGTCCCATCTCCTGTGTCCGGGCCCGGGAGGATGCTCTGATGAAGGACAGGACGGGCAGAGTGTATTCTGGGACGCCCATGTCTGGCCACTGGGTGTAGTGGTAATGGAGGACTGTGTGCTCAACCTTTCTCTGAGACACCTGGAAGACCAGAGAAGGTGTTACCATGTGTGTTTATGTGCCTGCATATGTGGACACTATCTGAAGACACAACTGGACCTTTCAGAATGTCACTGCAGCACCTGTTGTTAGTTGATGTTTGTGTCTTATGTACCTTATTTGTGGTGTCTCTGACAGTGAACATCCGCAGTGTGTAGTAAGCAAGGTTCTTGCTGCTTTTCAGGGTCACCTGGTATGGACCGTATTCCTCCTGGTTCTCGTCTGGCCAGTACTGGTCGCACTTTGTCTGTAGAAGAATAGAGAAGATACAACCAATGAAGAGGTGTGAGAGTTTCAAAGGTCCTTTTGTCTCTGCAAGGAATCAAAATTTACAAGCAACAGTATGAAATATTGTAGCTGACATGACCAATCCAAACCATAGGGGGGCAGTAATCAACTAATGCTTCTTAAAAAAATGGTCCTTAAAAAATACTCTGTCCATCCACATTAAAACTTAAAACTTTAACATTAAAGCTGCAATTATTGCCATATGACTAACATTTTTATATTGACAATGGGCCAGGTGATTGTAGGAAACATGAAATTATAATAAAATTGATTTTAAAAAATTAAATAAATATATCAACATCAAAATTTAGATTGAGATATTCACATGAAAACAAAACAACCATTTCCAAACTCTACAAGTAGCACAATATTAAAAAAAACTCAATCCTAGCTTGTAGGTTGCCACATGTATGTAGAAGCAGAAGAAATGCTACTGATTTCTGTGGTGAAGGTGGTGTTTGGGTCAAGATCAGAGTGACCTCCTACCCGTCCTTTCTCCTTGAGGTTGGTGATCATGACGATGACTCCAACATTCTGCTGCCAGATCATCCTCCAAAAGTCTTCCCTGCCCGCTCTGAGAGGACCCTGAGCTGCGATGTATGCCCTTGTTCGCTCATAACCCTGCAGGGGAAACCACTTTTTAGTCAAGAAAACACTGGATATACTGAAATGTGTTCGTACATACAAGAAAATTATAATAACAGACCACAGAAATGCACCTACATCAACAAAGTTAGCGTTGATATAGTCCCCACATTTCCCATCTCTGTCCAAGCTGTTGGAAAGCTTCACTCTGCTATGGTCATCTGGAGGAAGAACACCAATGAGCTTAATTGTTGGTTTCTACAATTACATGTAAATGTTAAACAGTGGCTATATTGAACAGTGACGTACAGGCTAATATGTTGATGTATCGGTTCTTGCTTTTGTTGTCAGGGTGATTGGAGCTGTCAGCGGTGATACCCATGTCCACTGTACATGCTTGCACCTCCTGAAACACAACACAATATACAGTACAACACAAACAGGATTTAGATTAATGACTCGGAGGAAGCTGAACATGCTAATGAGCACAACGAGCACCCTGGAGCCACTGGAGTGAACATCAAATGTGGCTGTTTTTCTTCTGGACAGGTAGGTCTATAATATTACAATATGCTGGTTAAGCACTTATGAATGAGGTAGTAACTCGCATTAAGAAGAGGAGCTGTATATGAAATAACAAGCAAGACTTTTGTGAGAGAAAAATAAATGATGGCACAACAGACTGATGCTACGTGCCCTCATGTTGACTGTGAATGGAGGTCACATTACAGTTTTTTCACCATTAAAACCTTACGGTGCAACAACAGACTTAGTGCAGTACAGTTGCATGGATAATAGGATTATAATCTCTGTTGTGCTTAAAGGTGCTATATGTAAGTTTTTACAACATTAGCATTAGCAGCTGTCTACATTAGAGCTGTTGTTGGACTGAGGGAAGACTAGACATTACTGTGACTCACCATCACAAAATGGTATTATAACAAGAGACAGACTGAGGCTAGCTGGTTAGCATGCTAACTTCAGTGAAAGAAAAGTAATGAAAACAGAGGCAAATAAAGAGCTAAAATTGGTGTTGCTTTCCACCACTGAAGTTTGATCCTGAAACACATCTCCTCTAGACTGGGAAGTAAACTGCTGTTAATGTTGGCAACGTAGAAATAGCTAAAACTCACATATAGCACCTTTAAGACTGCATGACTATGAAATATTTGAACTATCTCAGTTTGATATTGAATATATCTGTGAATAAGCTTCCTATATCGACAGAAAGCTAAAGCAGAGAACAGCAACTCTACCTCAATTTCTGGCAAACAGTAAAAAGTTTACATTTAATATCACATCTGAAAAATAGATGATGAAGTCCACAAAAGGACAACAGAGGGCCAACAGAGGGTTACATAAGGGAGATTTCAATTCAAACTAAATTTACATTTTCCAGAGGCGTAAAAAGAAAAAAAAGAAGAAAGAAAGAAAACAGCACCTCTGCAAGTGAAGAGGGGTGATACTGTAGGTGTCTTACCTCATAGGATTCTTTGACAATCTAATGGAGGGTGGTGAGGATGCAGAAAGCACGACGATGGTGGTGGAGGAGGTGAAAGGAGAGTGGGAAAGGGGGCAAGATGACAAACAGACAGACAGACAAGGAGTCAGTGCAGGTACAGGAATATGGGGTTCAGATACACACAGAGAGGCGATGCTAAATGGGAATTACACTGATTTTCCCATCTGATCTGTGGACTTAGCTATGCCGTTTTATTCAACACTGTGAAATATTAAGGCATCATTTTGATTGTGCAAATACCTAAAAGGCTTGCATGTATCTATAAGTCAATTAAGACTAGTTGTAGGTCTGTTGCTGTTGGCTATAGAAAAGGCAAAAACACTGTAACAAAAAGGGGGAAAATGCACAAATACACTGTCAACAGCATGGAAAGAATAAGACTACTTAAATTTATCCTGTCTGTGTGTGTTACTCAAGAGGTTCATGCTAGGAAACAGGGGTGACTAATGCCATGCAGATGTACCTACTGGTTGAAACTAAGCCACAAGCTGTTCTCAAACAGGTAACCAACATTCAGATATCAATTCTCTACATGAGACGTTGCCAAAGTCTGCATTCACATTTAATACAAACAGAGATGGAAATTTCACCGGCCTGAAAGCTCGCAACAGGTAGTTTTTATTGATCTGTACAGATTTGTGCAAACCTGCCTGTCAAAGCTCTGTCTGTGCTTGTGTATTTGAATTTAGAGTCTGGAATGAGAACCAAGCAGCATTGCCATGGTTAGTACCAAACACCCTTCGCACAGTTCGTACTGTTGTATAACATGTTGTACATGAAGTTACATATCAACACTGGACTACGTGAAATTCCTGTAACGCATGATGTTAATAGAGATATGGAAGAGCATTAAGCGGCTATGACAAATGAGTTACTGTCTACTAAGTGGTCCTTTTATCCTGGTTAAATCCTTGTCAGCAAAATCTCAAGAAGTCTCCCCACAGAGCAACCATCTGCTATCTTTTACTAGAGGGTTTTTTCAAAAATATCTTTTGGTTGTTTATGTTCCCATTGTGAAAGAAAATGCCACAGACTTTTTTGCTGAACTCAAATACTTATCATGAACATACCTCAAACTCCTTGTAGAAGGTGTTGGTGGTGTGCAGCTCCATCACATGCTTCACAAACTGCTTCACTGTCAGCGGCTCATGACCGTCTGTAACACGAGAGTGAACATTCAGCTGCATATTTAACACCACATTTGATATACTAATGATAATTTGTTAAAAGTGTGTGTGTGTTACCTGTGGCCAGCAGCAGGGGTGTAGACGGAGCAGATATGACTTTAGGTGATGCACTGTCATCTGGGTAGAAATTAGCTGCCTGAAAACAGTTTCTGTGACACAAACAAATCAGAATCTCATTTAGCTACATAGGCAAAATTAATGCAGACTGTGTGTGTGTGTGTGTGTGTGTGTGTGTGTGTGTGTACCTCCAGTAGATGAGTATGCCCACCAGTACCAACAGACAGAGGATGGTGAGAGTGGAGACAACAGCCAGAGGAACGACTGTCCTCTTCTCCCTCTCCACGCCTCCGACCAGCCCGACCCGAGACTCGTGGCTGCTGTTGCTGCCCTCTGAGAGAGACAGGAGGGAAGAGGTTGAGCAGGATGAGGTGAGGTGGGTGAGAGACCGAATCTGCCCCCAAGACTTGGGTATAGCACAATTAGCTATAAACACAACACTGACATGTTATCTCCATATTAGGTTGATGTGGCAAATGTGTTAGCAAACAGTTAATGACACATTCAGCAGAAATGGAACAACATTAGAATTCTGTTTAAGCTCTGTTTGGTCTCTACCTCTTCTTGAAGGAATCTGTCTCTTTAACTACTAAATACTCCACTGTGTGTAACCAGCTAGTTGCTAACTTTGTCTGCTGTTTGGTACTGAGCAGAACAGAAAAGTTAAAACCTAAACAATGAGCTGACAGAAGCTAAAATGGTCCTTTCACTTTACACATAATTTCATCCTCTGTTAATATAGAAATATTGATTGTTGCAGATTTAAGTGCTTTTATTTCTACCAGCCAGTTGTTTGGAATAACTATACAAACAATACAAACTGATAGTAATCACTATCAGCCCTGATAGCATTGGCAAATGTTAGCACTTTAACTTATGTCTGTGAAAATATGTACAGTGTGTGAGAAGGAAAAACTGCCATGACAAATTTAATCACAGAGAGGTAATGGTGAGGAAAAGCTGCACAATGTCTAACATTTACCTTCCATTTGCTCCTCCGTTGCCTTGTTGGCGTCTGTCAGTCTGAGCAGAGGGATTAGACGCCCCAAATCAGGATTTCTTGCAGCATCAAACAACAATCTGTCCACACTTGAGAGCTGCTGCAAACTTTCTCCAATTACACCTGCATCACTATCTTCTGTACCACCTTCTTCAATATGTTCCACACTCTCCATTCCTACTTTTAGTTTACCATCACCATCTCCCTCCCAGCTGTCCTTGAGAGACCTGTCAAGACTTGTATTTTCATCCTCTTCATCATGTCCATCACCATTGCTATTTTCTTCACTGCTGTCAAACAGTGGGAACTCTGCTTTGGGTTTATTTCGACTGACAGACAGCTGCAGACCATCTCTCCCTCCAAGTACAGCATCTTTGTTGTGGTCTTTCCTTCCATTGCCTTTACTATCACTTTCCTTTTCAGCTACAGCTTTGATATCCTCTTTACCATCACTGGTTTTCTTTCCTTTTTCTTTACCATTTTCCCCTCCATCTCCACCACCCTCTCCAGAACCAATGACATCTCCAGGCCAGCTAAAAACTCCAACGCTGGACTCAGTTTCAGTTCCACTGCCGTTCTCAGTGCCATTCTCAGTCTTTCCTACAGTTTCTCCTTCAGTTTCTCTCTCCTTTTCTTTCAGCATGTCACATCCTGCTATGCTACTGAGCCATCTGGCACTCTCCTCTGTTTCTCTATGCATTTTCCACACTACCTCATTCACAGTCTCATTGAGTCCTTCTCCTCTGATCTTTTCTTCTTCGTCATGACTTAGCTCACTATCATTCTCTGCTATCTCTTTCTCTGCTGCTGTTTCCCACTGTTTTGTGCCACCTTTATTGCTTCTTGCCCTATCTATATCCTTATTTGTTTCAGTTACCATCTTAGTTGCAGTTGATCTACTCTTTTCCCCAGTATCATCCACCTTGAAGCTAACAGTTAAGCTTGCAAAAGTGGAAAGGTCAGTCCTGATTGTAGCCGCTTCATCAAAGTCTTGATTGAGCCCATTACCATCAAGGCCAGAGCCTGATCCACTGTCCCCTGTTGATCCGTCTGAAAGATCCAAATCTTTAGAATCAAAGAGAGAGTTGTGGTTGTCTTTATGTCCAGTCATCCTCAGTTCCTCTTCATTGTTGGGACGTGGCAAGATGTTCAGACCATCTTGAATCCTAATATCACTTTGAGAATGAGGAGCATTTGTATTTGAAGTATTTTCTTCAACAGAGTTTGTTTTTGATAAGTTGATGGTACTCAAGTCATAATCAGACAGAAGAGGAAGAGAGTACTCAGTGCTTAAGTGATTTTGAGAACCCAAAGTGGTAGAAATCTGAGGGTGTTCTAAATCCATTTCTAGATGGACAATAGAGTGCTCCTCAGAGGACTTGTCATTATGATGAAAGTTAACACCGCTCCTCTTATCTTCAGGGAGGGCAAGAGAAGGACTGAAACTGTTGGGGTATTCATTGATGGGGTTGAGTGATGGAGGTGACGAACTGAATAAATCTCCTTTGGCAGAGTATCCTTTTCGGACAGAGACTGCAGCAGAGTTTGTTAAGTCAGAGGAGAGGTCAATGGTTGAGTCCTCAGACCTGGATGTGGGTGTGTTTGCTGCAAGAAAAGTCAAAATCTGAAGAAAACTTTTCCAGGACACCAAAGCTTTGAAATGTTTCCCTTTCAAAAGGACTATTTCATGCCAGGAAAGATAAAAGAAAAGGAAAGAACTGAATTTCCAGATATGGTGGACATGATAGTTTGACTGAAGTCAAGAAATTCAGATAGAAGTACAGAGTCGTGACTCAGCAAAGGTTTGATCAATATCAGGCCCACTCCATACACAATGTGCAAGAAGAGAGCCAAGTTATTTGTTGTGATTCTGAGTGAAAATCAATCAGCTTAGTGAGGACGAACACATAAAGTGAATGCTGCATTCTTCAATAAAGACAGAGGAGAAAAACAACCACCAGAGTGTGCCCTTCAGCCAGAGAGAGGAATGCAGACCCAGAAGGAAGAAAGACAAGTCCCAGAAGTAGATGCTAATCACCAAGCTTGAGTGGATTCGAGTAGATTAAACAACAACCCAGAGAAATATGACCTCACGTGGAGTGGTAACATGCTGAAAGATTTGAAGACGAGTCAAGAATGTTTCATTTCTGAACCAGTGAGAGTGAGAAAGCTGCTGATTATCACACTAATTATTGTCAACGCCGGCCTTGTTCTTCTCGACCATCATCATTACGACCATCAGCCACCACCACCACTGCCATTATCAACCTGATGCCACTATACAAAATACCACCATGATCACAGAGCACAGCAGTGATTAGCCAAACAGCAATGGGCCATTAGAGGAGAAAGGCAATCATCCACTGCAATTAAGTCCAGCTCTCTACCCACCACCAAAGAATGTGTTTATACCATTCTGCTGATGGTTAAACTGTGAATTCATAGACACTTTACACAACAAGGGGAAGTTAATATATATATAAGCTAGAGAGGGTGTTCTTGGGTGTTTTGTCTTACCATTGAACATGGGCTGGGTCGTATGCATCAACACCTTGAGAAGAGATGAGGTGGTGAATGATTTGTAGACTGAATTGGCGAGGGTGTTGCTGGCAGTTGCAGTCCTTGCAGTTATCCAGAGGGAGGAGGAAACTGACGTGATGGTTTCTGGTGGAGGTTTGTTCACTGGGGCATCGCTGTCCTCAGGGGACAGTGGGGGGACTCTGTCCACTTTATTACCTGTGGGACAAAATGAACACAATGATGACATGACGTGATGCTGCATGATATGATGCAAAACCTGTTGTGGCCTAAAGTGACATGACATGACATGTTAAGCTATGTCATGACATTACACTACATAACATGATAGGATTTTCATGTTATGACGTGATGTGGCCTTACATGACTCTACTTGGCACGATGTAATGTAACATGACAAACCAGGGCTTGATGTCACATCATGATGTGTGTGATGTGAAGTGAAATAATACAGCCTTATATGTCAGATGATCTGACATGTCATGATGTAATGTAAGGTGGGATATCATGTGAGGTTATGTAATGAGATATCACATCACATGATTCATATGAATGGATTAAATTTTTGTTACTAATGCATACAACTATGCCCAGTCTGCATGAGCCTACTAGACCACAAATTCAAACAGGCCAGATCAAAATATACAGTTTTATCAATACTTCATACTTCACATACCTCATATCCACAACTAAATTAATCGCTGACAAAACATGCTTTGAATAATATGAGAAATTTGAGCAAATACTGATTACATAAGGAATTTTGTCTTCTTTTCAAGGCAGTAGCAGAACCAACCCAAGACATTTATAGTAAATGAGACTGCCAAAAATGAATAAGCTTTTCCTGTTAAATCTGACCTGGCACCACGACAGCAGCAGACTCTGTTGCAGTGGAGATGGTGGTTTCCAGTGGAAAGTTGTTGACTGTGTCTTCATAGAAGATATCTGTGACCTGGATGTCCTCCACAGGAGGGGTGTTGAGGTCCGACTGAGGAGAGGGCACACCACTTTCACCAGCTTGGTCTGGTGTATCTCCTGACTGTAAGTGAAAGAGACAGTGGACAAAAACAGACTAGCTATGGAGGTATGGAATAAACTACAACACCACGAAACAAATCTTTGGACACGGTTAAGTTGAAACACAACAGTCTGGTATTTTGAACTTACTAGAAACACTGTGTTATATTGTGTGTCTCTGTTGTTTGTTTCAACATTAGGTCCAGGTAACAGGTAATTAAATTTAAGGTAAAGGATTAAAGGTTAAAGGTTTAAAAAGAGAAAAATGAGGGAAACGAAAAGTCAAGTTAACCTGAAGTACCTGATGTGGCAAAACTGACAATGATGCCTCCTCAGTCATTTGTCTGTGGATCACTGGCAGTGTGGTGGTCCGAGCAACTGGAAACAGGAAGCCCGGCCGTTCAGTTGTCTCAGTTACCCAGATTGCACCATTGCTGTCAAAACCTGCATTAGTAAAGGGCCGGTTGGTTGGGATCTTCCTGTCCTCATCAATCCAGTTCTGATCCATATCATCTGGTTTAGACTTGTTTCGGCCCGGTTTCTTTTTCACACTCTGGTTGAGTTGAGTTTTCTGGAGAACTGCAGAGTCGGAGGGAGTCGGAGGGGTCGAATGGGGGCTGACCTGGACCGGGATGTTCTGGTTTGCTTGGGTTTGGTCTCTCGGCTGGTTCTGGTGGTGCGTAGGCTGGTTCTGGTAAACTCTGGTCTGCTCCACTGGGATCTCTTCAACAGGGCTGTGGTCCTCCAGAGACAAATCCACCTGATTTTGGTTCTCAGGCTTCCCCCATCTGCCTTTAGATAAGACCTAACAAAAATGAAGGATTTTTACAGCTTCTTCCTTAAATAAGTGAATATAAACATTCTACCAAAATCACAGAGTTGGGGCAGTTGTCTTGTTTACTTCTTCAATATTCAAATCAACTGATGAGGTAAGTCTGCACTGGCAAATCTGAAAAGTCCCTCATAACCTTTGGTACCACTCTCCAAACACAATGACAAGCCTCGACTGACATAATTACAGTCATTTGCATAATAATTAGGCTCCCTGATATGACTGAATACAAGGCAAACTTCAGCTCCGCAAAATAATCCAGCAGAATGAAAGCCAACATGCAGAGTGGTATCAGGTGAAACCACAGATATACAGATTGTCCTACCTGCCTGTTACCCTCCAAGTCTTTTGTGACAGTGTCAGAATCTGAATCACTTTCTACAGAGAGGAAAGAAAGACTTACTTAAACATGTGGTGAATGTGACACTCTTATTTTGTATGAGATTTTGTGTGTGTGTGTGTGTACCAGGATCTTCTAACGGCATGTCCACTATAATCTGGTCGCTCCATCGTCCTCTGAGTCCATTGGTGCAAACAGCCACCACCTGAACTACATAGCTGCTGTTGGCCAGCAGGCTGGGAATGATGGCACCCTGAAAAATCACATAGACAAGTTTTAAATTTGAATTTAGGTTACATGCACTCTTAACACAGGTGGTGTTACGATGCAGTCCCCTCATCACATCTTAAAAGACCACTCACAAAAACTACTAAAATGAATCAAACTACCAAAGCCACAATGAAAAAAAATAGAGTCAAAAACTACAAATTCAATAACAAATTATGCACATACATTATAAAGTATGCAAACAAAGGGTTTATAACAGTCCTGCATTTGTGTTGTGTTGGCCTGAATATTGATGACTTTAGGGATGTTAAGTGACCTGTGGTCAAGAAGCCAAGACTGATTGTCACTATCAATCAAGCAATCAATTTGATCAATCTAGATCCTAAACAGCACTTGCACCATGAGAGTAACAGATGGTGAGTGAGAGTGGATGATGAATCTAACAAAATGACTGTAATTTATATTCATTATCTATTTATAAGTCCTGTGTAAATAAATCTATCGTACCACATCCTGGTCCCCGTCGGTCCTGTACTCCTGCTTGCTCTGGTCTCGGCCCTGCAGCCTCTGGTAGGTGACAGTGTACCAGTCGATGGTGGTGTCGTAAACCACGCGGGGACGCTCCCACGTCACCACGATGGTGGTGTCGTTCTGGGCATCAGCCTGAACGTTCTCTGGCTCCGAGCTGCAGGCTGGAGACAGCAGAGAGAGAGGAAGAAAATTAGAATGATTGACATGTGCATGAGATTCAAAACAACTCAAAAATCATACAACATCGCACATTAAGCTCAGTGTTGCAGAAGGTAACTTGCTGTTAATCTACTGTACTGAAAATGGAAGAAAACAGGAATCCATTTTAAAAAGGCTAACTCAGGAGGTGAGTGTGGCAATGAGCAGGAGGTGTGTGTGTGTGTGTGTGTGTGTGTGTGTGTGTGTGGGATCATGAATTTGTTACAGGCAAAAAGACCCCTCTCTGAATTTCTGAATACTTTATTTCAATTTCAAAAAGAGCAGCAAAATAAATTGCCTGTGCTGAGAGGAGCAGGGGTGCTGAACTACAAAGTCAAGCTCCCTGGCAACCCAAAAGACCCACTTTACTCGAGGGTCGACTTTATGAAGATGGAGAGTGTCGTGAATTATATCTTTTGATGATCATGACTAGGCTGACCTTGGAGGACAGCTGCAGAGGAAGTAGAGGAAGGGCAATATTTTCAGTCATGGAAAATAAGATTAATAATATAATATTCATATTGATCTCTGAGGCAAAGGTAACATTCTCTCCACTATGCCGTCCAAAAATGTGGTATAAATTAAACAGGTGAAAAGATAGAGGTTCGGAGAGGTGGAGAGTCTGGATTGACCTCTTTAAAGCCTAACAGAGAATACTTTTCATAACATGTTGTATGTGGATTCAATAGCACTGTTTATCCACACCAGTGTCTCAGCCAGTACTCTGAACTAAGATCTCTGCCAGTCAGAAACTAAAGCTGCAGTCATATAGAACAGTTCTCATAGCCCACTATACTAGATGAGCCCACAAAGCAAAACAGGCTCAGTACTTAGAACAAGGAAACTGAAACAAAAATGAAAGTGAAACTGAAACAACATTTTAAAGCAGCAAGAGGATCAGAGAATGGAGATCAGTTCATGTCTGCAGCTTTGGTTACAATTTCTTTTACTTTGTCTAAAAAATATTGTTTTTCTTCACAGTATTATTTTGTAGGCCTGCAACTAACAATAATTTTCATTACTGATCAATCTGACAGTTATTTCTTAAATTAACTGATTCATGGTTCAGTCTATGAAATGTCTCAAAACAAACAAACCCATCACAACCTCCAAGATGACATCAGAGGATATCTTGTTTTGTTCGACCGACAGTCCAAAGCCCAAAGATATTCAGTTCACAACAATATGAAACCAAGAAAAACAGCAAAGTCTCTCATTAGAGTTGTTCTGACCTGAGATTATGTGGCTTTTTTCCCCACAATTTTTGCTTAAAAATGTGAAATAATCAAGAAATGATCTAAATAATTTATTAGCCAATCATTTTTAACTTAATCTTGGTGTAATATGATGATATATTACCACTGAAGATACTTTCTCTGGTGTAAAAATGTGTCTGTATCATTAAGAGAAGACAGATGGCAGGGCTTTGGGAGAAGGTGACACAGACAAGATAAATGGTGTTAAAATTGTAATTGGTCATCAAAAGTCCATAGAAGTACCTAAATACCATTTTACCACAGGTTGGTTTAAAACAGACTTCACATGGAAAGGTATAGCATTATGTTTAACAGTCCTCAAGATGCCATTTGACTGTGCCATGTGCTTTATAATCACTGCAGGGATCTAAATCTAGTCTGTGACTGGAAGGTGACTGAGACTCATTATACAGACTGGTCCCTTTCAGCGAGCTATATTACTGTTTTATTATTAAAGTAGCATTTAAATGTTGCAGCTGGTCAAGATGAAGCTATTTTTACCTGCTTTATAAACGGCTGGGTAGTTTCATCCATAATAATGTATCTTATTTCACAAGCTGATCACAGCTTCTGTATATAATTAGTTGAATGAATTGCATCTGCAAAGTAACAACCCTGCAAGGAATAGTACGTTCCCAGGATGTTCTAAGAACACTGGAGTAAAGGACCTTGTAATGTTCCCAGATGGTCATGATGTGGCGTTCTTTAAAAAGTAAGGGGACGTTTTATGGCAGACCTTAGGGGAACATTCAGGACGTTCTTGGAACGTTTAGGGGACTGTTACTACAGGATGGAACGTTCTCATATGACCAACAAGGAACCATATGGGAACGTTCTGTTTATGTCCAGAATGTCCTCTTTGTGACACTGCTATGTAACTATAAAATAACCAAACTGGAACGTCCCCTTAAAATCATATAGAAAACTTCCATAAACAAAATATGTTTTAGGGACGTCCCCCGAATGTCCCCTCATATGTGGTGTCTATGATTGTCAAATAAATGTATTAAAATAAAATGCAAAATATTTATCTCTGAAACTTATCTCTGAAAAAGTGAAGTACCTTATAAATAAACAAATATGAAACAAACAAGCAGAAAACGTGTTCAGTTTAGTGTTTGATGACGTACTGGGTGTGAGCACGTCCTCCACCCCGGTGTACGAGGCAAACACCTGACCCATGAACTGCTGCTGCTGCTCCCTGAAGTTGTTTTGCAGGTAATCCGTCAGCATCACATAACCAGCCTGCTCCATGGTCATCACTTCACAGAACACCTCCAACTGGTGACAACGATGCAGAGACACAGACAGACAGACAGACAGAGAAGAGACAGAGAGAACAGGGTGAACAGAGAGAACTGAAACAAAGACAGAAAGATGTGTCTGTTGCATTTTTCCTGTTTCTCTGTAGTTGCCAAAATAAACTCAAAACTGAAGCCTGTGAGTGTGTGAGTTTAAGAGGCTTGTGTTGGTGCCAGGCAGAGGCAGAGAGACAGCACAGCTCTATTTTTGGTGAGCTACTATGTGCCTGCACAAGGCTTCACACCCCGCTTCAACCACACACATGCAACAGACAAACACAAGCATACACACACACACACACACACAAATATGTACATACAAAACACACACAAACACTGGGTATGACTCATTCATCTATTATTCTGGCACATAATTGATGTTTATTAGCACAGATGATTTCCTGACCAAAGTCACTGTCTTCAGGAGGTCCTTAAATGTCTCTAGCCTGAATCAAATTATGGTAAGGCTCTGACTGTCAGCTTGTGTTGTCTCTACCTTTTACCAGATTAGCACCACTACAAAAACCCTATTCTGTAAATTCACATTTTGACTACCTGTCACATTGAATCACTCTAGTGTGACATTTGCTTTTGTTTTGCACAAATGTCAAATACAGCTGACCTGAAACAGCCAAAAAACTAAGCAACCAGACACAACAACTGCAGGCAGAATGATAAGACTTAGAAGAAGAGTTATTTGTCCATTTCATGTTGTCTTTAAAACTGAACACTCAAAGCAAATGTCACTGATGTTTTAATGACTTTTGCATGAGCCAACACACCAAAACATCATATCAAATGAGCCCTTTCTTTTTCATTATTTCAAAGCACTCACATGAGTATGGCTGCAAGTGTTCAATATTAAAAATTGAAATTTGTAATTAAAGCCTGCCGGGTTTGATCAGACATGATGCTACATCAATGTAGTAGTAGCTGTCACTGATTTCAAAAGAAGAGTGAATGAAAACCAACATTATAGTGGACTTTTTTCTTAATTCACCGACTTCAGTCAAGCTACAAAATTATTCTGTATGTTCTGACATGTCTACAAAGAAATGTAGAGTAATTGATGACAGTAGACACCTGTGTATGGAATGTGTGTGACCAAACCTACTGATCTGTGTTTGATATGGCCACAGTGTTTTTAGACAATCCACTCCACTCATTTCAGTGCAGGGAGGCAGTCAGGAGAAACCATTGTAGATGTAATATTTATCTGTGTTATTAGGCAGCAGGGACCGTAAGGTGAAGGCTCCACGACCCACCTTACCCGGTAAAGAAAATAAGTAAGAATAAACAAAATGTCACAACAAATAATAAAATCTTATCCCATGCCGCGACCAATCAAACTGAGCATTTTAAAATGTAAGACTGTATGTTAAGTCTATGACTTTTCATGATGGGAGAGAGAGAAAGAGAGAGAGACTTTTTTTATCATACATCAAAAGTATCCATTATTGTGCAGTTATGTTTGTAGTATTTTTGCATGATCCTTAAGAAACAAACACTGCTTTGATCCACACTTTCTTTTTCTCTGTCAAATTGCATTAAATCCACCATTAATTGTTACCTCAAAATTTAACTCTAAGAGACTGGAATACACTGTGTCAAATGCTAATTTGAATGAATTGCGGATCTTGATTTAAGTAAGAAGGATTTCATTGTTGACCATCATTACCTGCTGCTTTCTCTGCTGATTAAACAAAATATTCTCCATAATTGTAGGAATTTTAGCTGGTGAATAAAAATCTAATTTGTTTACAGTGTTTTCTTCTTGAAGAATCACTGCAGGATGTGTTCAGTGTGTACTCATAGGTGCCACAGCAGGAGTTATATTTGGGCTTCTAAACAGGGATAAACAACTCCAGTTGAAGGGTCGCTATATATCATCTGCACCAGCTAAGCATAAGGGGAGTGACTCACCAAACCTGCTGACAGTGCGTGACTGCATCTATAATGGTAGTCTCAAGTTCGTTGTCTTCCAGGCTAATCTGTGGACAAGAGTACAAGATTTTGATGTGGATTTATAGACACATTAACAACGACACTTTTAGTTTTTATCGGAGGAGGCAAGTGAGACGGATCCCTAACACTGGGTCACAAAGCCACTCACTGACCTACCTCAAAGAGTACAGCCAAAGCAGAGACCCTCCCTCCTTCCCTGATAGCATCATCTAGCCTTTGAGAGTCATCTGGATCGTAACAGTAGATCTGCATCTGAATGAGTGTAAGAAACAGGTAGGTGTACTTGTAGAAATGTATTAACAGTCTGTGTGTTGGTGGAGAAACAGACACTTTCTTTAATTCCAGAGGGTATTTCATCCCATTCAGGCTGTGTTCAGACCCATCTGATGTTGCGTTGCAGCGGCCCCAGTGGAAGGTGATTCTACCAACACGAAACCTGGAGCTCAGACCTCCTCCACTCACATAGAAGTCTCCTTCCACATCGATGGCCACTATAACACACACACGCACTTAAATTGAACCTTTATGTAGACCAACCTTTTGAAAAGGCAAATCATCAAAGAACTGGAGGGTCCATTAAAATGCAAAAGGTGAGTTGATTTCAAAATCATTTCAGCCTGGATTTGCTCCAGTCAGTTTAGGGGACACCCAGCCGTGTTGAGTAACACTAACTGAAATGGAAAGACCAACAGAAACCTTCATATTCAATGCTAAAACTTATGTCCGAGTGCCTTAAGATGTAGGAAAGCATTCTCTAGTCACCACATCTCACATTTGGAGACTTGCTTTTAACTAAAACCTTTAAAATCGATCGCCAACTGCCACAGCTTTTCAGAAAGATTTTATATAATTACTGCTGTGGTGTACTATCGATGTATTCACACCTGTAACAGCTGTGTAGAGTGCGCCTACAGTATAATGAGTGTCGATGAGGTGGTACATCCAAATAATTCACCTTGGATGACAGGGAATACTCTTATCACTGTCGGCCCTTTCATTCATTGATTCAACCTTCATCTAAAACCGCTGAAAATAGGTTCCCCCAATGGTAAAGCCAGAGATGAAGGGGCATGAGAGAAAAATGAATAATTTAGTGAAAAACAACTGCACAGCGAGGTGAGGTGGTTTGAGATCATCATCGTGAATTGTCCGAGGTGGACCCAGCTACAAGACAGTTAGTAGAATGAGTTTGGTAGGGTCCAGTGGTCCAGTCCAGCACTGATGTTATATAGGGGTGAATGTCCAATAAAGGATTTGTGGATAAAAGATACAAGTATTTATCACGCCTCTGTGCCAGAGAGGACCAAGTAACTTTGTGAATGGTGAATGTCAAAAAGGATCACTGTGTAATGAAACCTGAGAAGGCAGAATGATAAACTGAGTCTAGGGTTTGAGAGAGTGGAAGCACAGTATGCTCCTGTAGATTATCTCACCACACCCAGGGACTGATAGAAAGACAGCGTAAACTATACTGTTCCTATAATTCAGACTGTGTTGTTTTGTATTCATTTTCATTGGTTGCCTTACAGTGCACTGGCCACCAGCATCAGCAACCAACCCCACTGCCTGATCTTGGCTCTTAACAAACAGAATCCATGTTTTTCTACATTGGAAATGACATGAAGGAGCTCCACAAGGTAGCTTGTGTGTAATAAATGGAATTTGCACCTGTTTTATGCAGATTAGATCAGATGATCTTGGCCTGGCATGATCTGTCATGTGTCATCTCAGAGAGACCATCCTTTAAAACTGGGGTTCCCCAAGTCCTCTTTTATATCGCACCTCTTGAGGCACAAGAACATTCATTTTTTTCCTGGGAGCAGCTTATTTAAAAACTCACTAAATCTTCTGATGCTCACTTTGTCTTTCAGGACAACATCTAGTATAGTGACAGTACACCATATACTCTCATTGGGAATATCGTACTCTAGCTGTGCAGTATCAGTTAAAATATGTACCTCTCTCTGACTTCACAGAGAGAAAAGAGGAGATCAATTTTAGACCATTAATATATAGAGGCCACACACACACACAGGGAGAGAGAGAGAGAGAGAGAGACCAGGCAGTATTGGAAAGATGATGATAACTCAGACAGCTTTAATTTGTTTATCAGGTCAGACATCACCCACACCCGCCTGTCTCCACTGTCTCTTCAAGATCATCCCTCATTTCTCTGCTCTTTTCTCTCTATATACATTTTGTCCTCTATCTTTGTTGCCTCTTTTCTGCTGCTCAGTTTCATCTCTGCCTCTGACATCGACTTTCATCCTCTCTCCACATGATCTCTCTGTACTGTCACCTTCACGCTTCTCTCTCAATTACCTGCTCTCTCTCTCCCCTTTCTTTTCATTGTCTGACTCTCTCTCTTTAAATCTCACGTTTCCTACAACCTCCAGGTTGTGAATTATTTTCTTCTGCATCTGGAACAGTTGCTTCTTCTCATCCGATTAAGATGCTTACAGCAGCAGAATAATGTCTAAATCATTTCCATAGGATCTACTATATACTACATCTCCTCCTCTGGGTTTCAAGGCTTTAATACGTTTCTTCATGGACCTGAAAGAAAAATCATGTTATCTATCTTTTCTAGAAGTCAATTATGGTTTGTCGAAGCAAGTCAACACTGTGGTGGTTTTTGATTATGATCAGTCGTTTGGGGGACTAACTTCTCAAAATGGAAAGAAACACACGCACTGCAAGAAAGCTACATTAAGGAGAATAGAAAAACAACAATGACATACCAGTCTTCCCATTGGTTGTGATGGTGCTGACTCACACAATGGGGCTTGTCCCACCCGTCTAGTTGCAGGTTTTGGTACTGCAGCCTAACCTGGTGAACGCTTGCCGACGCTCACGGAGACCTCGTCAAGTACTGGTACAGGATAAGGCTTACCCGCAGTTTCACACGGGTTCAGGGTACCTGTAGAGAAAGAGAGTGGTGATAAAATAGATGAAAGTGTTCAAGGACTGGTTTGAAAATGTCAAACCTGAAAGTTCATTAAAAAACATTTTTCTATTCTGCCACATCTGCTATCATGATAAAAAAGCAAATCAAGCAGATCCTATATAGAAAAATTCAAACTACAATTACCCTGTGTGTCAAAGTAGCACTTAGTCATGATCATGGTGTTAAAATGCCACACCCTCACTTTCACAACACATTTAGAAATGTAAAAGGTTGCTTATAAACAGTATGCTGTCTGTTAAATGAGTCTTGTTTAATACTATAGATGGCCAAACTGTAGGCTACCACTCTAATTATTGGCCTCAGGTCATATTTTCTATCCTCACACTCTTGAGTGTGATTGTGTGTGTGTGTATTAATACGAGTGCAACATCTTGCATTCTGTGTACATTTATTGATATGCTGTGTATGTGACATGTATAAATTGTTGTTTGAGGCAAGGCGAATTTGTTAACCACTATGTGGTGTGTGGGTGTGTGTGTGTGTGTGTGTGTGTGTGTGTGTGTGTGTGTGTGTGTTTTAACAAGGCTGTGTTACATGAATAATGTAGAGAATATAAACAGTATGAGAAACAGCCAAACATGCAACACATTAAATCCAATCAAAGAAACATAAAAGGAAAAGCACAGTAGTAGACATTATTCGTTTTAGGTGCTGGTAACATTTCACTGCACAAATGCTTGTTGCACATCAGCAGCTCACCAAAATGTCTGTGTGAGGACCGTTATTTATGAGCACATATCTGAATTTACAATTACTGTTTGACTTACGGACATGCATGTGTGTGCAACGTATGTGTATGAATTTATTCATGACTGCATGTCGCACTCTGCATTTATGTCCACACACAATTAGTAGTGTTTATTTGTTACTTCATATACATACATGACTGTGTGTATGTGTGTAAAATATTCATTCACAGGTGCGAACACATGGTAAGGTATACTCAACCATTCAAGGTACAAGAACAGTTTACATTTTCAGGAAATGTGTTTATTTGTTGCATTCATTCATCCGCTCTTTCCTCCAGGCATATTTAGGGAAGTCTCTAGAGAGTAAACCAACTTAATATGTTTATCATGTTGACTAATATTTCAGAAATAAAGTTACAGAAAAGAATAATAAAACTGACAGATACATTATAATGTATGTAGGAAGTTTGACATGTACTGTAATGATTACTTATGCACATCAACACCCTATCATTATTGTGTGTGGGCCCAGCGCCGTGAGTCTTACAGTGTGTACATGTGCTTTACAGTAGAAACAGACAATGGGTCTAATGAGGTCAGAGCAGATGGGTTAACTGTAACTTGGCCTGCACATGACTAAAACAGGTATTGGCTTCACATTCCCTGGTTATGCATGTCCCAAAGTGTGTGTGTGTGTGTGTGTGTGAGTGTGTGTGGAGTGAGAGAGAGACAGTCTTTTTTTTTTGTATCCATGTTCAACCAAATCAATTTTATCCTTGTTGTTGTAAAGGTTAGCCTATGGCTTATCATTCAAAATGCAGTATGGATCCTGTAAAGCAGGACTGAGGCTTGAGGTGAAATGAAGAAAGAAGGTCACTGTCCAGCAAACATCCAGCTGTATTTTATTTACAGGAGCTGTTTACCAGTCAAATCTGCAATGTGTCCCAGTAAAAGCCAGCAACTTTTCTCTGTACACTGTGGCCCTGACACAGTTGAGTGATGTAGTCTGCTGCTGAAAACAAATGTTCATGAGTGTGCTCGGAAAGTGAAAAAAGACACAGTTTCAACATTATAGGTTGATCAGCCATAATGCTCATGGCTTACAGTCCTTTTTTTTTTGTAATTAGCATCACAACATATTAGTACTACAATATAAAACTCTAGCAGAATTGTTGTTGATTTTTAAAAATCTTACCTGCCAAACACAAAACAACAGACATAGACAGGAAGCCATTTAAATAAATCAATACGTTACCTATGCACAAAAACAACAGACCATACAGTTACAACACAGTGAGAGAGAGAAAACACCAGTTAGTTTTCCAAAATATTATACTGCTCCCTTTGCTAATGGGTCAGTTCACCAACCGTATTTCATAGATACAGGTTCACTGAGACTTCTAATGGTAAATTTCATGTGTGTGTGTGTAAATATGTCAAGAAAATGACGGGCTGTCACTATGTCAATGACCACATCTGACCCCAGAAATCTCATCCACACAGCATCATAACAAACACACTCGCTGACATAATGCTACCATGGCAAGTAGCTGACAGGGTTGAGAAAGGAACAAAGCAAAAATTCCAGAAGCTAGACTTTCCAGTTTTCATTTAAATCCATAAACACGACACGGTAAGCACAATCTCACCATATTCAGTCATGAGTAAAATTAGATGAGATTAAATATGGAACACATTTCATATCTCTGAGTTCCAGACTTGTTTTTTCAACAGCAGTCCAGGAACAAAGTCTGCTGCTGCTGCTGCGTAAGGACGTCGTACTTAATTAAGTTGTCAAATTCATATGGGTATTTTTTAAAGCAGAGGGTCTGCCATTTTGATAAATATTACAATCAGTATTCTAGCATTTTCCTCCTTGCTTTTGTCCTTTTGTCCTTTCTCTCTCTTCATGCCTGTTAAATCCATTTTAGAAAAACTAAATAGTTCATATCATACCAAATTTGTACATATCGGCTAATCACGTATTTGCTCAAATGTATCTTGTTTTCAGCCATCTTGATTTAATTTCCATTTGTCATGCTCAAGATGAAAACACTTATTGCGAAGATGCCCCTGTGAATTAGGGATGTAAGCATTTAATTACTTTCAGTCGATTAATCGAGCTCCGCGCACAGCCCACAGACCCTTATTAAAACTGACGAACGGAAACTACTAAACACAACTCCTGTGATGAGAAGGAGCTATGGACTATATAAATGGGAGTTGGAGCCTCTCCAGGAGAGTTTTTCTTCTCATTCAAAAAGTGTGAGCTGGCCACCGTGGCTGTCTACTGCTACTGCAACTAGAGACTTGGTTTTCTTGGTGGTTTTCCTGTTTTTCCTATTGTTAAAAGGGAAGTTCCTTTCCATTTTTCTTTTTCCTTTTTTCTCCAGTTTTGCTTTTCTTCAGATGGCCAAGCTGAACTACACTGTATATAAGCTGCACTAATTCACTGCTGTACAAAAGAAAAAGGGAAAATAAAGAACTTGCGCTAGTGAATAAAATTAAAGGCTCCTTCTTTTTGCCCTTACTGCTCAATCAATCTTACATGTCTACTTACAATTTAACATTTTGATTTGTTGAAGTATAATTTTATCAACCAAAGCCGTAACGTGCAAAAGACAAAAAGTGTAAAGTGTAAAGATGTCTGGAAACTTTCTGAAAAAACTTTGTTCTCTGCAGCAGACAAAAGAGCAGCCAGCTGTTAAAGTGGTCAGGACAGAAACCATTTACACCTGATGCTCCTGCTCTTTTTTCCACAACACCCCGATCATTTCAGCTTAGCCCTCGCTCTCGAGGGAGGAGAGGTGAGATGAGAGAGGAGGAGAGAGGGCGCAGAGGACAAAGAGAAGAAGAGAAATACACCAGCGAGGAACACAAAGGTAAGAGTGGAAAGAGGAGTAAAGAGATGGTGAGAAAGAAAAGACTGAAGAGAAGATACAAGAGGAGGGGAAAGAAATAAATGGATGAGGAGGTGTATGGCACAAAAGGGGGAGGAAATCAGAAGACAGAGAGAAGGAGAAAAGGGAGACAAAAGGAGGAAAGCAAAAGAATATATGTGCAAACACAAAAAGTGCACATGGACACACACACAAATGAGCGTGTATCCATCTCTCTCCTCCTGCCTGTGCTCTCACCCTTGGACTTGGACTGCCCAACACACACACACACAGAGCTGATTTCACCCTCTGTGAAAAGGTTCTGCACTGCTGAGCGAGCTAACTGTTCAGAAAACATGCAGGATTATTAAATTGAATAATGTAGGGCTTGACTTTTTTGGGGACTGTCTGCTCCTGTTTGCATCACTGATGGCAAAAATAGCTGAATATGTATCAAATATTAAAAGCAAAAAATGTCTCTTGGTTTAGTTTAACCCACGGTGGCGTTTCTGAATCTGCATTATTGTGTGGCTGGCAGGATAAAGCAGAAGCAGTTGAATATTTTAACCTCATTTCATGCATCAAGAGCCCCCTATAGTTTAGAACTACTGATTATTTTCATAATCCATGTATTAAACTGATCAACTGTTTAGCCTATAAAATAAATCATATCCAAACAAAAGCCCAAAAAGCATAAGATATTCAGTTTATAATGAGTACTGTAAGTCAGTAGGAGCCGACTGCTTGGGCTATGTTACTTCAGCTTGCAGGTTTTCTGAGAGCATCATCCAACCTCATACCCAACACTGCACTTCCTTGAGTCCTGAGCAGTACACCTGCCATGACATACTTGTGTCCCCTAACGATGTTGGCAAAGGAGTTACGTCTGCCCGCCCTGATAGTGTCTGGGTGACAGCGTAGAAAGTGCTGTCGCAGATTGAGCTCAGGTTTTCTTAAAACCCTGACATGTGCATGCTGTAAACTGTCCAGGTGCTACGCTATCCTTGAAGCGTAGTTCTGCCTTAACAACACGTAACACGTAGATAAGCAATGTTTGAAGCTTCTCATCCAAAGCACTGCACTTCCTTGGGTTCTCAGCAGTACACCCGCCGTGTTTGAAGTCAACTGGATGACTGGTTGTAGAGAAAATTGAAATACAGACAGAGAGACAGACAGATAGACAGAGTCTGAGTTTATAGTTGGATTAGATATAAAAAAAGACATATCTCCATATATTATTATAATATATTATAATACATATTTGAGTGGCTGGAAACATTGAATGATTGGCATTTTTGCTTAATAAATTGGTAATCAAGTCATTTCATCTTTAATTACTGTGAATAAACATCTTATTCAGTAATTAAGTCCTGTTAAACGTAAATTTCTAAAGCAATTTTTAAAATAAAACCAATAAAACACATACGAACCAACAGCCAGATTGGACCATGAGATAACATTGTAATAAGAGTTCACACAACCAATAGTAGTCAGCTAGCAGTAATCGTGCTAGTAGTTTAGCTTGCTAGAGGTCGTTACTTTTTTCCCCTATCCGAGGTGTACAAAGACCCACCCCTTCCTTGGCTCTGATTGGTTTACCATGATATTCTAACCAATCATCAGTATCCATGCCTAAACTCAACCAACCTCAACCTCAAATATGTTTGTTCTTCAGAACTGGGGAGAGGGCTGATGTGAAATAATCTTATTTTGATCTTATTTTGAACATATACCAACATTATCACACTTCATCTGACAAATAATGCTACATACAGCATATCTGTAACTATTTGTAGGGTTCATTTTCAAATTGTAGAGCACAGTAGGTGTGTATACTTGTATATAAAAGTTTACTTCTTAGCATAGAGAATAAATCACCCTAATCTCTGAAAGCTCAATATCTAATTTTACTCGTTAAAGAGCAACGGTTCTGCTGTATTGGTGTCATGTATTTCAACTACTTCCAGTTTGCAGTAAAACTCTTTGATTATAACACAGCAGAAGCCTGAGCACAGAAATAAGAATTGTTCCTTTGTGTGAAAGGAGACTTCAGTCATTTTTCAGTCTGCAGAATCAATGTCTCTGAATGCATTCATGACACACACACACACACACACACACACACACATACACACTGACTGACATAATGGAGTGAGCCCAAAGCTGACAAGATCTAAGCTGCTAAATGAATCTATTATGTATGGCTGAGAAAGAGCTACACACACACACGCACATCACTCATCTAGCTGATCTACTATATGGTAAACAGATTTAACTGTCAGCCATCAGATTTGACAATCAGACCATGATTATTCAAAAGAAAGGAAAACTCGGGTGGCGAACTGTGGAGTCCCCGTATGCTCTTCATGTGATCTCTGATGGCTCTTGCTCCAGATCACAGTGAACATGAAAAAGGTCTCTGGAGCAAGACTCGACCGGATAAGACTCTCAAAGGCACATCAAATATTGGAATGCTCTCTGAACTGACTTAATGTTATCTGAATATAAAAAAAGAGGGTTAAGAAAAAAACACGAAAATGTGTACTTTTTAGCCCCACCTACTCAGAAGCATTTAACCAATGAGACTACTCCTGCCTACGTTTGTATAATCTCCAATAACGCCCAAATCTGCCAACCTCTGGCCAGAGGGAGCTGCAACATGCAGATCTGACCGCCACTGGAACTCACTACTCCTAGCTACATACTGGTGCTAGTGAGAAACAAGCGAGTGTGTGTGTTTGTGAATAAAGAAGTTACATGTCCACACCCCCTGCACGCCACCTCATGTTCTAATGAGGCTCCAGGAGCAGTCACACACCGAGCAACAATTGAGCAGAAGAGCAGCCAGCCTAAAGTATTTGGTGACTAAGAGAGCAGTTGAGAACATAGTGGGTGGTGAAGACACGCATGTACAGAAAGAAAGACAACAGTGTCAACTAAACTGCTAGCTGGTGGAGAGACACCCAAACAATCAAAGCTCAACATTCTCTGCCGTCAAAGTGCAGTTTCTACAACAGTTTTCTTTTAGACCATCATGGGACACTGAACCTCAAATTAACGACATGTCATAATAAAACAACAAAGACATGGGTAATACATACCAAGAGAATTAGAATCACCCAGGTTAAGGGCTTCAAATAGATAATAACAGTGGAGTAATAATAACAAGTATGTATTCAAACCTGATCTGACTTTCAAAGGACTACAATACACTGTTACAGCAGGAAGTTAACTACAAATGATGCAAGTAATAGATTGTGAGAATTATGACAAACCAGTTAGTCAGTATGCCTTTCTCTGTCACTGTGTATGTATGTAGGTAGGTTATTTTCTCACCTGTATTCTGAATGAACCCATCTTACTCTGCCTCTGATTGGCTCTGACCTTAATATTCTTTGCTGAATGTGGGTGGGGGAAAAAATAAGGCATGTGTGTGTGTGTGTGTGTGAACCACGCCCTGTACGCTTCCTTGAGTGACATCACAACCTTAAAATGTGCCGGTAATGCAAAATGAAAAGAACTACCGACTGTTTTTTTCTGTCAACAAAAATGCTGTGGTGCCCGTTACATCTGCCCCGACCCTGAAAGAACCAGATAGGACCCAGTGTATTGTCTCCTCTGTCCCTTATTGGATGCCTAATGCCCAGCCTTTCCCCTACATGTGCTCTACTTGGGTCACCTGTAGGTAAAATCACTCAGTTTCAACTTAGGTAAATCTTAAATTAGAACGCCTTCTTTCACTCTTTTCAAATACATTTTTGGCCACATACCTGTCTGACTTGCTGCAGTATCTGAGTGGGGAACTAAACAACTCCTTTCACATTACAGATTGCATTGGCCCTTACAAAGCATCACCACAGTGTTCTCACTGACATGAATGAGGTGGTGCACTACTAATCTCAGTCTGAACACAACCATCTTAGAACTGGCTTTTGTTATCTTCCCTTTATTTTCTTTTAAAAAAATGACAGATACGCATAATGATTACATACAAATGAGTGTGTGAATGTTAACTGTTCTTACCTGCACAATGACCCAAATTAGCACTGCCATGAGTGTGAATTTTACATAAAGCTACTGGCATTCGGCAGGATGTAGCCATCACAGCCTCATGTTATCCATATCAGCCTAATCCTAACGACTGTGCGGCATGAGGAGAAGCTGCCTGAGCTAATGCTGATGAGACACGTGTTTTCATGGAAACTACTGCACCATTTAATCAAGAGTGTGATCTGATTCAAAATGTGAACATATAAACCATCTGGTGTCTGTCACAGTCTGCTTTTCTTTCCAATCAGATCATTTAGAACATAAAGAAATGGGTTAACAAAAGAATCTTATGAGCTTATTTGGACAGGCAGAAGTATTCCTTTTCAAAATCAAAATGCACGTGTGTGTGTGTGTGTCTGTGTGTGCTTGTGTGTGTGTTCTCTAGACAACCAGAATGGGGAGTACTGAGGCCTGCATTGCCCCCGGCTATGACTTAGTTGGATCAAGAAGAGAGAAGAGACAGAGAGGCAGACACAGAGAGGAGAGGGAGAGACACAGATACAGAGGTACAGAAAAAAGACTGAAGAAAAAATATTCAACTTAATCAGTGTTCAACATTTTGATTAAATTATAATCTGTTTGTCTTTCTCTTACACCCGAGTCCTTTTACTGTTGCAGTGACAGACATGAATACATTTCCCTCTCCCTGTATCTAAATCTATATGGAATTTAATCTGTAATGCTTCATACTGAAGTCCTTCTGTGGCAAGTAACTCTGGCTTATAATGCCGTCCCACTATTAAGTAGCAGTGATAAAGGTAAAGAACCTCAGTAGTCGTCCTGTGTTTATATGTAGTTTTGCTGTGATGTTTCAACCCTATCTTTGAAAAATGTATTGCGTCCCACTGCTTTGGCTGGAAAAGGAAACTCTGGGTTATCAGAGCGCACAATTATACACCAACACTTATACACACACACACACACATAACAGATGGGGCCCTGGGGGTGTCTTCCAGGCAGAAGGATCCCAGGGACCCCCCTGGAGACAAAACAGAGAGAGGAATGGGAGGGGGGGATAACATGAAGGAGAAGGGGGGACTCTTTCATGCACAAACACACATATACAGAGTGTACCTGCAGGTTTACTGTTCATACTTTTAAACACATTTTAAAGATGCCAAAATTTAAATTCAGACTGAGTTAAAGCCCAAAACAAAGAAAGCAAAGCTGGCACAGGCATAGGTGATAAGATTTAAAAATACTAAATATGGAGAGTAACAAAATTCCACCTCTGTCTAAAGTAAATTCACAGCAGGTAGAAACATTTTGACAGTGTATCTAATATGATTTTAAAGCTGTACCAAAAGCCAATTTAATAATTCAAACCCATTAAAATGTTTTTACAGTTAGTGGATTGATTTTAAATATTGTGGTGAGTAATAACAAGAAAGGGCAGTGAGATAATAGAGCTGCAGGCAACAGGCTGCATAACTCCAGCTACAAAACTACAACTTGTGGAGCATGAAACCAGAACATGGCTGCAATTACTGATCAGATTCTTTATCAAAACAATGTTAGTTTGTTTGGCTGCGCTGTAACAGACATTGTATTTCTGATAAAGAAGCTGCACAAAGAGTGCAGAATGCATGTGTATGTGATAATAAACCACACAGTAACAGCAACAAGGACTGAAACCCCAAAGATTGTACCGGCCACACAGTCATACACTCAGTTGAGCTAACACCAACACTGTAAGTCCTCTTAGTGAGTTAGTTTATGAGGTATTAGAACATGAACTGTTCTGGAAATAAACTGCATGCTCATAGAAACTATATGCATGACAGTAACTAACCTGAATTGATGCTGGAAGTGGTGTAACTGAAAACATTTTTGCACGCACCACTGCTGATCTCTAATTTAAAAAGCTATTATCCAGCATGGATGACGAATTTTTGGATTGTTGTGAAGCAAAATGCCTGAACTGTTATGTCATATAGTTAAGATAAAAACCTTTATAGGTCATTGTGCTTTAGTTACTAAAAGTTTAAACCTGTTCAAATTTTAACTGAACAACTAGTGTTTGTTTAACGCAAGCACTTTGAAAAGGTGTATTGTGATTTTTATGTAGCCTCATTTTAAACTTTCCTCCTCTGCCTCTCCTGTCTTTCAGTGGAGCTCTTCTTTTTATTCGACTCTCCTTCTTTCTGTCACTCACCCTCTCACTCTCCTGCCCCCAACTCTTTCTTTTATTTGCCTTTATTTTCCTTTTGTCCCCCCTCTACTTCTGACCTAACTAAAAAGCTGTGCGCAGTGCCTCACAATGAAGTGCGTTTCTTTCACATGTTAATGCTTTCACTCACGGCTCAGTGCACAGCACAAGGCAAGAAACAGAGCCGGTCAGAAAAACAAGATTGTGGGGATGGACACACACACACACGCACACAGCAGAATGGGTAAAGTTACAGTGAATCCAAATGAACTGCCACTGAGTTGCCTTCAGTTGTTATGATGAACTTCGAAACCCAGCAGAGAGAAAAATGAGAAGTACAGAATATAATACAAAGAAAGAATCAAGGAAAGAAAGAAAAATAATTAACCAAAAAAGAAAAGAGAACAAGATTATAAATGGAAATGAGAAAGACAACGATGAAAAAGAAAGCCTATCTCCACCTCCTTTCTGTGGCAGACGGGCTTTTCATCATTCACGACCATTTCAGTGTATCACACAAAAAAATCTATCACACTTGGACAAACAGTGTGTGCCTCAGAACTGATTGCAAAGAAGGGGAAGAAAACAATCTGCAAGATGAAAACACATGTGCATCCATTGATATTCATGCTGCTTTCAAATATGAGCAGGAACAAGTCAAAAAAACAAACTCTTGTGGCTGTGCTCGGTGCGTGTGTGTGAATCTGGCTTGAGTCATTGCCTTAATTTAAGTCCAATAAAACATGGCTCATGACCAGTTTCTCATTTAACGCTGTTCGTAAAGTTTATTTAACTGGTTGTTCAGAGCCATGAAAAGCAATTAATAAGTTAATGTTATCACAGTTGCTGCACTTCCATATTAGTTCTGTTGCACTAATTTGATTCAGTTTGAGCTTATATATTTCATATTTATCTGTTTTATTACAATGAACATATTTTATATTTTAGCCAGTTTGTGAGAACATGGATGTAATTATGAAGTAACTTTATTATAAGTTACTGGTCTGAGTCAGCCAATCCTGTAGCCAGTACCTTCAGACAGTCACGGTTTTTTGGGGATTTTTAGAAATGCAGTTAAGGAATGATGACCAAGAAGTGAAGGACTATAATCATCAGCTCAAATTCAAATACTTCCCTGTGAATGAAATAGAAAAAAATAAAAATATAGTGTTCATCACGACTCAGACATCATTCCTTTTTGCGTTTTGGCTGAACACAGTTTCAGGTTTTGGAGTGACAGAATGACATTTACTGTCTATCAGGCGTTACTGTTGCAAAAGCAAGCTTCCCTTTCAAGCAGCTGAGAGCTGAAAGCTTCAAAGAACAGATCCAAACTGTGGATGTAGTGCACCAGAGACCAGCATTACTGACTGTCTTGATGGAAAAATTGTTACTGGCTGTTCAAAATGTCACTACAAGTCATGTTATGGCAGGCAGACACACGCACAGATTAAGCTCCATTCTCTCCCCAGTTAATTATAGAGTCTGCCCGAATCTCTGCCAGATCAGCTGTCATTTGATGTTCAGTTTGAGGGAGAGGTCACGATGTCTGAGTACTTTCCTGAATGATTGAGGATCTGACTGCTGGACAAGGAGTGCATGAATTTCTGGCATGTCAGAAATTTTGGTTGGATATCTTGCGCTTTGAGCAGTTCTGTGGTTCTGAGTTCTGCTGTCAAAAGATCTGTTATTAACTGTAGTGGGCATGTTTTAATGTAATCAAAGCTGCATTTTATATATTGTGGCCGACTGTAGTATTGACTGAGACTGTGCTATCATGATGTACATGATAAATAAAAATGTCAGGTAAGCTGCTGCAGTAATGCTCATATAAGTTCAAGCTGATTGGTCAATTACTGGTCTAAATGGCTTGTACAAGAGGGTGTATTTCATACTTGGTGACTCTGGAGAAATTATCCACCAATTTCCTGCAGCATAATGCATCATATTATGTCACTCAAATGACACATGTCAATTATCACCAGCAATCCATTTGGGGTGCAGGTTAATAAGTTTAATAGCTCAGTGTTTAGCTCATTGATGACCTGTTGAGGCGGTCGCTCATCCCGATTCCCCCCTGACCGCTAAGAAGCTAATCTCTCCCTCTGGGACCATTACTGTCTGTCTCTTTGTTTCTGCTGGACCACAGCTTAGCGCAGCGGGGGCTCCGTGCTGAGTTAGCTGATGTCATCTCACCATATGGTCCAAAGCAGATCAAGGCTCTCCCGTGGGAGATGTTAACAGATAATTCCTTCAGTTCATGTGATATTCGGACTGTTCTGGCTGACATTTAACAGTCTGATAGAACGGCCTTTTGTACTGTCCGTTTTAGGAAGTGTCTGGGCGATTTTGCTTCCTGTCACTGATTGATGGTCGAACAATCAAATTTGAGTCATTTAAGAGCCAAGAGTGCAGTGCACAGTTTTCTTATTTTATTCTACTTATGTTTTATTGCTCCTTCATTTTTTTTTACAATCAATGTAGAATATTCTCAGAAAAATAAGTAACAGGAAATTTTGTAACACTGCAAAAAAAACTTGGATTTGCACTGGTAAAACACGTCTCGTGCCCTAGATTTGACTGGCTGATTTATATTTTGGTCACTAAACACCTGTCAGATGCACTATGTGACTGTAACAGATTACTTAAATATTATAATACTAACACCACTCACACCAATATTACAATTACAAGCTTTAAATGTTATTGAAGTTTGTTTTGTATTGTTTAATGTTGTTTAGTTCTCTGCTTGTGCACACCCGTTAAAACCAGTGTATATGTGTCATCTTTGTGGCCAAGAGCTTACATCACCGCTCATGTGACAGTCAAATATCTTTTATAATTCCAAGGACAGGGAATCGACTGACTCACACAGACCTGAGTATGACCAGTCGATGTCCTCTGGGAGTTTCTTCAGGCCTCGGACCAGCGGCTCTGCTGCCACAACTACAGGAGAGAGAGAGATTATTAGTGTCACTTTGCATTTCCAAAAACACACACATGCACAGACTGACAGACGAAACCAGGGCCAGACCAGCTGCTGTGTGACACTGACACATTATGAGTGACGAGCTTTTCCTGTCATTCGACGGGATACATTTCATATCTACTTAGCCTGCTAAGAGATAGACTGACTTTTCCTCTCTGACTGAATGAAGCCAAACATGCTAATATGATGTCACTAGTTTGTGTTGTAGTATATTCCTGCAAAGTGGAGTGAGAAGAGTATTTTGTGTATAAACAGCCAATCTTCAGCCTTGGTAACAACTACATTTACAACATAAGATGGTGACTAACATTGTGTTCTGTGTCATAAGTTTCATTTTAATTTTTCAGCTGCCACTGCACATACAGTGGCTTTTTCTTATTTAAAAACACATATAAATACAACGTTTATTCCCTCTCCAGCAACAGAGCACCTGAGTGTTATTCCAAAAGTGTAAAATGATTTATATGCAACAGAAACATACACTAACCTTTGGTCCTCTAATAAATACACACACACACAGAGTACCAATATCATCTGTTATCGCCACACAGTGCACCACTTTACAGGGTGCAGGAGGGAACTACATCACCATTAACCATTATCTTTTTTTTTTCAGCAACTACATATTCACATACACTCTCCTCTCTCTCCTCTCTCTCTCACACACACACACACACACACACACACACACACACACACACACACACACACCTCTATCTATTTCATGGTAGTAATTTTCACTCAGGGACAGTAGAGGATACAACGATATATGAAGTCACAGGTGGAGGATTTGCTGTGTGTATCTGTGTGAGTGCCACTTGTGTAACTGATTTTTGCACTCGCTGTACATTCACTAATAGCTTGGTGTTACTCTCTAGCCATCTTCTCTTTGACACATAAGGACACAGAATAATGCACACACACACAAACACACACCCACAAAAGAACAACACTTTCTTCCTCATGCTACCTCTACTTTCTACTGTCTCTTTTTCTGTTTTCACTTTCTTTGAACCCATTTCTCTCTCTGTTCCACTCTTCCTCTTCTTGCTAACCATCACAGGAATGAGTCAGTGCTGCATGAAATGGTCAATAAATGAACTGATTGTAGAGAATTCATTGTGTCTGTATAAAATTGAAAAGAATTTTTCATAGCTGGCATGAAGACTGTGCTAACTAGTATTTTTAATCCTTTCTAGCAGAGTGAGCCAATGGCAGCTGGATAACGAAAGCAATATTATCAATTGTTAAGCCTCAGTGAGAGAGTCGTATGCAAAGATCCAACATTAACACAATAACTCTGCCAGAGTGACAAAGATCCTCAGCATTTTCATTTTGAGCTTTTGTAGCCAGATATGCAGTCTAATGTATGCATACATATTATCAGTGATAGTGTAAGACACTTAAAGCACAAACAGATGGCATACGTTATGGGTTTCCTGGAGTCAAAGCTGGCAGGCACTTAGACAACATACACAACCTGACAGCTCTCTCTCCTGCTGAGCTACTCCCCACATAGTGAGAAAGAAGGAGCGAGGCTCACATGCTACTACAGATTACAATATAAAAACTCAGTGTAAAGGGGACCAGCATAAAAACATGAATAAGTAAAAAGTAACAGCAATAAAACAATACATTCTTTCTTTTTTGATCTTTTGCCGCACATGGAGATATCAAAAAACCAGTCCTCCAAGAAGATGAAAGCACTGTGTGGAGTCAGATTTAGGTCATGGACAACTATCATCATATCCACAACATTAAGTCTGTCCATGCAGCACAGATAAACTCAGCTTAATCCCATTGTTTACTGGCTACAGCAGCAGGATTTAAAAAAAATAAATAAAAAACCCTGGGTAAATTATTGCACATATGCAATCTGACAGTTTGCACTTTTTCATACAGTTTTATCAACTGTATGATACTGCTGAATGACTGAAGACATGCAATTCAGTGCATCCTCTCTGAAAACAAACCCCTCCTGTCATCTGTAAAATCTTCTGCATCAATGAATATTCAACAAACCCTGATACAGATGCAGCCACAGGGGGATTTTAATGTTGTACTTCACACTTGTTTAACTCACTTTTGCTTCTTTCCCATTTTCCCAGAAGAGACATAAAAAAAAAGTAAGTAAAACAGAATATTTTTTGTTCTTTTCTGCTTTTGGAGGTTGCACAGAGCTCTCTACTGACTAGCTGGAGGAAGAGCTAAAAACAGACTCACATACATACTCATAGGTCCTTAAAATGCCCAAAAAAAGCCTTTGAAGTCTCAGAAGTGACTAAAATCTTAGGCCTTAAAACATTAGAAATTACATAATAGTCCTTCTTAAAATATGTTTAGAAATAGGTAATGAACAGGAATGTGCAAGTAATGGATGAAGTCCCCAGAGAAATTATACATGGAGTGCAATTAAAAAGTTCAGAGACTGTTTCTATAGTGCATGAATGGAGCATGGCACAGTAATACACATGCCGCAGGTGCCAGCAATAACTTTCATGAGTCAGTATTCCATGGTCAACATCTGGACCTGTGTTCCTGCAGGGGCACATTTGCAATTTCACCATGCACATCTCAAATGATGCTTGATGGGCTATCAGAACAGGATTCCCAGGGAGTTTTCCAAGCGTGGCAGGAGCGCTGTGAGAGGTGTATCACTGCACAAGGTGACAGCTTCGAAAATGATCGCGGACAAATTTAAGCCTCTGACCTTTTTGAACCCACCTCATATTAAATCCAGGAAACATGATCATAGTGCTATATTGTGTTAGACCAATATATTACAAAGTGAGGACAATTATGGCCTGACCGGACTGACCTAAATGTCTGTGTAATATAAGTAGATCATGTAAAGAAAGAAAGACAAGAAAAAGGGGAAGACAGTATGATGTGTACCAGTCTGTACTGTGAAACTCCACCATCATTCAGACTGCTCTCTATAAATTCTGTGTATTTGATCATTACATTCATGTTAGCACAAAGGAGAAAAGACTGATGAGAGAAATGAATGAAAAGGAGGGAAAAGGGGAAAGAGCGAAGAATGGAGTCGACTGTGGGACTGTAGCGTCAATAATGGCTTCATTAACATCACACTGTGAGGGATTTTAATCTAATTTGCCCTTGGCAACTCAGCGCAACACACACAGACCCACATACACGAGCTAAGACTCATCGGTTGTTTCTATGTGATTTTTGAAATTAGTGAATAGAGTTTCCATTTTGGAAGGTAATGCATCTCTTTTTTTTTATTTTTGCCTAAAAAAGAAAAGTTGTACAACTGAAATTGATTTTGAATTTACTTTTATGCATGAGCACATGACCACACTTAAGGAGAGCTATACTGTACATCCCATCTAGCTGATTTACTATTTAGTCTATGTCTGTGTTGTATCACATTATCCTGCTCTTCACGTTACCGTCTTCTCACTGCATCTGGCTACTGTCCACATTTATTAAAGTAAAACCAGAAGGACCAACTGACATCTGTTGCCCTTGATTCAGGTCGATCAGCTGATGTATCCTGACGTGACTATCAAATAAAAGTTCCTTTGACACATCTAAGTGAAGCTGCACTCACAGGACCTGACTGGCCAAGTCGATTCTCCTACAGTGATGGATTACACCTCTTAGCCAGCTGCTGTGTCTGAGCAGCTTGTTACAGATTCCCTACAGATTGAAGGGAACTGTTTTTGTTGCTTCAGCCTGTAGTATTCAAAATGTCTATACAACCTGGGGTGACTTTAAATGTCTCATCCAAACAGATTTAATGAAGTGGCACAAAGGTATAGGAGGAGGAAAGTGAGAATGCAGTTTTACATTTCATATTCATGTTTTGTAATGTGCTCCAAACTGCAGTAACAGTACCAGGACCAAACTATAATTTCTCAATATTGTATTTTTTTAAAGTATAAATATAAGGGTGTATATGTACATTTTTGCTATCACTACATAGCCAACATTAGCAACAGCTGTCTTATCAGAAATGTTGTGGGTTCAGCATTAAACTTCATTCTTCATTCGTTACTCGCCAAGAGCTGTCTCCAGCAGTGGAAAGCAAGGGCAATGTTGACTTTTGCATTCCTTTTATTCCCATCACTTTTTCTTTAATGATGTAAGCATGCTAACCAGCTAGCCCTGTCCCGTCCCATTTTGCAATACCACTTTGCGATAGTGAGTCACTGTAGTATCCAGTGCAACACTAGAAGATGAGTCTCATAAATGCAACAGTGGCTAGTTATGTAGTGACAGCAAAAACTTACATATAGCATCTTTAATAATTGCTATTCTTAACCTATTTAAGATCAAAAGACAACATGGACGCTGTTAAATTTTGATGGACATTTTGGACCATGTGGGCAACTTTCACAGCCTAAAGCAGTGGTGGACATGTAGTAAGAGCTCAAGAGACACATACAGTGACAGTCAGTCACAGGAGAGGAATGATGGCGATGAGCCACTACTGCACAGGCCAAGAGCCACCGGTGCTCAGCTTTAAGAGCGCATTGGATAGTGATGGGACTTCATTGCTGCAGGCTGGCCATGCATGAAGCTCACAGCTGAATCCCTGTATTATTCCACCCATCTGCACTCTATCTGCTTTATCGGATTTCCCAGGAGGCCTCAGAGACCTGACATTAAAGGTTTAGGTGACTGCTGCAGAAACAAGAATTTTCTATGGATGGTGTTTTATTCATACAGGAAAGGTCAACAGACCTTTTTCAGTTTTCCAACAATGCTCTGCTTCATCCTTACACATTCGCACACCTGTCTTCAAAGCCTGAACCAAGGACAGCCCAATACAGAGGACTGGTGCAAAGTGATGAATAACAAAAATATGCTTCAGCCCCATTTGAACTATGCCCCACGTTTTGGCAAGATGAGTCCACGGTTGTCAGTGTGAGACAGAATAACGAAGTGAGATGAAATGCCAAATGAGGATGTGTGTCAGCCAGACACCTGATACTCTGAGCTTCTCTCATACTGAAGTGTCAGTCACTGGGCATAATTTACTACAAGAGCACTACTCATCAACATGTAATGTGGTGAAAACATGTTGAGGCAATGCCCAACTGAAGATCATTAGTTCTCACTTGTCAATCAGGTGAATGTTAAAATCCCTCATCATGGCAAAGGACTTTTCAGTATTTGAGGCATTTTCCAATAAAAGTGACATCTGATCTTACAAGTATACTATTTAAATTATGTAGTAGGTATTTAAGTCCTTGACTGACTACTAATAGCCAGGTTTCCATCCAAATGTTTCACAAATTATAATACAATTTTCAGGTTAGATTATGAGTTGTGCACATTGAAATGAACAATTTTTGATGCTAATGGAGCAGTCCAGTGTTATTAAACTACAGAGGAAGAGGACATGCCTTGTATTTCCACACAGGTTTTTGTAATGCACAAATGGAAACACACTTAATGCTGATTTCTTTTTTTTTTTTTAGATGATGATGTGTTTACCGCAAGTCATGTTCTATTTCTTTTGGCCAAATGGTGTTGTATTTTGGACACTGAATTACTTATCTACTGCATTTCCATTCATCTATATCTCAATCAGGTAAAGAGCTGTCTCATGCCAGGTTTTACTTTTTGAAGTGATTGGCTGAAGTGAATCATTAGTTAGATCTTCACACAAAAAAGTGGACAAAAAGTCCACTTGATGATATCACAACCTTTTGACCCTCACCCTCCCAACAGGCTGGTGTTTCCCCTCAGATCGCCTTACTTCAATCCATCACGTTCAGCTCATTCCAGGAGTGATTTTGTGATGAAGTGTTGAAATTTATTGTTTTAGTGTCTCCACTTGCCCTTGACCCATGTACTCTTCGGTTACTGATTTCTTATGTTTCCTACAAGGCCTTTCAATGACCCCCAGAGACGGGGCATGAACTTGTTGCTTTCCATCAAATGGACATGCAGGGGCATAGAAACACAGCTACAGTAACTGGTCTACTGGAGTTTGTGAACCCTTGGGCACGTATCAGATCACTGGCATCTAAAACTCTGCCTGTGTTGTAACTGTATTAAATTCAAGTCTAATAGTACCCAGTCTTTGGGTGGATTTTTAAACTACATGCAGCAACAGCATTAGATGGCTTTTTGGGATGAAGACGCTGCAGGGAGGATTCGCTGCAGCCGACTCCATGTTATTAGTGTTGGGATAAGTGAGGCAGTCCCAGCTGAACACTGATGAATAGCACCGTGTTGGATTACAGGACTCCTGGGGCTGATTTAGCCCGAATCCCGGAGATCAGGGAATCGTTCATCGGCTGCGTTTACACCACCACAAACTGATTTTTAACAGTAGATGTGATTACTGTTGTTCTATTAAATGAAGCACTGTGTTCCTTCAGGGACAGAAAGCCTGTGTGTTCAACCCACAAGAGGAAACAAGTCTGCAACGTTTTGTGAATTCATCAGTCTGTGAAGGCTGACACTTACAAGCAAAACTGCCTTCTCTAGAAAAATGAAAGCATTTATCATTTGTTCATCTATCTTAAAATAACATGTTTACATTCAGTGCTAAATCAAGTAGTGTAATGTAAAATTAAAAAATATAAAGATGCAGAGGAATGTATATGTCAATGCTTCTATATACATTAAATTCTAACTTCTCACTCTTGATGATTTCCATGTTTTTCCACCAGCTGCTCCTAAATGATATGATGCAGATGTACAATCCAAGAGATAACATGTTAAAGTCAGAGCGCATAGATTTAAAAGACAAGGCATGTAACATAAAACTAAACAATAAAAATCTTCAGGGAACCTCACATCCAGAAATACATCAACATTAGTTCCATTAAAAATAATACTCATGTCAAAAACACCAAGAAGAACTCAGACTATAATCATGGCAAAAGCAGAACTGTCAAAACAGAAGTCATTTATACATTATTGACAGTATTCCATAAGAAAGTCCTAACCTGACGTCTAAAAACCCATCTCATTTGATGTGCAATGGGCAGCTGTTCCACAACACAACACCTATATAATAAAAGAACTACTGACAACATTATTGACTTGACTAGGTTTTTCCTGCATAAAGAATTATGAGGCAGCTCTGACAGGTGTCTTTCTGTGAAATACTGTTAAGTGTTTTCTTTACAGAAGATTTCAGCCTCCTATTTTTCATCTCAAAAAACATCTTCATGCACTCCTCGTAGTCCATGTGAAGTGATAATTATCTTTTTCTTCGATCATATCATTATTAGAACTCATAAAATATTTTGCATTGTGAAAAGCATTTGCTTCAGAGAGATTATTTCTGTCTTTATAAAAATTATTTACAAATGACAGACCATATCTACCTGAGCCACAAGGTAATTCATAACCAAACCAGCAGCAATGGTAGGAAAAATTTATTAAACTGACCAACAATTTTCCATTTACAAAAACACATCTTAGGTGAATATTCACTGACCCTTGGTCTTCTAAGTCCCCTATGGATAAAGGAAAAGCATGGTGGTCAATCTCTGACTATATGAAACAGAAGGTGTTCACTGGACTGCAACAAAGTGCAGCATGCAGCTTTAAGAAGCTCTCAGTGAACAGTACAGTATAACTGTGAAGCCCTTTGTAAACACATAATGAGTAGAATTCCAAAAATTAAAACTAACTACTCTTAAATATCTATGCTAAGTGGAAGGACAGTGGGACCACAACTGCCATAAATGATTGCAGATGAACATTGGAAAAGTGGCACCTGTTGACCTCAGTGTCACAACACACACACACACACATATGAGGACATACCTCCAGGGGCCAGACTATAACTTATATAGCATTCAGCTGCGTTGAGTGTCAGCTGGTTAAATTAGTACGCTTGACTTCTCCCTCATTCACTGTCTCACTGTTCCTGTTGCCACGTCTTAATCAGTCAGCCGCTGTCTGATTCACTATGTGTCACATTAGAAACTATGCACAGAACCATTAACTGGATGTTTACACACACAATCAAAGCAAAAGAAGAGTGAGAGAGGATCCATAACTAGTTTGGATAGTGACCATTTTAACTGAAATGTTAAGAGACAGTGCACACTGTCAGTGCTCACCCATCTAATTAAATGTCCATGTAAAGGCTGGGACAGTATCAGCCAATTAATTGCCCTTTTTTGGCAACTTTAAAACCGCAAATCTATCCACATGCACATGAGCCTGGGCATTTTGGGATCCTTTATTGTCCATTTGTGCCCTGCTGCCAATGCTGCAGCATGGGAGACGTCTCCCATTCATCTCCTCTGTCCGATTGAATGAACGAAGCCTCACAGTGAAGTCCAGCAGCACAGGTTATGAGTTAACGAGATTAGGCTCCATATTAAATGGAGGATATTGTTTCGGAGTGCTAAACAAACCGAGCATTGTTCCATAGGGACTCGACAGTATTAAAGCCGCAATATAAAACCTTATCAGACAGGCCTATCACTGGAATCTGTGTGTGTGTGTGTGTGTGTGTGGGTGTGTGGAGTATCTTGCACTCCAGTTGTTCTGGTGGGGACAAGGGAGTCAGTTTTGTGTGTATGTGCATGTGTGTGTGAGTTTAGAGGTGACCGTGAGAATTTGGGGCCCTGTGTCGGAGGTGGTAATGCTGCTGAACAGCTGGCGAGGGGTTAAAACACACATGCACACACACACACACACACATACAGTGTCAGGTAACACCCCACTATGTGCAGCCAGATAGGGTATCACAGATTTCTCTTGCAGACCTTTGAGTCCATAAAAGCCTACTAATACCAAACAGTTCTGATATCTCAGAACTCTGCTCAGTTTCAACCAAAACACTGATGGCAAGTGAGAAGTGATCGCTGGTTAAGGTTCTATTTGGTTCCGTGGGGCGACAAAAGGTTAGTGTGTTTCAGTGTAATAATTGGGGTTTGTTGCTCAGTAATATCAGGGCAGAGCTGGGACAGCTGAGCAAGTAGATGTAGTGATTTTTTTATTTTACTTGGTATCATGTACAGCATGAAGTCAGACCCATTCTGATCCTTTGTTTTACTGAAGCCCATAATGCTCCAGCACACTAAATGTATAAAATAACTTATAAGGCTCTCTAATGACACTGACCATTTCGAAAACACATTTGAACTATGGACAAATAAATTAAGAACAGCCAGCAATTTAATGAATAATACCCACACTGACAGAAATGGTCAGCCAGTGATGCAGGCAGATGTTTTGGGTTAAAAATTGTCCTTTGCCTTTATTTCAACTCCCAGTTTGCGGTAAGCAAAGTGCTGCATTTCAACTTGTATTTTCTTTATTTCAAAAATGAAAAGAAGGTTATGAAGATCCTGCAAACCTTCACAACAAAGATTCATAGTGCTACGCCCTTAGTAAACAATACAGGACATTATACAAAGTAACTCAAATGAAAGCTGTGACTTGCCTCTAGGCTGAAGGCTGTTCAGCTGTAAACATTCAGCATTTGAATGACTACTATTTTGATGCCTTCAGGCTACATGAGCTATATGTGTATCCAAACCAATATCACTAAGTTCAAACAAGGTTTCTAAATAAGTCACTTTCATTAGCAATAAATTGTGATATATTAGTATATATAATAATGATATAACTGGGAAGGCATCATTAATTTTCCGTCAATCAACTTGTTTCAGCATTAAAAATATAAATATGAATACTCAGTATTGTCAAACATGCCTTTTAAAGGACTTGGACACACCCTGATCAAGTAGAAAGTTGGTATATGTAAATGTCTTACTAATTCATGTTTTAGCTGATGATGACAGAGGGTCAGCTAACATTTCAATGTTTCATACTCTGTGTACTTGTTGAAGCATGTGTAAGAGAGCTGTTGTCGCCTGTCTTTTCATTGGGTTTAAGTTGAATGTTGCTAAGTTAGTAAAATCTGTGTTTCTTCCTTTTTTTTTTTCCTGAGCCTCCAAATTATACTCCAATCATCCTGAGCCGGTAAATGCTAAGTGTTAAGGGGATGCATGAGCTTGTTTCTCCACAGTTTACCCTGAGCTGAGATATTTCTGATGAGCTGTGAGTGGTAGAGGCCCTACAGGGGATCAATCAAATCTTTGCTCCGGAAAGCTAAAATCAAAACCAGACAGGTGACATATCTAATGTGCTATGAATAAGACGCAGATAGACACAGAAAGGTTGTTCAGCATACACACACTTTGCAGTGATCCAGATTTGAACACACACAGACTCTGTGTATCTGACAAATTAGGTGACACAACCAAACATTTATCAAACAAGATAAATTAAAACATCATACATGTGGAAATAGTAAGGGGTGTTTTATGTGAGATGACATTTAGGACACACACACACAGGAGGGTGAAAGCTCAGGGGACTGAGGGAAGCCTGCCAGTTGACACACACTTGTGTTTCTGTGTGTGTTTAATGTTACAACCCAATTGCTCACTCCCCACTGGTTGTCAAGTGCTCTCTGTGCATGCAGGCAGTGAGTTTTGGTTTATCCACTGAGCATGTATGATTGCACATGTCCACCTCAGTTGTGAGAGAACTGTGTGTGTGTGTGTGTGTGTGTGTGTGTGTGTGTATGTGTGTGTGCGTGTCACTAATCTGCTGCATAGTTAGAGCAGTGAGATGCACCATTTCCATCTGCTCGGTACAAATTGAGAGAATACTGCACAGTATGTGTGTGTGTACTGTATGTGATTAGTAATCCTGTAGCAGTTCAGTGGAGCACAGCTGCAAACTAATACAGCAGCTTCCAGTGGAAAAAAAAGATCTTTAAGATTTTCTGGTACCTAAGCACATGGATCACTATTTAATGAGGAGAGCAGAGCCTGAGGTCCACTGTAGAAGAACAACACACAAAAAATAAGACATCTGGCTTCCTAAAGGGTTGAAAAGAAATGATTCTGTGTCTGCCCTAACTTTGATTAGTAATAAATGTTTTGATTCTGTTTATATACTGCAAATTATACAGTCAAATCCATCTACTGACAGTTTAGAGGTAGTTCTAAGTTCTAAGTGTTGAGGTTGTGGATGATATATAATCTGGTCAACATGTTTTCCATCAGCATTCAGACTCAATCAGTGAAGTTTCCATGACAACAGTTCACAGCGTCATGACAACGGAAGAGCCCCCGATGGCGTGTGGAACACCCTGACTTCCTGTCGGCTTCCTGCTCCGACACTCTCTATCGCCATGGATACAAAACCATCCCCTCTCCTCTCTATCTTTCAGTTCAGGGTCACGCCCCCAATTCCTCACTTGTCTGGCAGGCAGCAGACACACAAACACACACACACACACATACAAAGGGATAATGACACAAAGACACAGGTATTCAGAGACACATGCACTTATAGACTTGCAAACATAACCCTGACACAAATATAAGCATGCACACATGTATTTGTGCACTCACACACATGCATTAGAGTGTTTTAAAGTGTGCTTATGTATGTGTACATTTTGGAGGGGAGACTACTCCCACCCAAAGATTTCTATTGAAATGTCTGTGTGACTAAGGAGGGTGGTTGGCTGGTGGGGGTGGGGCTTAATCAACTTTCAACCCACCACTCGGTCACAGTTACAGCCCCCTGATGAACTTTCACCGAAAAAGAAAGTTTTATTCTGTATGTTGATCGAGTTAATCTAATTTGCCCCTGAATTCACGCTGACAAAGCATTGGACAGGCCTCCATTAACTCTCATCAAACCAATTAGTTTTGGTTCCCTCTTAACTTCATCGCTGCCTAAATGAACAAACCTACCTGCAGCTCATCAGATGAAAGCACTGCAACAAAATGTCAACGTTTTTCGGAGAAAAAGAAAAAAAAAAGCAGACTTTCGGTTGTAGTTTCTGTCTTCGTTTCTCTCTTTGAACTCAGCAATTCTCTGAACAACAAAAAGGGATATCTGACAGCACTTCAAGAAAAGCACATTCTGGTATTCGCTATGCATCTCCCTCTCTAACCTTCATTCATGCTGTTTTTCACTGAGGATTCTCACATACAAAGAAAAAAAATCTAAACTCTTGAGAAAAGAAATTTTCAACAAATGCTTCTGT